>JANHMN010000019.1:1478459-1507854 GCA_030674055.1 Rhabdomys pumilio | reverse complement strand
TGCTGCAAGCCTGTGTGCTGCACACCCATCTGCTCTGGATCATGCTGCCAGCAGTCTAGCTGCCAGTCCTCCTGCTGCCAGCCCTCCTGCTGTGTGCCTGTGTGCTGCAAGCCTGTGTGCTGCACACCCATCTGCTCTGGCTCCTCCTCCTGCTGCCAGCCCTCCTGCTGTGCTCCTGTCTGCTGCAAGCCCTGCTCCAGTGTGTCCCTGCTGTGCCGCCCTGTGTGCAGACCTGCCTGCTGTGTGCCCACCTCCTCCTGCTGTGCCTCTTCCTGCCAGCCCAGCTGCTGTCGCCCAGCCTCCAGTGTGTCCTTGCTATGCCACCCTTCCTGCTCCAGACAGGTCTCCTGTGGCCAGAAGTCCAGCTGCTGATGGCCTGTCCTGCTGTGATCCTGAAGCTCAGCTCCTTTCTTGCCTCGCAGTGACCTACAAGGGATGTCTCTGCTTTGGCACCAGCATAACATGACAGCTCCCCGATGTCACACCCCAACAGCTGGTGCTCACCCCACCCCACACCTTCAGCTTTTGATAATGCCCAGTAGCTCCCATCTTCCCAACATATCTCTGCTTTCCACAATGCATGTCTGGCCCTGCTATTAATAAACCTCTCTTCCTGGCCTTTCAGCATCTTCCTCTTCCTGCCTCACGCAAGGGTCAGGGATGTCCTGGGAGCCCCAGGTGAGCCCCAGGACTTGGGAGTGTCTCACCTCTGACACCAGCATAACGTGACAGCCTCCACGATGTCACACCCCACAGCTGGTGCCCACCCCTCCCCCACCCGCAGCTTCCCCAGTGGATTGTGGCTGGTAGCTGGCAGATGGATTAGTCTCTGACAAGAGAGAACCCCCACTTCCTCAAGTCTCACCATCTCTGGTTGATTGGGATTGTTCGGGTACAGGAGGGCCAGCAGGGGTTTGACACATACAAAGAACAATGTCTCCTGACAACTGCCTCTGTACTGCTTTACTCAGATGTCCCCCAACCTGTAGATCTGTGACCTCATGAAGAACACAGTCTGGAGGTGGGAAGAGGGTATCAAGGAGAAAGAAGTCAAAGAGCGAGGGCTTCTTAAGCTACCCTCTGGGGTCTGGGGCCTGAACCTGCTAGACTGGTTCTCTCTCCTTGGGTCAATTTGGATGTCCCTGTCCCTGCATCTCCAGAGTCCCAAGCATCCTATACTTTCTGGGCCACAGCTGCATTCTGGCCTGCTGTCCCTCTCCACCCTCACACCAGGGTGAGCCCTATTCTGTCCATGCAAGAGACAGCAGGGGGGCGGGGAGGTGAGAGCAAACAGGCTGTAAACCCAGGAAGCTGAGAAGCATAATGCCCTAGAAGGGCCCAGGGATCTCTAACCCTCAACAGGCTTGGATCATGCCCAGTGGGGAGAGGACTTTGGGGACTGTGCCCCACCCACACACCAAGCCTCTTGTCTTCTAAGACTGTGAAGAAAGGTGGCACCCCCACCTCTGCCTCCCACTCTCCAGGGGACCCTCCTATTAAAGAGAGGACAGAGAAGTCAGTTCCCACCTCTAGGAGTCAGAACACTCCTGAGACTTCACTCGCCTGGTATCTGCATTGTCCCCTGTCGGTGACAGAACCCCTACCACAGACTATAACCTGAGGGCCCTGAGCTCCCTCCACGCTGCTGGCTACCTGCTAGAGAATGAAGCCACAGACCCTTCTTAGAATGTCCCCAGAACACAGACTACTAGACCCCACGGGGACAGGGATGTGGATAATGACAGGATATATTTCCTACCAGACCCCCCACCTTGTCACCTCATTTGCAAGTTAAGCACCAGAAAGCACCTGACAAGGGCAATGACAGGGTCACCACATCTAAAGTCAACTGTAACAGGTACGAATGCTCACGCTCATGGACGCTTGCTTTCCTTTTGGCTTCCTGCCTGCTGTGACCTGCACACTGACCACCAGTCCCAGCTCCATGGTGCTCTCCCCACTCCCCTGTGGTCACTGATGTGACTCCAGGCAATTCAGACCTTCCGTTTTCCCGTCTGTTGAGCAGGGCAGCCTAGGCCAGGGGAAGGCAGAATGGAGAGCGCACCTGTGTCCCGCATCTAAGTTCAGGGCTGGTCAATGCTCAACACAGAGTAGAACCAGAGGGACTTAAAACTGAGACAACCCTCAGTGGCCTCCCAAGCCTTTAACTTCATAATATCGGCCTGACTTTTATGTTTCCTCCCTGGTTCACCGTATTCATAACTAGGTCATCTTTTAACTATTCGAAACACACCTTCGGGGGAGAGGGGGCGGGCTTTATAAATAACCTTTATTATCACTTTTCAGGTCGACTGTGCTCCCCGGGCTCATGGAACAGGAAAACACATGTTGGTGACTCATCCCGCCCACCCCCCAACCGCCAGAAGCAGTACAATTCCGGGCCAGGCCTGCACAGGGTCCTTCTGGGGCTTATTTATACGCTTATCTCACACGAAAGGTGGCCCTGCATAGGAGGGGGAAAGGGGGTGGGGCACCCAGATGCCATCAATTGGAGCCAGGGGATTTGTGTGGTGACAAGTGACTTAGAAGTTCCACATTCAAAGCCATCATTACAGGTGTGGCTGGAGAACACAGGAGGAGGAGCAGGGGCTTCTCTTCTACCGCAGATCTCCACAGGTGGCACCGTATCAGGCCCCAGGGTCTTCTCACCCACAACCCATGATCTAGTAATTGCTGGAACGTACAGCCAGTAGAGCTTCTAGGTAGTTAGGTTATAAACTGCAAATTACAATGCACCAGTTAACACAAGTCAATGTTCCAAACCTCGATCTCGGGGTCACTACCTGCCATATCACAGAGAGCAACAGTCCAGTGCCGTGAAGGAACCTCATACTTCCTAGCAACCCAGAAGAAGGTATGCACATGAGAACACAGCCACCTGTAAACACCAGCGTCTCTTGTTCCTGGGATTCCCCGCCACAAACCTGCAATCCCCCACCGGTCCGGCTACCAGATCCAACTGTCCTGTGTCTTTATCCCATTTATTGTGACTTGATCATTAGAATCTCTTGCAGGGAACCCTAGGACAGGCAGGATGTCATTGTCACTGGTGTTCCCAGTGGCTTCTCTAAGAAGAGAAGGAGGCCCGCAGTCGGCCCACCTTGGGGAGCTCCAGGCTGAACCCAGGTGTGGGTTGTAGGTGTGTCTGGGGCTGGGCCTGTGTTTTCTCCTTCAACTGGGGACAGAGCCAGGCCCGTGGCGGCCCAGAGCTTTGCTAAGTGCAGGTTGGAGAGCTCATCTCTATGCCAGGAGCCCGAGGGAGGGCCGGGGACTTCATTCCTGAAGCAGGTGCTGGGCCTTCCCCGGCAGCCAAGCAGGTAAGTACTTGCGAAGCCTCGATGGCTCCTGTTAGCTCTTTGAAACTTGAAACTCCCCCCACCTCTAACTGCTTACAGAAACCTTTTATTGTGACTGCCTGTGAAGCCCCCTCTATTTATTGTATCTCCCCTGTCCCTCATAACTGTCCAGGTCTCTAAGAGGCCAGCATCTTACCACACACGTGACCTGGTGTCAGGAAGTGGCATGTCGAACCCCATTTCCCTCCAACTGCACAAAAGATGCCCTACTCATGTCCCCATGTGGTCACCTTACCTGTGCAGGGCTCCCATGACCGGGCGCCACAGCTGGGGGTACCCAGAAGCAAGAGCGCCACACACACCGTCAGCAGCACAGACATGAGGGGCTCGGGTCCCAAGATCCATCCAGGGGCTCCACACGCCTGCAGAGAGGCAGCCACTCCTAATTCCCTTCGAGGGGTAGTCTGGACCCCAGGTGGTCACTGTGATGAGCCCATGTTTGTATCTGCAGGAGGACAGAGGCGGTCCTGGCAGCAATGACAGCCCCTAGCTCTTCTGCAGTAGCGGGCGGCCCTGGCAGGCTGGAGCTTCAGCTGCAGGCAAGGGCTTATCTCTCTGCTTCCCTGCTGGGCTTGGGTCCCGTGTGCAGGTGACAAAACGGTATCAATCTTCAGGACTGGGATTAGTCATTGGCAAAGCTCACCCTCCTGAAGGAGAGACAGAAATAGATCCCTTCAGCGGAGCACTGAGAACGAACCAGAAAAACTTAGAAAACCAGTTTTTCCTGGGTGCAGATGACAGCGGCGTGCTGCTGTGTAGGACTCGGTACAGGTGACCTTGGCAGACCTGCAGCTAGCGATAGGGACAGGTGCTCTGCTGGTCCACTTTGTGCTTTCTCAGGGGTTCCCAGACAGATTCCTTGCTCTCAGCTGGGGCGAGTGTCCCCAGAAGTCCCAACATTCAGTAGGGGTCAGCCTTAGGTCCTGCAGAAGGTCAGGTCCTCTGTTCTGTGCTGAGATCAGGGTCAGTCTTAGAGGAGGTGGTGACAGTGGCAAGTCTTCTGCCCTGCTGGGTCCCACACCATCCCCAGGAGGGCCGGCTTTGAGGAGGGCTTTTTATCTGGTGCCCAGCCCTCGGAGGGTGTGTGGTTTTGTCAACTGTTGGCTTCAGGAATTCCCCTGTGGGGGAGCCATCCTTACAGAGAGCTGCTCCAGAGAGAAGGCTTCCAAGTGGCCTGGCCGTGCAGAGGGTGCTTTGCTCCCTGAGGGATGCTTCTGGCTCGGCAGGACCCCCCTTTCACAAGCCCCTAAGACACACGGGTTTTCCCCCCAGAATGTTCCAGCTCAGAACTCAAGCAGAACCTGTTTGCTTGCAAATGGCAAACCGTTGTGGGGGGAGGGAGGGAAGGGGGTGGCAAGAGGGTGGGTACCACAAAACAGAGGTAGGGAGAGGACAAAGACAGATGGAAAAGAAAGAAGTAGGGCCTGGCAGTGTCTGACTCAGTGGGTGTTTGGGAGCTCAAGACCCTGTGATTAGAGAGACAGGGAGACAAGAGACCATAAGAGAGGGAATAGACAAGAATAGTTAGAGACCTGGAAGAACAAGATGGGGGAGGGGAGAGAGAAATGGGAGTGGGCAGCGCAGGGACAGAAGAGGAAAAAGGGGTGATCTGAAGAGTGCTGAGGGGGTCTCTGTGTAACAGGGTTCGTGTATTCTGGCCTTCCTTTCTCCCTGGAGGCCCTGATGTACCGTTTATGTCCCAGTGAGGAGGTGTATGGGCTTGTGGTGACTAGGGTATCTATAAAGAAAGTCATAAAGAGGCACTTGCTACACGTGGCTACCCTCTACCTGGCCCAGGGGAGCTCTTGGGGTAAGTTTCTTCACTACCGGGCTCAGTGCCGATCCTTCCCGGCGGGACATATATTGCAGTGGTGGGGTTTCCTGAGATTCCTACCCTCATGGATCAGAGCTGCTGTGTGAGCTTATATGGAGCCCACTTCACCGTGACCCTAACCATCAAAGGAAAGATGTGAGCAGAAGCCTGATCTGAAGGGGAAGGGGGAGAGGAGCAGCCTGGGAGGGGGGAGGGGGAAACAGCCTAGTCTAAGGGCAGGAGGCAGGGTGAGTGAGGGGGGCAGCCTGATCTGAGGGTGGGAGGCAGGGTGAGTGAGAGGGTCTGAAGGGGAGAGGTAATGTCATGCGGTCTCTTTCCTATCTGAGGAACACTTTGTCCTGGACTAGGGCCCCTCCCAGCCCAGCTGCAGGTAGCAGTAGTAGCCACCAGAGGCACACCCTGGGTGGGGTACAGAGGTGACTTCCACAGGATAGGCAGCAGGCACCTGTGCAGGGTCACCCGGGGTTGCAGGTCTGGTGAGCTCCGTGCAGTCATCTGCCCTCCGACTCCATTCCTTAAATGAGACAGTGTCTTTTTTTTTTTTTTTTTTTTCCTGGTAACAGCCTGATTTAAGGAATTAAAATTATGCTCCCTTGGGAAAATCCCTCCTTGTTCCACTTGCTGTAGTTACACACACATGCTGTCAGCAGCAGCAGGCAAGAGTTCATTGCTGGAACTATCATGCTAAACCCCACAACAGCTACCTCACAGAGGGGGCCCTGACACTCCAACACAACCATAGGAATCTCTGAAACTCCACATCTGGAAATCGAGTGATCACAGACGTGACCTGGATGAAGCAGCAGGTCTCAGGCCTGCCAGCTCCTGAGCCCTCAGTGACAGTGACGGGAGAGCCCAAGCGTCTGTGAGCAGTTGGAGACACTGGTAAGAAAGAAAAATGTGCCGGGCGGTGGTGGCACATGCCTTTAATCCCAGCACTTGGGAGGCAGAGGCAGGCGGATTTCTGAGTTCGAGGCCAGCCTGGTCTACTGAGTGAGTTCCAGGACAGCCAGAGCTATACAGAGAAACAAAAAAAGAAAGAAAAAGAAAGAAAAATGTTAGTTTCTTCCCCAACTTCTTTTTTGTTCCAAGTCAATTTTGCAACAGAAATCGCTTCTCCTATGTTACATGCAGGAAAAATTCACAGATGCAGGCCAAGAGCAACATGGGACGGGGGGGGGGGGGGGGGGGGGGGGAGAACATATCAGGGATGTCTGTGATTGGCTTGAACCTCACGCAGCTCACCCATACCTGAGCACCCTGCCTGTTAATAGATCTCACAGGCAGGAACAACCCAGTCCAGTCCGGAGGAAAAGAAAACCTCCCAAGAGGTAAATATATACCTCAATTGATCGAGTGATTGCCTAGCCCCCTAGTTCAATCCCGGCACCCCATTAATGTAATGAAGCACTCCTGTAATCCAGATGTAGCGGAGCACTCCGAACCTCTCCCAGTCTCTAACCAAACATGGCTTATGCTGTGTTATCCTCCCGTGTGCTCTACCGCTGTCCGTTCTACGAGGCCCGTTTCCTCTGCCAGCATCATGTTGGCACCGCTTGACAAAATATATATACACACTAGCTCTCCTTTTCAAAAATGTACCCACAGGGTACACACTGTGTGCGTGCGTGCGTGCGTGCGTGCGTCCGTGTGTGTGTGTGTGTGTGTGTGTGTGTGTGTGTGTGTGTGTGTGTGAATACACATACACATAAATGTATCCACAGCGAGATGTGATGGTGCATGTCTGTAATCCCAGCACGCAGAAAGATAAGGCAGGAGAATTCTAAATTCAAGGCTAGCGTGTACTACAGAATGAGTTGCTAGCCTCAAATACAGTGAGAGCCTGTCTCAAAAATAAAAACAAGCCGGGCGGTGGTGGCGCACGCCTTTAATCCCAGCACTTGGGAGGCAGAGGCAGGTGGATTTCTGAGTTCGAGGCCAGCCTGGTCTACAGAGTGAGTTCCAGGACAGCCAGGACTACACAGAGAAACCCTGTCTCGAAAAACCAAAAATAAATAAATAAACAAATATTAGCAGCTCCCACTTATATTCTTCCTCATACAAACTTTAAAAACCATTGTCCCCATAGCTGAGTGTAATAGCACATACCTGTAGTATAACTACTTGGGAAACAGAGGCAAGAGGATTACTTGAGCCCAGGAGTTTTAGCACAGCATGGCCAGACTCTGTCACAAAATAAAAATAAAATTTAAAAAAAAATCGTATTTAAAACTTCCAAACCTGGCCCTGGCCGGGCAGTGGTGGCACAGCCTTTAATCCCAGCACTTGAGAGGCAGAGGCAGGCGGATTTCTGAGTTCCAGGCCAGCCTGGTCTACAGAGTGAGTTCCAGGACAGACAAGCTTACACAGAAAACCCTATCTTGAAAAACCAAAAAACCAAAAAAAAAAAAAAACTTCCAAACCAACATTAAATAGTAAGCAAAGTATTACAGGAATTGGGCTAGGGAGGTGGCCCAGCAGATAATATCTTGCTGTGTAAGCATGAAGCTCTGCATTCAGATCCCTAGTATCAACATGTGTCTGCACGCATGAGATCCCAGCCCTGGGGACATGGAGACAGGAGGATTTTGGGAGCATATGGCCAGATAGTTTGCCAATAAGTGAACTCATTCAGAGATAATGTTATCATTGTTGTAAACATAATTTCTTTGTGTGTGTGTACGTGGTGTCTGTGTGTGTGTGGGTGTGCGCACACACAGCATGTGTGTATGTGTGTGTATGGTCTGTATGTATGTGTGGCATGTATGGTGTGTGTGTGTGTGTTTGTGCATATTTGTCTGTGTACATATGTGCTTTGCACATGAAATTATACTCTTGCACATATTTAATATTTTACATTCCTGTTTTCTGGTTATGCTACTTGCAGTTTGTCACAAGATCATATAATTTATTGTGTTTTTTAAATATCCAAGTTTCTCCCGAAATGTCTATTAAAATGTCTTATGGAGACGAGGTTTTACAGAACCCTTACATTTTCTCCCTAGACTTGACACTTTGCTGTTATGTAGCTTTTTCTTTCTGGGTTTCAACTAATACATTTATGCATATTTTGAGTGTACAAGCTCAGTCTTGCTTTTTTTTCCCCCTCCTCCACAGAGTACATGCTTTTACCAGCACTACCTACACAGCAGTCTATCTATACTATTGCTGTCTGTTGAGTGCAGACTTCAGTTTCATTTTTCCTTAGAACTCCAGCCTTATGTGTTTTAATGACGTGTTGTTGGGTGCGTATGTGTTTTTGATCATTATATGCTGCAAATCCGCTTTCCTTGGAATCCATTGCTCTCCCAGTCCTCTTGCTCAATGAAGCTCCCCCCTGCCAATCAGCTGTCCCTCCCAAAGTATCTGATGTCCCTGTCACTTGTCTGTGCTTCATATACCAGACACCAACATGCAGATTCCCACCTCACAACAGTACCACAAAAACCTATACAAGGGAAAGATGGCTTCTGTCAGCAGGGTCGTTAGGGTAGTGAAGCCACTGCTTCATCAACAAGGTTCACTAACAGAAGAGACAATGCTAAACTCGGTGCCTCAGAAACTTTGGGAGCTGCTGCGATACCCTCTCACTCCTCTGTAATTTCACAACATTCGAAAGGAAGAATATCCCCAGATTTCCTGACGCATCAGGGGCCACCAGACACTGCAGATATAATACAAACGTTACCTAGGAAATACAGAAGGAAATTGATGTCTCCAGAGGAAATAGAATTCACCCAGCATGGAGGTCCAGAGTGATCATCCTGGCGGCTGTTTGTCACCAGACAGAAGGATTATCTTTACAATAAAGGACTTCCAAAACATCAAATGAGAAATCATACGTTAAACAACTTTAATCAATATTCTGTGAGCAGAACGAAGTGTAGAAACCCCAGGTGGTCACTTGTATCTCTTACTTTATGTATCTTGGTCAGCTTCCTCACTTAGGAAAGTCGACATTTTTAAATGGGAAGTAAAAAAAAAAAAAGCCTAGACAAGGGCTGTGGTTTGGGAAGTTGGGAGACATTTGACATCACCCTGAAATAGTCCAACAGGGTGCATACACCCACCCACTGTGAGGCCCTAGAGGTTCAACAGTGAACCACGTGTAAAATGAGGGTGTAGTGGTCCCTGAACACAAGAATGCACCCCCCCATTTCCTACCCTAAACCCATCTTCATCTCTTGTCTCTTCATCACTGGATCAGAAGGGGAGGTACCACACAATATTGTCCCGACTCCAGGGGAAGGGAGGGAAAGCTCCATACTCGGGAGTGACATCCCGGCTTCCAGGATCCAGGACCCTGTACTAAGAGTCCATGAGAAACAGCCCTAGGAAGAGGCTTGTAGATCGAGAAAGAGGATGTGTTCTGAAGCTTGCTATCGTGATGGTGACTTTTAAATTAGGTGGTGTTGACATAGCAGTCAGATACTTGGTCCAGGTTGCCCAGATACTGCAGTGAAGGGATTTGTTAGCTATGTGAGTGGACCTCATCCAATCTACTAAAGATCCCAAGGCAAAATTCGAGCTTCCCCCAAAAAGAGGTACTTCTTCCAGAAGCTGGCTTCCAGACTCCAGCTGTACCACCAACTCTTCCCCCTAACCCCTCCACCCCACCCCCACACCTGGTTTCCAACAGCAGTCTGGACTTGCCACCCCCACCCCACCCCCACCGTCAGTCACATGAGTCAATTCCTAAAATAAACACCTCTCCTGTCTAGAGAAGCACCCATCCATGTATGTGCTTGTGTCTGTATCTGCACACAGACACACACACCTGTCAGCTCTGCTTCTCTAGAGAGCCCTGATGATCATAGCTTTCAGGAAGGGTGCTCCTTAGCCCTGATCTAAGGCACACCTTCAAAGGATTCGGAGAGAGGTGTGGCCCCGGGAGAGGAGGCCAAGCAGACTCTCTGATTTTCTTCTGAGCTGGAGCTTTGCGGTGGTACTAGGGGAAGAGGACTTTCCTACAGTGCTTAATTGAAGCCTAGAACTGTACTCTGAGTAACTCCTGGAAAGCGTGCACGAGATTCAGGGTGTCTATTCATGCTCCCCACCCCATCTCTCTCAACAGCCACACTTACAGCTACATAAAACTCTTTCTTAAACCCCAACTCTGCCTCTTAAAAAGAAAGCACCAATTGTGGGAGTCTCTCTGGCCAGATGGTGACAGTAAGCAAGGCCTGATTTGGGGGGTGGGGGTCCTTCTGCTCTCTAAGTAAGGGTGACTGGCATTAGGTTCTTGCTTCTGTTGCCACATTTACCTCTATGGCACCTCATCAATGTCTGTGAGGCCATTCAGTATAAACAATCCTACCCAGGCAACCCTTCCCAAGGCTCGGGAAAGTCGTGCTAACAACTTTGAAGGAGCAGGCAGGAGTTTCCTGTGGTCATTGGACGGCTTCCAGCGTGGGGGGTACTCTAGGAAGCAGATGTGTTGTTATCTGAAAGAAGGTTCCTTTCTCTGTCTTGCCAGGAGAAATGCCCCTGTCCCAACTCCGGGAGTAATTTCTAGAAGTTGGCTGCCTGCTGGAGCCACCATGGCTCAAAGGCTGGGACTCTTTTCTGGGACAGCATCCAAAGGCAGCCCGGAGAAAGCAGCTCCAGTTCCCGATGCACCCAGCCATTGGCTTTAGCCTAGCACTTAGACTCAAATCTGCCTGTGTCCCTGAAAGGTGACAAATCCGTAGGAGCCTAACTGCTTAGCTGACACTAAAGTCGCCACTCTGGGGGCTGGGTAAACAGAGTCTCCCTGGTCCACATATCTGCAGTAGGGAGGACAGATGGCAAGGCAGGACCAGTGCCAGAGGCCACCCTGCCCTGGGTCCCACGTTCATTTCCGGCTTGCGAGGCCCCCTGGGTCCCCTCCAGCAAAGTCCGCTGCACGAAGCATGTTCTTAAAATTCTTTGCAGATTAACCCGCATTACTGTGAGCCCCATAAAAGCGCCTGGCGGCTCGCGGTGCTTTCCCCGGCAGGCGGCCGCGGAGGGCGGCGCAGCTGGCGGGAAGCGCAATTAGGGCGCGGGCGCAGCACTTCAAAGGCTCGGGCAGGCTGTAATTAGCGGCACCGCGGGCGGCGGCCCCGGCCTGCACCCCAACAAAGGGCTACGGTTGCCTGAGTCACCCCGGCGAAGAGAGGCCTGGGGCCGGGGAGCGCTCCTGCCAGAGCCCTCCATCCTGCAAGCCCATGCGCCCATGCGCCCCTGCCCTCACTCCAGGGTCAGCGGGTATGCAAGGAGGAGGAGATGCCTGGGCTGGGGGAGCTTCCGGCCAGGTCCAAGTATCCCCCACGTTGGCTTAGGGTCGCTGAAATCGGGTTGAGCGACCAGACATCTGCACGGGAAGAGGATGGAAGAGAGAGGTTGTCTTGGCTACCAGAGGGAAGTATAGAGAGTTGGAACCACTTGGTGGAAGCTTCCAGAAGGACTTAGCCAAGAGGAAGAAGGGGCTGCAGCTGACCTCCGCTGGAACTGGGCATTGGGCCCCTGCTGGGTTTTGCCTGACAAGGTTTTCACTGCGACTTTCTCAGAACTCTGGGTATATGTGTCCCTGGCAGCCAGTGCCCCAGGGCGGAGGGTGAGTGTGTAGTGTCTTCAGGGAGGGATCCCTAGAGGATCCAGGGAGGGTGGACACTCTTCCGTGGTACCCGGGGATCCATCCTTCAGCTGGCTCATTGTTTTCTTCTAGATAGAAGGAAGGATTTATTTGTGGGTACAAGCTACTTTTCCTATGTTTTCTCTACTCTTTAAAACAACAGCAACAAAAACATCTTTACTGTGATGGTTAACATTCATTGTAACCTTGATGGATCACCCACCCTGACAGACAAATCTCTGGGCGTGTCTGTGAGGGTAGGAGACCCACTCTTACTGTGGGAAGCACTATTCCTGTAGGCTGGGGTCCTGTACTGCATAAAAAAACAGAAAGTGGCCAGGTAGACGTGGGGTACACCTTTAATCCCAGCACTCCGGAGGCAGAGGCAGGAGGATCTCTGAATTCAAGGTCAGCTTGCTCTACAGAGGGAGTTTTAGGACAGCCAGGGCCATATAGAGAAACCCTGTCTTGAAAAACAGACAGAGAGAGAGAGAGAGAGAGAGAGAGAGAGAGCGCGCCCAGCATTCATCACATTCTGCTTCCTGACTGCCAAGGTGAATAACCTCGTGTTTCTGCTGACACAGCTTCCTGACATCACAGACTGTACATTCTAAACTGTAGCCAAGATAAACCTTTCCTTTTCAGCTGCATGTATCGAGTTGTTTGTTACAGTAATTTTTTAAAAAAAAAAAAAAAAAAAAAAAGCAACAACCACAAAAGATCTAATATACTAGTCACAGTGGATCCGGGCCATGGCAATAAGCCAAGTGTTAACCCCATCATCCCTATAAATGCGTCTAGTGTGGTCACATCCACAGGTCTATGGGTTCATAACTCCAGCTTAAGAATTTAGGGATGTACAGTGGTTAAAACCATAACCACAGCAAAGAGATACACAGAAGCTGTTTAGGATAGCGGTAGGCAGGGGAGTCAGTGGCAACTGCCATCCTTATACATGCAGCATCAGCCGGGTGGTGGTGGCGCACGCCTTTAATCCCAGCACTTGGGAGGCAGAGGCAGGCGGATTTCTGAGTTCGAGGCCAGCCTGGGCTACAGAGTGAGTTCCAGGACAGCAGCCAGGGCTACACAGAGAAGAAACTCTGTCTCGAAAAACCAAAAATAAATAAATAAATAAGTGCAGCATGAGGAATCAAATCAGCAACTTGGAAATGGCAGGTTTCACCAGCCATGCCGTAAGTGGGGAGACCTGGGGAGGTGGGTTGGTGAGGATGAAGACCCTGAGTTGACCGCATCTCGTCACACCTAGGAATGCTGATCACCCACTGCACTGGTCACACTACGGTTCCAGTGAGTGCCCTTTTCTTAGGCAGAGCTGGGAAACCGTAGCCATGACCCATGTCCATGTTGCTGGATGACAACGAGCACCTGTGTGATCCACGCAGTTTGTTAAAATGAAGATGACAGCCCACAGACGGCTTGCATCTCATCCCTGCTGATGGATTGGAGGCCCACTGTCAGCCAGGAAGCTTTCCCAGTGATCTGTGACAGTTCCCCAGCTGTCATTCTCAGCAAATATATTGCATCACTTAGACAGACACGGGCTTTTAAATATAATCTTATTTTTCTTATTATACCATAATGGCCCCGTTGTTGACGTTTCATCTCACACTAAGAAGGAGATGGAAGTCAACCTAAGCTCTTTCAGAGGTCATTTGGTGTCCTGGCACACTGCAGTCAAAATATGTAGTTACACACACATTTGATAAAACATGGATGTGGTTCTATGCATAACATATGGGTAGACACTTGTGCTCCTATGACCTCTTGCTAGTCACCAACAGAGCTGACAATGTAGGCATGCAAGCACCAAGCAGCATTTTCTCTGACTACTGCACAGGACATGCTGCCCAACCCTTTTCCTAAAGAGAGAGGGAGAGGGAAGGGCCCAGAGTCAGCACAGTAGGTCTGAGTGAGCATAACATAGTGGCTAACCTTCCTAACGCTGCGACCTTTTAATATAGTTCTTTATGTTGTGGCGACCCCAACCGTAAGATTATTTTTGTTGCTACTTCACAGTTGTAATTTTGCCACTGTTATGAATCCTAACGTAAATATCTGTGTTTTCTGATGGTCTTAGGCAACCCCTGTGAAGAGGTCATTTGATCCTTGAAGGGATCAAGACCCACGCGTTAAGAGATGCTAATTTACCAAGTCTGACTAGTCCTAGACCCTGCTGTTTCTTGTTCCAGTCTTTCACTGAGGTCAGAGAGTCCCAGGTCCCTGCTCTGACCCAGTGGAAATGCACAGATTCCCAAGACAGCAGGCATAAGCAGATGATGTCTCTACGAGAGAGACCTAGCCTGAGTCTGAAAGAGCAGACTCCACCTGCTCACTCCCTTCCCCCAGAAGCACCACCCAAACCTACACCGGCCTCAGGAGAGCCCACTTTTCCAAGAGAACACCCTGGCCCATTCCAGGTGCATACAGGCATGAGTCTCACATGCAGAGCAACAAGGAAGAGAGCTGAACTTTCTGGACAGTGCAAGGGGTATGGCCAAACATCAGGATAGCCACGGGACAGGAGGGGACAGACAACTAAGGAACCGGGCTGTGTCCACAGAGACTGAGTCCTTTGATACCTCTGTAGCCTCATGGGTATCTGGCTTATTCAATCATAGGGACACTTCAATCTTGTCTGGCCAATTTCCTGAACACTAAGCAATCATTGGCTTACACATTGGCTTCCTGGTATCTTCAACTCGGTTGGAATGGCTATACAAAGTACCACTCACCAGGGACTTGGACACTAGGTATATTGCTCATACCCTTAGTCTAAGGCTAGATCCTTCAGCATCAGTCTCTGGAGAGGCCTCTCTTGGGTTCTAGGGAGTTATGTTCTCTGGACATCCCCGTAGAAGAGAGCAGAGGGCATAAGAGTAAACACCCTGTGGTCTCTAATAGGGCACTAACACCACCCCCGGGGCCCCCGCCCTCATCAGCTAGCTGCCTCCAAAAGTCTCACCCACATTCGGGGGATTAGTTTGCAACTATGTTCACACAAACATTCAGGCCATAACATTATATCCCATAGTCCCTGAAAATCCTTGTCCCCAGATGTACAGCATATCCTGAACCCCAAGGTCCAGCATCAACTCTGAAGTCAAAGCCTCATCTAAAAAAAAAAGAAAGAAAGAAAGAAAAAGTGAGAGACTTGTGATGTACTTCCTCTGACTCTGCACCTGTGAAATCAGGCACATTCTGAACTTTCAAAACAGAGGTAGGACAGACACAAGGTGGGCCGTCCCATTCCATCATCAATGCCATCATCAGCCTGGAGGAGGTGGGGTCCAGTGTGGGACTTCAAGCCACAGGCTGTTAGATATTATAGAGAGAGGTGACAAGGCTGTGAGGACCAGCAGCTATGGCAGGGGGACGTGGCCGGAGCCTGGGAGTCAAGGGCTGCGATCTCGGCTGGTGTTGTGTGCGAGCAGGAACACAGATGTGGGGTTTCCTGCGGGCTCTGCTTTCCCCTGAGTGGACACAGTTCTTCATCTCCACTTTATTTATTTATTTATTTATTTTTATTTTATGTACATGAGTACACTGTAGTTGTCTTCAGACACACTAGAAGAGGGCATCGAACCCATTACAGATGGTTGTGAGCCACCATGTAGTTGCTGGGAATTGAACTCAGGACCTCTGGAAGAGCAATCAGTGCTCTTAACTGCTGAGCCATCTCTCCAGTCCTCATCTCCACTTTAAAACAGTGGAATTGTATCTCCAGACAGACCAACCTCCCAGTCTCATGCATATGGGTATGGACTGTCTGGGTAGATGAGAGAACAGACTTTTGACCTTAGCTCTCACTCCATACCAGGAGTCAGCACAGTCACCATAGATTCAGAGCCCAGTTCCCTGAGATTGTGTCCACAGGGGATAGCCAGGAAAGGGACTCTGCATCTTACTTGGGAACAGCAGGAGCCAGGAATGCTGGATCAGGGTACTGTGAGTTGAGCCCTCGAGAGCCAGCATGAGAGCTGGGTATTAAATAGACACCCTTTTCAGGCAGAAGTAATACAGATGTCCAAGTGGAAGGCAGGCAACCCCCCTCCCCCCACACACACACTCCCACTGCAGGCGTGATCAAGGCCAGGGACAGATTCTAGGGCAGGGCCCCATGAGTCAAAACTTGCTATGTGGATTCAGATTTTGGTGGGGGAGGGAGTTAAAAGGAATCAAACACCACACAATGCACATTAAAGAATAAAGGAAGATATTTACGGCCGGGCAGTGGTGGCGCATGCCTTTAATCTCAGCACTTGGGAGACAGAGGCAGGCCGATTTCTGAGTTCGAGGCCAGCCTGGGCTACAGAGTGAGTTCCAGGACAGCCAGGGCTACACAGAGAAACAGAGAAAAAAAAAAGATATTTATGAATAAAGAGGGAAAGAAATTATCCTCTGGAGTCCCCAGCCCAGCCCAAGGTCCTGCATCTATGAGCCAGAGGAAGCTTTGAAAAATGCAATTTATCTTCAAGCTGAGGAGAAAAGGAACTTAAAGGGAGGTGTGTTCTGTGGCAAGGTGCTGTTGATGGCTTTTCTCATCACCTGCTCCTCTCCAGCTCTGTCCCTGTCAATGACAGCAGAACACTGTAGGGAGCCGACTTTTAGCAGAAAGCGGCTAGAAAGCAGTTATCATCTTTGCAGCCATCTGGAACCATTTACCCTGATAGAGACTTGGTTTTTCAGCAGCCTACAACAGCTGAGCACACTCTAACAAATATCTTGTTTATCCCACATAGCTTGTTTTGCCGTTTAGTGACCCCAGCTGCATGGTGCACGTGGTAAAATGTTTTCACCTGTGTTCTCCTGCGTGTGCTTATAAATACCCAGGATTTCCTTGTAAGAATATATACAGTCAATAGAGTTAAGAGGTATATGAGTAAATAGGGTTAAGAGGAATGAACAAGAGTGAATATGAGCCAGTAGAGAGACAATAAAGGAGACTTGAGATTTGACTACAGAACCTCTGCCTTGTCTCCATTCTTTGAGACCCTGACCCCGTGGACCGAAACAGCAGCGCAGGCCGCTACATTCTTGCCCCAAGCCGGGTAGGCAGAGTACAGGCCACAACAGAACACTGAGTCCCCTGTTGGAGATCACACTAGTGTCTGTAACCCCCCTGTCCATGCACTGGCCAGCCATCCAGTTGTGTACTTGTCTCTAAGGAGAGTATCCCAGGGTACAAACAGGGCACTGCTGAGAGCCCCTCTGTTTCTCTGGCCATGAGAGGGCCGCTCTTCTCCAGGTCCCTCACCTCTGTCAGCTGTGCTATTACACCCTGTCCACAGTTCTGGGATGAGGCAGAAGCCTGAGTTTCCTTCTCATGGATCATCAGCCCCCAAATCAGTGGTTCTCGACCTTCCTAATGCTGCGGACTTTTAATACAATTCTTCATGCTGCAATGGCCGTCTCATAACTGTAAGTTTGCTACTGTTACGATTCTTAACATGTAAATCATGTAAATATCTGTGTTTTCCAATGATTTCTTGGGGTTGTGATCTGTAGGCTGAGAACCACTGCTTGGAAAGGACCCAGGGATCCTCTCAGAAGCCAGCTACAAACGGCAGAGACATTTACTACCCCAAGGGCCTTCTGGGTATCTAGACTCCAAGAGCACAGTCCCTCTCACCTATAACTGCAGCTTCATGGGATACCTTGAGCCAGAACCACCCTTGGAGGTACTCCTGGGTCCCCGTGCAAACAGGACAGCACCTGGTGTCTGATTCAAGATACCTGGTTTGGGACAGCTTGTTCAGAAACAACAGAGCCAGGTTCACACACTCCACTTGGGAGCAAGCCTTACTGTCCCTGAGTGTCCAGTGGTTGGGTCTACTCAATGCTGTCCTCTTGACCAAACTCCTCCTGCAGCCAAACACAATGTCACTTCCAGTCTCAAATAAAAAGTGAACAGAGCCTAAAAACATCTGGCCACCACATGCACATTCCCACACATCTGCACATACAAACACTAATAACTTATTTGACACAGAAAGCATACGTGTGTGTATGTACTAATTTTTTTTAATTAGGACTTTAGAAAAAGTATATGAGTATGTGTGTTTTGTCTGTATGTATGTGCACTACGTGTATACAGTACCTGAGGAGGCCAGAAGAGGGCGGAAGATTTCAACCCCACCCTCACCCCTCACTCAGAATGGAATTACAGACACCCGTGAGCTGCCATGTGGGTGCTGGGAATCGAACCCCAGCCTTCTGGAAGAGCAGCAAGTGCTCTTAACCACTGAGCCATCTCTCTAACCATTCAACTCATACATCTCTAGCTACAGAGAGCTTTTGGTGCTGCTCCTAGGAATTTGGCATCTGTTACTGGGCTCAGACAAGGAAGGAGGCTCAGATAAGAATATTAGAAACAGTGACCATGGGGCTTTATTTACTGCTTTGCTTGATTACTTTGTCTTTGATCTAAGAATTGACCATGTTTTTGGAATGTACCTAGATTGATATAAAAGATATAAAAGCAGACTAGGGAAAAATAAAGGTGCTTCAGCCTCAGTACTGGCTGGAGCCATGTTATAATGTTGTCTGTCTTTTTCTTTTCAATCCTCACTCCCTCCCTTGAGACCCTGTTGGCTGACTTAGCTGGCTTGGTCATCTACCTTAGCTGCAGAGATTATGACAAGTGGCAAAACTTTCCCCGAGCTGGAGAGATGGTTCAGTGGTTAAGAACACTTGCTGTTCTTGCAGAGGACCCTGGCTGCAGTTCCCAGCACCCACATGATGGAGCAGAACCATCTATAACCCCAGTCCCAGGGGATCCAGTGCCACCATCTGACCTCCCTGGGCATCAGACAAGCATGTGGTACACATATATAAAGACAAAACCATTCACATACACTTTTTAATTAATTAATAAATTTTTAAAAAGACTTTGCAGAGTAAAACTCAGACTCTGCAGAGCCCTAAGGGTTCAAGCCTGAAGGCTGTCTGTCCAGGAGGCAGAAACACAGACGTCTGGTATAATGGGGGCTGGCTAGTCTCCGGCATGCCAGTCACACCTGAGTCAGACTCCAGCCCCAGACAATTCTTCTAAGCGCCAGCAGGTGCTTCTGCCTGGTGCCAAGACTAGAAACTGCTCGGGCAGAGCCTCCCAAGGCTTTGGGCCAGCCCCAGGGGCAGCACCTGGGAGCTCATTAGAAATGCAGATGCCCAGGCAACACCCAGCCCTGGGACCAGAGTAGCTTGGCATCTTTGTTGCAACAAGCCAGCTGATGCACCCAGCTGAGGAAGCCATGCCAGAGCTGGGTCTCCAAGAGGTCATCCCTGCTGAGCTGGGCACATTAGGAATGCTGGATAAGGAAGGCACTGGCTCCCAAGGCTGCTGAGAAAGTCAGAAACTGCCACAGAAAGGAAACTATAATCTTGACTGTGTAGCCTTGACCCTTGAGCACAAGGAAGTGAGGGACAATAGTCACAGACCTACTAATAACAGAAGGTTTCTGGGACAGGGTAAGGTAAGAGACCCCCTCCCCAGCCCAAGGTTCCCCTGACATTATACCTGGACTGCTGAGGTTGTCCATACAGCCCACCCAGCATCCTGATCACGGTGAAGAAAAAGTACTGTGAAATCCAGTTGGAGATACAGGGACACCTCAACAACACTGTGTCCTGTCTCCGAGAATCCTAAACAGAGACACTAAACAGCCACCCATTTAAAGCTAGAACTGCTCATGACCTGTGTTTGTTTTCTCAGGTATTTTAGTGATAATAGAAGGTGATTAAGTCCAAAGTGCTCTGCCCCACAGAGACTCAAAGAAGGGCAGCTTCCACAAGACCTGTGAATGTGAGCCCAAAGTCAGAGTTTGGGACCATCGCTCCAGAGCGAGCTTGTCCTAGGCTGGCTATGGCAGAACCATAGACAAGCACACGTGTCTTTCCGAGATGTCAGAATGTATTAACGATGATAAATCTACAAGGCACAGAGTTTTCCCTGGCAGCAATTTGCCAAGTAGTCGCAAGTAAGCAAACACAGGTTCTTTGATTTAGATCTTAATTACTAATATTAACCCTCAGCTTACACATTAAACATCACACAGTAATAAAATACCCTTGACTAACAGGCTGGAGGGGTGGCTCTGTGGGTTAGAGGTGCTTGCTGCACAATCCTAACAACCTGAGTTTGAATCCCCGGAACCCATGGAACTGTGGAGGGAGAGAAACAGATTCCACAAAGTTGTTCTGTGATTTCTACACACATGCACCATGCATGGCAGGTGCACACAACGATCTAGATAGATAGATAGATGGATAGATAGATAGATAGATAGATAGATAGATAGATAGATAGATAGAGATATTGTTTTTGATATATATAGATACCCAGCCCCAATAAAACATTTTTTAAAACCTGACCAAGCCAGGCATTTAATCCCAACACTTGGGAGGCAGAGGCAGGTGGATCTCTGTTCAAGGCCACCTTGGTCTACAAAGAGAACTCCAGGACAGCCAGGGCTAACATAGAGGAATCCTATCTTTAAAAAAATAAACAAATAGACTAAAGAGATGGCTCAGTGGTTAAGAGCACTGACTGCTCTTCTAGAGGTCCTGGGTTCAATTCCCAGCAACCACATGGTGGCTCACAACCATCTGTAATGGGATTCGATGACCTTGTCTGGTATGTTTGAATGCAGCTACGGTGTACTCACGTGAAATAAATAAATATTTTAAAACAAACAAGCAACAAACTTTTAGGGAGTAAAAGTGGTTTTTTTTGTTGTTGTTGTTGTTTTTATTTTTGTCTTTTTTTTGCTTATATTTCTAGGTTATGGTCCATTACTGAAGGAAGCCAAGCCAAGGCTTAAAGGCAGAAGCCTTAAGGAACACTGTTTGTGGGCTCAGCCTCAGGCTGATACTCAACATTTTATACTCAATATTATACTCAATATAGCATTTTTTATACAACCTAGAACCACCTGCCCAGGGAATTGTGCCACCCACAGTGGACTGTGCCCCCCTATAACAATTAACAACCAAGACAACATCCCCTACGGACATGCCTACAAACTAACCTCATCCGGACAACCCCTCCACTGAGATTCCCTTCTGCTGTGGTCCGAGGCTTTGTCAAGTTGAAAGTGAAAGCTAGCTAGGACAGTATCTCTACTTTTTTTTCTCTGTATTTATCTCTCTATTCTATATCTATGTTATCTGTTGTTATAGGCAGATATGACTATAAAGGAGAAAGAGATCATAGCAGAATCCAAGGAAGCCTAAAGGAGGGGAAGTGGGAGGCTGCCTGGCTGGAAGAGTCTCTTCAAGGGTCAGATACTCTTCAAGGGTCAGATACTCTTCAAGGGTCAGATACTCTTTAAGGGTCAGATACTCTTCAAGGGTCAGATACTCAGCCTTTCTAGAAGCCTGCTGCAAGCAGAGCAGAGCTGCAGACAAAAAGGATACAGAACAGAGGCTGTAGAAGTGATGGTCAAGACCGGGTCTAGATGGACAGACAGACGGTAGGTCCAGACAGACAAAGAGATGGAAGGCCAAGACAGAAATTCAAGTAGGCCACGACAACAGAGAGAACTGAGTTGAACCACAAGCCATGGGACAATTAGGAGTTCTCTGCCTGTCTGTCCCTTGACACATAGCATCAGCAGTCAGGTGACAGATAGCCGAGTCTGTGGCCATCACATATCAAGTACCCTCCTCTTGGTAGAGGATACCCTTTAGTCTGATTTGGACAAGTTCTTGGACCTGTATTTCCTGGTGTGATCTTAGTGTACCCATGTGTTGAGGTAGTCTTGGTTTTCTTTGACAAATGTATAGGGTGACACTCTTAGTTTTTTTTTGGAATAAGTTATTTGTGGATTATTTGTCTTGACATAGATATAGAATAGACAGAGCCATAGATACAAAGAGAAAGGTAGGGAGAGTGTCCTAACATCTTGAGCGGTTGGACGGATGCTGCCATGCACACATGCACCCAGGTGCACATTCATCCTCTGCCCCAAGATAATTCAAAAGCTATCTGTAAAATGAAGTCTCTCGGGACAAGGTACAGCCTGATAAAAATGCAGTTTTACATAACACGGAGTCTCTCAGAACCTGATCTCAGTGAGACTCGAGTAGCAATTTCTCACAGAGACTTGCAGACCCTTGTTTTGACCCAGTAGCCTCTCATGGTCCTGTTGACTTGGTTGCTTGGTAATGCTGACATCGGGAGCTTCTCTCGTCTATGTGTTGGGTAGCCAGGAGAAGACCTGCTGGTAGTTCATAAATTTGCACGGAGTTGGATGAACTGAGATCTCTGGGTGGAGCTCCAAAGTTGAGCCCTGCAGCCATTCATGCAGCCCAAGCTCCTGAACCTGGATGGAGGCCCAGACCTCCTCCCAAGCCACCCTCACCCAGCTGGCTCAGATAACTGCCACATTTGAGGCAAGGTACCCCAGGAAGGATGGCTATCCCTGGTTCTTTTGCCAGGCATCATCTTCCCCGGTCTCTAAAACCAACAGACACTGGCCCTGACCCCACAGTCAACCCACGCTGGTCCTGCGGCCAACACTTGGCCAGCCTCCCCTGATGTCTGCACCCAGCCCATCGGCCAGTGTGAGCCGCCTCCACAGCCTGAGGGAATGTGCCCTCAATGTCCTCAGACCACATGGATCACCACAAGAAGAGCAAAACTACCCCTTAGGCTGGCAACTGAGTCCTCCGAGACTGTGCCGAGAAGAAGACAGAGAGTTCTTCTCTGCCTGTGGTCAGAAGAATTTTAGCAGAGCTTGTCCAGGTCACGTGCCTTGGTCTCAGTTTGACCCACAGGGAGGTTGAGCAGAGTGAACACATAAGATGGATGGATAGATGGATGGATGGATGGATGGATGGATGGATGGATGTCCCCTTTGTTGCTGAGAAGCCATAGGTACCAGGAGAGGGGGACCTCCCCAGATCTCAGACCCACCCAAAGCTTTCAAGCAGCCTTGCTGAGTCCCTGCATCCCCAGGATTCCTGACAGAGTATAGGGGACAAGCCCCAGTTCTACTGATTTGGAGGAGACCTAGCAGTGGGAAGTCAGACTTCTCAATCACCCGACAGCCTGTGAGGAACCAGGCCAGCTTCGAGGGCCAGCCCAGATGCTTTTAACCCTGGCCTGTTACGGGTCTCTCTAGCTGTTTGCAACTTGGGGGCCACAACTGAGACAGCTTGGCATTGGTTTAGGCTCACACTCGATGCTTCACCTACATCTACACACACACACACACACACACACACACACACACACACACACACACATTGTTCATAAAGTGGCACGCACTGCTCTCTGACTACTCGTCCCGATACCGGAGGATTCCACTAAAGCAAATTGATTCCTCCACCCGCTGTGGCTTGTGTGGGTTGTGTAAACAGTAGACTCACACTCCAGGTGTGTATACAGACAGCTGAGGCAAGCACACACGGAACAGCTGTTGCAAAGGGGGCATGGACTGAAATGACTGTCGAGACCAGAGAGATGACCAAATCGCTGGAGTCAAACCAACCCGTGCTGTTCCTTCTGGCTCACACTGGCCCAGGCACAGAATACAGCACAGAGGGGTAGAGCCTGGCAGGGAGCCTACCTGGAATTCACCGGAAACTTTTGGTGCCAATTACAGTGAGCATCAAACCCAGGAATGCCCCCCCACCCCCGTGTGTGCCAGGCCCTCTGCAAGGCAAACTCACCCACGCAAACGTTCTGCCTGGGATCTGCCCTGCACCCTGTGGTTGCCTTGCACCTCAGGATCCTACACATGTTCTATGCTCTTGGTGTGATGTGTGAGACACAGGCTCAGGCCCTTCAGCTGCAGAGAACAGGTTAGGAGAAATAGGTGTTGGGACCCTAACAAGCAAGTATCTCCCAGGTGACAGGACCACCTCCTCCAACCCCAGCCAGCAGCCTGCCAGTTGCACTGAACCCTTCCCGACCACACCACATTCCCAGCACCCCGGCCGCCAGTCTCTGACCCCCACTCACCAGCTCAACCACCCAGCTTCAGCAAGTCCAAATGAGGTGTCTGCGGTCCACAGAGTGATGTCCAAACTCTCCATGTGACTCTGTAGGACATTCATCCAGCCCTGGCCTGCAGCTTTCCCTGGGAGATCCCCTGCCAGAGGCCTCTTCCCCGTCTGCTTAGGGTGGTCTTTATCCACCTGCCCTGCTCAGCCCTCTGGCTCCAACACTACGCTTCCCCCTACAATACCCTTATACCCCATACCCCTACACACCTCTACACCCCATACCCTCCACACACCCCTATATCCCATACCCTCCACACACCCCTATATCCCATACCCTCCACACACCCCTACATCCCATACCTCCCACACACACCCAAGCCCTTCTACCCTCTGCCTGTTGACCCCTCAGGCTTTTTCCTTGGATGGTCCTTCATCTTCTTCCCTGATTTATGTCCCTTCCCAACCCCAAGGGTGTTTGTCACTCTCGTGGCACCAAGCGCAGGGCCTGGTGCCTGTCGAGTGCTGAGATAAAAGACTAAGAAAAAATGAGGAGTCTTCAACTGTCCCACTTAACTGTCGCATGAAGGTGTAAAGAAGGAGACAGGCATTCCATGTGGCACCACCATGCAGGGGCTGCAAAGCGTGGCGCGTACATGTGGGTGACTGTGTATGTCTGCATGTATGTACAGTGTGTGCATGCACACGTCTGTCAGTGCAAGTCTGCGTGTGTGGGTGAGTGCCTATATCTCTGTAAACGGGCACGCATGATATATAGGCACATATGAGTGTGCGTGTGTGTGTGTGTGTGTGTGTGTGTGTGTGTGTGTGTACAAGCCTGTGTGTGTGGAGGTATGTGTGTGCCTGAGAACAGACACAGGACTGTATGTGGCATGTGTCTATATGTATTGCGTGTATGTCTGTGCATGACTGTGTGTGTGGTACATGCATGTACTTATCTATATGTGTGAGTGTACATGTGTATGTGTAAGAGTGTGTGTGTGCGTGTGTGCATTGTGGCTCCATGTGTGTGGGGTGTGTGTATGTGTCTAAATGTTTTGGAGTGTGCAGTGTATATACACGTATGTAGGTGCATATACTTATGTACATATCTATATGTGACTGTGAGCATGTATATGTATACATGCCTGCATGTTTGTTGACTATAAGCCTGTGTATGGAAACATGTGTTGCATGTGTACTCACTCATACACGTCCATATATACATGAGTGTGGGGCTGTGCGTGTCTGCATGTGTGTGGTATATGGGCTGTTTAAGCAGCAGGTCCGTGGTCTCATTAGACCCCAGGCCTTGTGAGTCACCTCCCCACAGGTAATTAATTCGGGGAGCCCCCCAGACAAGGAGATGGGATCTCACCAGATGAGTGGCTGATTGCATCTCCAGGTGGCTGAAGGGGAGGAAGCTGGACACGTTCCGAGTGTGACTCCCGGGTTTGTGAGGTGACGCCAGTGGTGTGGTTGCTAATGAGGCGGCTGGCGACCGGTCTCAACCTGCATCTCTGCCCATAAAAGATGAAAGCAGAGATTCTGGGAGGCGTCGTGCCCCTGCACCCTGCACCCTGCACCCTGAGCCCCGTGTCCCGTCCCATCCCGTCCTGTCCCGTGTGACACTTTTGAGGCCTGTGCACTCTCGGTCCCTGTCACCCAGGACAAGCCTAGTGCACGCAGACCTCAGGCCTCCCGCAGAACCGGACTCCGAGCGCCGCCCGGCCCACATGGCTAATACAGATCACAGCCAGGTCTACCTGACCCCAGATCACACGTGCTTACCATCCCCTTCTCCTTCCCCCACCCCCTCCCCCGCAGCTACCCTGCCAGGCTGTTGAGAATGAGGAATGCTGGCCTCTGGGTGACCGTGCCAAGCGAGGGTCAGCATTTATTTATGCGTTCCCGCTGTCACTGTGCAGCGAATTCTCAGGGAAGAAATGCACATGGAGACCCAGCCCCTGCAGCCCTGGGAGAAGACGCAGCCCCTGCGTGCCCACAGCGAGCAGAATCAGAGAACCTCTCCTGAGCACACGACGGTTGTCCACAGACAGTAGAGCACACTTTTGAAATTCGTTACTGCCATCCAAGCGACCTGTACGTATGACACAAAACTGTACGTAAAGACCCAAGCAGCATCGAAGCCACCGATGCTTGCTATGTGTGCCGAGCACCTGCAGGCCTGACCGGGAGCACCGTCTGAGCTTCGTCTCCCCAGACCTGGCTAAGCAGGAACTAGGGTCTACCCCACAGGGTAGACTTCCTGGACAGGACATCTGCTTGACAGCAGACCTGGGAAGGATGATCGCTGAGGGCAGGGTGGAAAGAGCCAGCAAGCCCTATGCACCTGCAATCCAAGAGCCAGGTAGCCTGGGATTTAATAAGACCAGGAAATATCTCTAAATGCTAGAGCATGCAGACACCTAGCAGAAGCCAGAAATATTTACTTTTATTATTTCATTTATTATTGTGGTGATGATGATGATGGTGATGGTGGCGGCGGCGGCGGCGGTTTTATTGAGACAGATTCTCATTCTGGGCCCAAGCTAGCCTCAACTTGACAGCAATCCTCCTGCCTCAGTCTCCTGCAGACTGGAAGTATAGGTATGAGCTACCCACATAAAGCTAGAAGAAATTTTTTTTAAAAAATCCTATCTGGGAAAAATAACGTTATCTAAGTGTTGCTATTTTTATGTCTAATTCTTCAGAAAATATTTGGCATTCGAAGTTTGCCAAGAACACAAGGACACAAAACCACTCAAATAGAAGCTGAACCAGCTCGGAAAAGCAGAACCTGTAAGACTTGGCTGTGGAGCGTCTGGAGAGCAGTGCAAAACTCTGAGGCAGGAGTTTAGAAAGTGAGAAGTGTCCACGCACTACAAATACGACGTCGGAACGGCGCGATTAAAATCACAGCCGTGCGGTCTGCTCTGTGCTGCTGACACAGCCACAGACTCAGAGACACGAGATGGAGTGTTCGTCTACAACAGTGGCTCTCAACCTTCCTAATGCTGTGACCCTTTAACACAGATTCCTCGTGTTGTGGTGACACCCCACTCCCAGCCGTAAAATTATTTTTGTTGCTACTTCCTAATTGTAATTTTGCCACTGTTATGAATCGCAACATAAATATCTGATTCGCAGAATGTCTGATACATGACCCCTGTGAAAGGGTCTTTTGAGCCCCCGAAGGGGTCGTGGCTCATAGGTTGAGAACCACTGCTCTAGGAGACAGTATAGCTCTGCACTTCCTGTAATCAGGAAGCAGGCAAAACACGTGACCTTTTGCTGGGTCCGGGCTCCAACCCCAATACTACCTCGCCTCTTGAGTTTCACTGTCCAGCATGTAAAAGGGAAGGCAGAAATGTTCCAGGTTCAGGACTTGCATGACTCCTATCGACTCCCCAGATACGTTCTCAGGACAGAATACATCTCTTTGCATTATCCCTACAGAGGGGAATTGGAGGCAAGGACGTTTTCCAGAAACGGTCTCTGTGTTTCTACGGGTTGAGAATCTCAGCTCCACAGCCGCCCAGCGTAGGCTTTGCCGCTGCACTCCGTGTCTTGATGAAGGACTGATTCCTGAACAGGTCCCCCTGTTCTGGATGCTGCCCGTGCTCCTTGCTCTCCTGCATGTCTCCGGCTCTCCTACTAAAGGCGAGCCTCCCATCTCAGCGTCCTGATCACACCAGCATGGCCTGATCATAGAGCCCAGGTCAGGGTGTGGACATCTTTGGGGCCCATTGTTCCATGTTTTATATAACCACTGTGGCTGGATGGATTTAACAGATCTAAGTCAAGACCAACAAAAAGAAGTCGTTCCCGTGGAGAGGAGAAGAGAACTGAACAAATATATCCAGAAAGGTTCAAGGGTGACAAAGGAGTGGGAAATACACGAAAAAGAGAGGTGACCCCAGAGGGCACATCGAGGGAGTCCCAGAGGGAGGGAGACAAAAAAGAGAGGACCTATCTCCTGAGTCTGTCCTCAAACTGTCGTGATGCAAGTTCAAGACCCACAAGGACAAGCTGAGATCGACAGAAACACGTGGCCGAGCAGCACAGGGGACCACAGGACCTCCATGAAGGGGGACATTTCAGCAGGGAAGACAGTGGCTATGGCCCTTGGGAGTCCCAGGAGCCCAGTACAGCCACAAGTACTCTTTTGCTCCCAGCAAAAGATCCACCAACTCCTGGTGCCCTGAAAACCCCTGTCCCACCAAACAAGAGCAAGAGTCACCCACCTCTCTCAGGTTCTCCATCTGCAGGTAGCCAACCGAAACACCATAGCCTCGGGCAGCCCTCAAGTGATCGCTGTGGTCTGACAGGTAGCACTCACACACAGTGTATGCAGTCATCAGGCTTGGCAGAATAGACAGCTGGTCACAGAGACGAACCATCAGGGCTCTGCTCTCTGGCTGGCTGGCTGGCTGGCAATTTCAGGTGTGCTGACCACAGCTTCGGACGTGAAGGGCAGCTGGCCAAAGCTGCCTTCAGACAGAGTAACCTTCCATATCATGTGCACTGGACCAGACCATGCGAGCCCAGGAGAATGACACTGTCCCCTGGTGTGCAGCGCAGGGACCCCATGGCTCCCCTGAGGGACATTCACCTGGTAGCCAGACATGTGTAGGCTGGCAGATCACAGGTGACTCATAAGGCTAATTTATTTATGACAATCAGGCTAAATTTAAGTTCATTACTTTTTAATTATTGTCTCGAGGGTACATGAAAATACTTGAAGCTAGCCCACGAACATGGAGCTGCTGGGTAAGCGAAACGCTATCTGATCAACCAGCTGCCAACCCTTCTGGGAGAGGCTTGGGGAAGGGCGGCTTAGGGGCTGGATGTTGTGAGCTTGCTGTAGGGACCCAGCAGGAGGGTCTCATTTATCAGAAGTTCACGGTCTGTTAGCTAAAGGCCACCTTGTTGTCTTGTGCTGGTCACTCAAATTGGGCCTCATGGTAGCTCCTTCTAAATCTCCCCACATGCCCTGTTCTTTCTCCCATAACAATACAATGAACTTTCCAAAGGGTAAAACTGGAATTCTGGGTGGCAGGGCACTCCCCAGCCCTTTTCTTGAAACTCTGTTCTCCTTCCAGAAGTATCTCCTCCTGACACCAGAAGCCTACCTGCTCCTCTGCTAAGATCCACACTCCTCTGTGTTATCTAGCCTGGTGTCCCCCATCCAGGATACCTTATTAATTTGGCTGCCATATTGCTGGCAGGGTACCCGGCTAAGGCAGGCAGACCCTCCTTCTGGGTGTTCCTGTTGCTACATCAGCCCTCCTGCCCCGGAACCTCCCTCTCCCCTTCTGTCAGTATTCACTGAAAACCCCCAGCATGCTCAAAGGGACTGTAGCTCCTGATGGGCTTGTCACACCCAAAAGACATACTCAGTTTCTGATCAGGCACGGATCTCCTAGTCTCCAGATCGAGAGTGAGTGGTACGTCTCTATATACAAGGACTCCAAACCTCGGTATGGCACCCACAGCAGAGATCCAGAGAAGACAGCACAGCTGGTCTGGGTACCATGCTATCTGCAAAGGTGAAGACCCAAAGTCAGATAGGGCAGGATTTGTTTACCCATCTCCTTCGTACAGCTCCATCTTGCCATC
>JANHMN010000019.1:1459467-1473387 GCA_030674055.1 Rhabdomys pumilio | reverse complement strand
ACCTGGAGCCCCAGAGCTGGAAACTATTAACACCATGAAGCACACAGCGCTGGCCACTGACATGTGGGCACCACGCAGTGCTGGCCACTGACATGTGGGCACCACGCAGTGCTGGCCACTGACATGGGCACCACGCAGTGCTGGCCACTGACGTGGGCACCACGCAGTGCTGGCCACTGATGTGGGCACCACGCAGTGCTGGCCACTGACATGTGGGCACCACGCAGTGCTGGCCACTGACATGTGGGCACCACGCAGTGCTGGCCACTGACATGGGCACCACGCAGTGCTGGCCACTGATGTGGGCACGGGACAAGAGCAGACAACGTGCAGTAAGATCTGCTGCACACCCCCAGACAAGCTGCAGCTTAGAAATAAAAACTCGTGTTTAAATGTAACCTGTTTGGCTGAGAAGCTGGAAGCCCTTTCTGTGAAGGAGGCCAGAGACGAGGCTGAAGAGAAGTCTGAAGAGAAGCAATGAGTCACTCTTTTTCCTTTCCTTTTTTTTTTAATTTGCTCTACCCTGTAAGGTTTGTTTTTATTCTGTTTTGTTTTTACAAGGGACTTTATAAAGAATTGAATTCCAACCTTCAGGTTTTTTTTTTTTTTAACTTTTTTTTCCCTCCAAGTTTTGACACCATTGACCATGACTTCAGAAATCCATTCCCCAGTCATGAAAATGTACTGTGCTAACTTTCTTTTCCATGGTGGAAACACTTATTTATAGGCATCAAAAATAGTGAATAAAAAATGCCTTTGGGAAAAAAAAAATGCAACCTGTTTAGAAAAGGCCAAGCATCCACCTCTACCACGGATCTGTTATTGCTTGTGGGGCCTGCTCAGGCACTGCTGCTCAGCAGAGTCCTGCTGTCCACCCTCCACCCCTGGTCTGCACCACAGCAGCGTCCCAGCCCATCCAGCTCAGAAGGCGCACCTCTGCTGAGCACCTAGTGGCCGATTCCCCTCCCAACCCTGACAGCGAAGAACAATTTGATCCAAGAGCTAAGCCTGGTGCGGCCATGATGTGTATGCAGAGCCACCAGGGGAGCCCCACCCTGAAGCTCTGGCAGCCTCGCCTGTTCTACTGTGCACCACTAACTCAGACACGGATGCAACCAGAAAAAGCAGCTGCACTGCTGACCCATGTCCCCTCTTCTCATGAACTCATTTACAAAGCATCCCCTGGAAGGGGCTACGGTGACATCTGTGACGCACACAGCAAGCCTCTGTCACCATGCCAAAGGCAAAGTAGGCTTCTAAGTGCAAAGTGTCAAAAGAAGCTCAGAGTGCTTCCTGGACACCAGGGAACCGAGAGGCAGGGACAGGCCTGCACTGCTTTTCCAAGGCCCATGTCCTCAGAAGGAGTGGCACTGGTGTCCAGTCCCTGGCAGACAACAGGACAGGTCGTCAGCACTGCAGAAAGGAGCAGAGCTGAGGAGCCCATGGCTGGAGAGGTAGTGAGGACAGCCGGACCCTCCCCAAGGCGCGGCAGGAGGAGTCTATTGCAGCGTACTGCCATTATTCCAGTCATGATCTCAGGGGAGCTGCCTGTCTGGGGTAAAGGAGGAAACAATGGGGGCTGTGGCCCTGCGCTGCCTGTTGGTGTTGGCATGGCAGCACTGTCGCCATGTGTTCTTGAGGACAGCGCTGGACTGCTCAGTGCACACGGTGTAGCCTCAGAGCCCCAGAGACTTCTGGACGATCTGCTTGGCGATCTTGTAGAATTGCTCACGGTCGTCCCTCCACATCTTGGAAGCATCTACGTTTGCTCCACTCTCATCATTGGGCTCTGAGAAGAAAGGGAGCTGTGAGTAACAGGGTGAGCAGCCTGGCCCCCACTTCATCTCAAGACACCATGCACGGATCTCTCAAGGGTCACTGTGGGTAGGAATGTGAACTCCCAACACAAACCAGGGCTTTCTGCCTGAGGAGAGGAGGCTGGGGCAGCCCCTCCACACCAGCCACCTGGGGCAACCCTTTAGGCAACAGGAACCCCTTTTTCCCACACACTCCCAAACCTCTCCTATCTGAATCCTGCTCCTTCTGTACCTCCCTAGACATGCAGTCACACTCAGGGCAGCAATCCAAGTCCTCACACCAGCTGAGGGCTCTGAGGGCCTACAGCCTTCAGTCCCTCTAAAGTCACCATTCTCTCGGCCGGGAGTGTCCACGTGTCCGAATGCCAGACAGCCAGCATCAATGCTTCACTTCTATCCCAATGCCAGTGCTGACCCACCAGCTCCACATGACGGTCCTTCTAAGGCACAACCGAGGAGTGGCATCCAATGCAGCTCCCATGCCACCCACAAGGCTTAGTACCAGGGCTCCTGCTCCTGGTCAGTGGATGCTTCCCCCTCCTTTGTCAACTCTTAGTGTCCCAACTCATTCCAAAGTAGCCAAGAACAGTGCTTCTGCAGGTCAGGTTTAGCACACTGGCCCGTTACTATGGTTGGGTCTGTAAGCTCTTGAAGGTACCTCACACTGGGGTATCTGCTGCACTGAGCACTACACCCCTGCACTGGGACACACAGTGGGGCCCCAATAAATCACAATGCCCAAGATGAAAGACTAGCAAACGGCAGCCAACAACCTGAGGATACACTAGCATGTGTTACATAGTCTATAATCCCGGACGTCTGCTCACACTTGGGAAAGTACAGACCTGGTACAACAAGAGAAAAGAGACCGCAGCCTCACCTGCCAGCATGCTCACCACCGAAAGCAGGATCTTCTCCACACTCTGCACTGGGCTCCACCGCTCGGCACTGCTCTCATAGCCCATGGGGTCATCACCTGGGGCATGCAGGATGGAGATGCAGACTCTGCCATCAGGGTAGACTGCAAAAGTCAGTCAGAGATGGGTCACCGTGCGGAAGCTCCAGACAGAGGCCAGCTGTTGGCACAGCTGAAACAGGAGTTTCCCATTGGCACAGATCCCAGAGAAGCCTGCCAGCAGCAGGCCAGACCTGTCGTGGACTGATCAGGTCCTGTGGTCACTAGCAAGGGGGGCTGGAACCAGGCCTGTCTAGCACTGACCAGTCACAACTGGATTCTACCTTGTTACATTTTTCTCTGAGCATTATCACCAAAAGGAGGAAATGAAAGATGTATGGACAAATATTCTGAACTCAAGTTCTCGGAGATCAAGGTCTTTCACGGGGCCCTGCAGGGCAGGTGTTTAGACATCCCTAACACAGGTAGCAGGGCCACCCCCACCCCCAAAGCCCATGTCTGTGTAGCTAGAGCAGAGGCAAGGCAACTGAACTCAAGTACCAAGAAAGGGGGGCATTTAGCACCAAACCCAGCTCAAAATTATTTTTACAAAATACAAAGGCATTCATTTGGGTTGGAGAGGCAGCTCGGCCGGAGTTTGATTCCCAGGACCCATATGCTAGCTCAGAATCATCCTTAACTTCCATTCCAGGGGTTCCGACTCAGTCTCCTGGCCTCTGTCTACTACACAGACATACATACAGGCAAAACACTCATACATATAAAATAAAATCAAAATAAAAAAAACCCTGGTGTCAAATAAGTAAATGTTTTATTTTTGTAAAACAGAATATCCTACTTGAATTTCAGCTCCACAGGCAGAAAGATCAGGATTATTCGTGGCAATGAAAAATATTTACAAAAACATTATCCTAAATGCCATCATTCAAAATACAACACACTGTCCATTTCTCTTCTGTAAGTTTGGCATGGGCACACGTGCATGGAATTCAGACTTGGGAGACGGAGACAGGAAGATCAGGAGTTCAAGGCCATCCTGAGTAATATAAAGCCTCCGTCAAATTTTGCTTATGAATAATACCTACTTGAAAAAGGAAAAAAAAACCTCTAATCCCAATCAGGACATACTCACTGACAGTATTATGGGGCCCCTTCCGACATGGTGTTTTGTTGTGTACAGTCTGTGTACCGTACGACAGCCTGGTTCCAGAGAGGCCCGCAGAGGGATCAGATTCCCTGGAGCCTCAGCTGTGAGCAATGATGTGGATGCTGGGAACCGAATCTGAGTCCTCTGCAAGAGCAGCAAGTACTCTAAACCACTGAGCCATCTCCAGCCCAATTCCAATTTCCCACCACTAAAAACAAGACTGTGACAAAGGCCAAGTAGGACACAAAGCACTCAAGGCCTAAAAGTTCTAGAAAACCTCTTAACACATGATGGCTGGGCCAACAGCCAGTGTTAAGTTCATGCATTCCCCCTTCTACATTAAGCTGTCCTTCAGTGTAGCACTCCTGGTACTCACAGCGTAACCCATTTGTCACAGTTTAGAACTAAGAGCCACTGAAGAGATGTGCTGCAGCCATGTGCCTGCAGGTCCTCCCTGCCCTTCTTAACAGTGTGGCATTGCTGTCCTGCCAAGCGCAGCTAGACACACTTACTGTTGGGATGGAACATCTCACAGGTGAATCTCATCTTCGGAGGGCTCAAGGGGTAGTCAAGTGGGAAACTCAGAATGGCAGGAAAAACACCAAACTCAAAACAAGTATCTTCAGGGCCCCTGCAAATCAGGAAAGAGACACATTTCAATGCCAGCCCCAACTCAGACGTGAGAGAGGGATACTATCACGGCCTCTCCCATATGCTCTCTAAATGGCACATGGAAAATCTGAAGAACTGCTGCTTTCTGCCCCTGGAGAGTCCATCTCCGTCCATTTCAGCCTGGCACAGCCATACAGCTTCACACAGCAACTGCACCAGAGAGAAACGCAAGCACGCTCGGGTCCTGGGGAGGTGACTGTGGGCATGAGGCCCAGCTCCTAGGAGGATTCAAGGTGTGAACTCTGGCAGACTGCAATCAAGAAGAGTCTATACATACAGACGAGGTGCTAAGGAATATATTTCAAAGGATATTTTGAATTTTCAATTATGTCTAAGATGTCACTTTTAGAACAGAGAGGGCACATGTGATCCTCCATTCATGTTCAATGCACACGCAGCCTCAGGCCACAGCAAGCCCACCAGCCCTCTCCTACTATGTAAATAAGACACGGTCCAAGCCATTACAGAAGCCCACCTCAAGTCCTAGAGACTGGCATGCTGCCTGAGACCCACCCCCTCCCTTCCAGACTTTACTAATGTAACCCACGGCAGCAATTCAGAAGACCGTGGACACTGTCCACTACATAAAGTCAGTAAGGCAGAAATGCTGGCTCTAAGCTTCCTGCATTAGCATGGGTGAGATCATCTTGGAACAGCCAGCACAGCAGTAAAAACAAGCCTTGCACGACTCATACTGTCTGAGAGAACCAGGCCCTGCATCAACAGTGAAGCAAGCAGGGTAGCACACCTGACTTAACATCCACACTCTCCAGGCAGACACAGGGGTAAAGTCGAAGACCAGCATAAACAGCATAGAAAAAAATATTTAAAAATTAAAATATATGTCTAAAAAATGCAGAGCTCTGTTTCCCTGTCTAAGCAGGTCTAAGACAGAAAGACCTCCCCACAGGATTTCCACAGACAGGATCTATGTTAGACCACAGAGAACTGAAGATACTACATGGAGGGGAAATAAGATAATTGATCCAAAAGCCATCTTATTAGAACAGACTTTTTCAATGTACAAACTTATCTGGACGTAGCAGAGCTTACTGTCTAGAGCAACCTGGGCTACACAAGATCTTGTTCTCAAAACAAAACAAAACCAAAAGCCAAGGTGAGGTAGGATGGGAGGGGTGGCTCAGCTGTTAAGAACACAGCGCTCTGCAGGGGACTGGAGTCTGATTCTGAGGACGACACTGGGGAGCTTGTAGTCACATTACCTCCAGCTGCAGGAGGATCTAACTCTGCTGGCATCTGTGGACATTCGCACTATGACACACGTGTACATACGCCTATACAGACGCACATGTGCACTTAAATAAAAAAAAACAACTCTGGGGGAAAAGCAACCCAGGTTAGGTAAACAGATGAGTCTGCAAAGTGCTTGATGTACAGGCACGAGAACCAGGACTCACTCAACCCGAGGATCACACACACACAGGCAGGGTGGCCGTACTCAATTTTGACCCAGACACTGGAAAGGTGGAGCCAGGGGTAATCCCCTTGGCTCACTGGTCAGCCAGACTCAAGCAAACCCAAGCCAGTGAGAGACCCCATCCCAAAACCCAAGCTAGACAGCTGACCTGAGGCTGATGCCACCATATATATGCATGTGGCACAGATATGCATTTGCGCACACATATTTGTTCATGTACACACAGATAAGACACCTCCATAAAAAAACCAGCAGTACAAATCTGCTTCAAGTTTTGATAGGTTCCTTCACAACAGTGATATACACATCTGTGAAATACTAGCTGCACTACTTACTGCCACGATTAAGAGAGAAAGACAAAATTTTAAAAAGCTTTAATTTTGTTTTCAGTCACACCCAGAGCTTCAAAAGAACAATGCAGTGTCTTGTTAGCCAGGTTCTCCTCAGTGACAAGCCTTGACTCTGGAAAGCGATCCTATGCTACTTCAAAAACAACAGTGACTAGCTTTCCTGCTTGGAGGGATGACAAGGGGCCTGACAGTCCCCTGGGGTTCTGGCACCAGGCCAGGGCAGAGGATCCCCTGGGAAGTAGCATGGCCGCCTTCCCAGGGTGTGGTTCAGCTGAGTTTTTCTCTCTGCTGCAGCAGCCTGGATGGACCCTGAGCTGCGTCCTCTTGGTCGGTCTAGCACTAAGGCTGGGTAACTGTCACCTATGAGCACCCCCATCCTTCTGCATTAAGAGGGTCAAGGGGGCTCACTTTCACCGTTGTGAGGAGTCACCATCAGCAAAGCTCACCCCCAAACTGAAGAAGTTTATGAACAAGGAGCTATCACTGAAGTTAAATGTGGCAGACACATACAAGGAAGACTCTGGGGCTTTGATCCCGTTGAGGAATCTGTGATTGGTGTGTGGAGACGTAACTAGCGGGCAGCAGAGTGACTTCAGAACTGAGGTCACACAGGAAACGGCTTCATCATGCCAGAAGCCTTAGGAAGGACGCACCTAAACAACGGCTGCTCAGCAGTGGGGTCCACACTCCTCCCAAAGGCCTGTCTGATAAGAGAAAGTTTCATACGAAACTTTTCTAAATAACCTTTCATAATACTTCAAAAAAAAATTTGGTTAAGGGGCCTGTTGTTATTTTACCATTGAGGCAGGGGTTGGGTGCACAGTGGGGTCCTTAAAACTGCAATCAGAAGGTTGACTAAACAAGGATACCATCTTGGAAGTAACCCAGCTAGCCAGGCATGGTGGAGTACACTATTAGGCCCAGCACTTGGAAGGCAGAGGCAAGCAGACCTCTGTGAGTTCCAGTCCAGCCTGGTCTATATGGAAAATTCTAGGCCAGCCAAAAGTACATAATAGGGAAATTCTGTCTCAAAAGGAGAGAGACAGACAAACACAGACACAAAGTGACGTACTGAGACAGGGAAGACACCCTGTAGGGCCTCGCTATGTCTGGCACCTCTGAGTCTAGAGTAAGAAAAAAAAAAAATGGGTAGTGTCCTTGGAATGAGCTCAATGACATCTGCTCATGCTTTGATAACAGGCCTTTGTCTCTCATAATAGGGCTTTCTTTAAAATTTAAAAAAAAAAAAAAAGTCTCCTGGGTTGTTCACAGCATCAGAAGCATGACCCAACATTTCCTCAAGTGCGCCCACATCTTAAATAGCAAAGCTGTTTGCGCACACTCAGGCTCACTACTGGTTTAAACTGGGGTTTCTTTCTCTTTTCCAGCATGCCTGCCACTTGAACAGGTATGCAGGTGGCAAACTATGCAGGGACATGCCTGCCAGAGGGAGGAAATGCCACAAAGAGGCTTCCTGCCCCAGGACAGACAAACAGCCCAAGAGAGCTTCTGGACAAGTTTCACTCCCCGCTTCTGGGAATGAGGATCCTCACCTCAAAGAACAAGAGAGGAAATCAATCACCTGAAGCACACGCCAGTCTCTGGTGCCTATGCACCGCGTCCATCCCTGACTGCAATGCCAGCTACCTTACTATCTCCCGGCACAGCATCAGACAACTGTGCTATCTATAACCTGCTGCCCATGGGTGCCTCCTTAAGGGCTTCATTGGCTCTTTGTCTGTGAGAGAAACACCCGTGGAAGACAATGTCCCTACGGTCATGTTACCCCTGCCCCAGTTCACTGCCTAACTCAGCCTGTCCTCCATAGCTGCCTCGGATCACACCAGCAACACATGGGTAAACAAACAAAGAACTCCAGCCAGAGCTTGCCTTTCGATTTTAGATGCTGCAAGGTGAACCTTGTGCCTGGAAGGCAGAGGCTCAGAGCAGCCTCCTGATGCTACAAGCTGTTTGACACCTTCCACCTATGAACCCCAGGCAGCTGTTCCTACCTCACCAGGGTCCAGAACATGTGACAAGGGAGTGCATGCACCACACATCTGACCATATGCCAGCCTGATGGGACTGGCTGGCTAGGCAGCAGAGGTCATCAGAAACTTGTCTGTTCCCAGGATGGACATCACCGTAGGAAGCTGTAACTAGAAAAAGGGGCCACATGCACCTTTGCTGTTCCAGCAACTTGGATAGACAGGGACGTACTGCTTCTGTGGTATTCAAAAGTTTCCTCCACGGCTAGAACCAGATAGTAACGATAGGGTTTGCTCCATTGGAATGTCAGGTCAACTCTATCTAAAGGAGTCACAGCCACATCCTAGTGTTTGTGCGATAGAGACATTGCTAAAATATCTTAAACACACCTGCAGTATTTGAAAGTCACCAAGTCTGTCAATTCTAAGAACTTCACAGTGAGTCCTAACAGAATAGCTTATCATCCACTTGTCTAACATAAATGCAAACCTCACTCATGCTGGAACATATTCAAATAGAGGTAAGCAAAAAAGCAAGTGCGTCCTTCATCCTAAGTCCTTCCCAGAAGACCGAGCAGCGCGGTTCTGCGGGCTTTCCTGCGTGTGTGAGTGATAGGAATGAAGCTCTCAAGGCTGAGACTCTGGAAAATCCGGATAAGCGAACACCCGCATCACAACGTTACTCAAGCAGCAACAACCTACAACCTCATCTGATGCCTCACAAAATCCAACAGGAACACTGCAGAAAAGGTCCTGTGTATGGAAATTCATGGCCCCTGCAAACAGCCTCAAGTCCAACAGAAAGAACAAGGCTGGAGCTACAACAACCAGACGGTGAGGTGCATGGCGTAAGGACGAGCACAGAGCACTGACCTAGGACGTCCAAATCTAAGGCCCGGCACCATGACGTATACTGACTTTTGACAAAGACACCACCACAATTACTTACTCGATGGGGAAATTCAACAAAAGGCTCTGAGGCAGTCACAGGCAAAGAGTGAAGGCTGACCGCTCCTACGCTTTCACTCCACACAAAACTAACTGAAAAGGAGCCAGGACAGAAGTAGCTACAAGCTACTGGGGTAGTTAGCCTCACTGTCAACCTGACAACGCCTGTGACTACCTAGAAAGTAAGCCTCTGCGTCTGCTTGGGAGGGTTGATCTGGCTCAGTTAAAACTGAGAAGGGAAGACCCACCCTTACTGCCACACAAATAAGAGTGTCAAGGGCCCGAGAGATACTCAAGTGTTTAGAGCATTAGCCGCTCTCCCAGGACCCAGGTTTAATTCCCAGCATCCATATGGTGACTCACCGCCATCCTAACTCCAGTTCCAAGAAAACTACTTCCCCTGGCCTACACTGTGATCCATGTAGTCCACATACACACACGGAGCCCTTACCCCTCTGTGATGCTGTGTGACACCGTCTCACACTCCTGCTGCTGTGACTTGTCACCATAATGAACTATGCCCTCAAACTGTGAGCTGAAAAAAATCACCCTGTCTCTCTCTGCTGTCCTGGAACCTGCTCTGTAGACAGGCTGGCCTCTGCCTCCCGAGTGCTGGGATTTAAGGTGTGTGCAGCCACGGCCCGACAAGCCTTTCTCTCCTAAATTGCTTTTGTCAGGGTGTTTTATCAGAACAATGGGAAAGTAACTAATAAAGTTATTAAGCTCATAAAAGTATGAAAGAAAGCCTCGAACCTTTGGTTATATATCATTCTAAAGCACAGTCCACTGAAGGAAACCCTAAAGCAGCTGAAAGATGGGCTGGTGATGAAGAACACTTGCTGTTCTTGCAGAGGACTGAATCCAGTTCTGAAAGCCCACTGGGCAGCCCACAACCATCTGTAATATCAGCTTCAGGGAACCTGACATGTCCCCCAAAGCTCCTGTATTGAAAATGTGCTTCTGGCTGGCGGGGTGTCCAGGGCTCTGGCTTCATCATGGGTGAAGTGAATCTGAGCCACACTGAGCAGGCTGTTAGAGGGCTGGAGAAAATGGGTCCCAGGAGTGTTGGGGCGCCTCTAAAGGATGGCTACTGTCCTTAACTCTCCTCCCTTCCTGGCCACCATGAGGAAGCAGCTTCACCTCGCATGGGCTCTCACAAACAGTAAGTTGTTGTCTCTGGCATTTGTCACCATGATGAAAACATGACCACACAACCAGTGACAGGCGTCTATGCACACATGAGGACCCAGGCATCGAAGCCCGCCCTCGTGCTCGGCCTGCACAGACCCACAGTGACAGGCCATCTAGGAGGGTAACAGCAAAGCTAGCAGTAAGAATCAGGCTTCCAGTGTCCAAAAATACCAGGGACACAGGAGGCCCTAGAAACCATCGAGAATCTAAGGGAGGAGAGGCCCCCACTCACCAAAGAACAAAAGCCCAGCCAGCTCTCTGCCAAAACAGCAGGGTGAGACAAACCCACAGGAGGACAGTTAATTCCTTGATAGATGTTCTAAGAACATTTGTAAACGGCCTCTTGTTTGTGACGGGTCTGGAACAGGACCAAAACCCACAAAGTCACTAGATTTTGAAGCAGGGGAATTCCATACTAACGCAAAAGCCCTATTCAAACACAAACGTGCTCTCCCAAAAATCAGTTCTAATTACTTTTTAAGACAGGTTTTCAAAATATTTGTTTAACTTTATACTGTTTATATAAAATTAGTAATAGTTAATTCAACAGACTTTTAGCAGTGCACTTTTTAAAATCCATCCTCGAGAGCTCAGCTGTTCTTTAATAAGCTTCTAAACCCATCTACTGTGGACACGTATGAGCCAACACCTTCCAAGTATTACAGACTCCTTAGTGCCCTGACCTCTGCAGGCCTAACCACCGCTGCCCTACGGCAGGCGTGCCGCTCTAACGGCTTGTGAGCAAGTGCAGGTGTGCCTGTGTTGACACAGGACATGGCAGATGAAACAGACAGGCCACACATCAGTTCACACACATGGTCACATGATCACCTCTCTCTTTAAAAGCAAACAAGGCCCGGGGGCATGGCCAGAGGCCCAGAGTTTGATCCCCAGCACTGAAAAGTAAGTGAAAGAAAAGTAAACCGAGCTCCACCTGCCAGGCCCACAGCAATGACCGGGCCTGGGACAGCCCTGGCTATAGGCCTCTATCATCTCACAGAAAAGCAACCGAATCATCCCTCTTGTCTGACTTCACCAGTGTGATTTAATTACCAGCAAGTTCCAGAAATGAGTCCTAAATTTAAATTTTATTATAGAATATTATCAAATTTTCTGGGGTGAGTTCTTTTGGTTGGTTGGTTGAATTTTTTGATACAGGGTCTCTCATACAGCTCTGGCTGTCCTGAAATTCACTAGGAAGACCAGGCTGGCCTCACACTCTGGCATCCATTGCCTCTCAAGTGCTGGCATTAAAGGTAGTACCATTACACCCAGCCAATTTTTCTATTTTACTAGCTCTTGTGATTACTGTTACAGCTCAAGGTTTCCAGCATCCACCGGAAACTTGGGACATATCCCTCAAGGACACAAGGCAACTGTACCACATTGTACACAGACTCCAGAAAACTGAGAAGAAATGTAACCCAGCAGGCAGTAAGGTCTGAGAGACATAAATAAGACCTGCTGTGCTTGTTCTCAGTCCTGGATAGACAACTTTAAAAACAACCAAACTCCTTACCTCCACTCAGCTTTCATGTGTGATCTAACACTCACAGGCAAAATTACCAGTACTTTTCCTAGGCCAACCTGTAGGTCTTTAGGAACAAAGTGCCAGGCCTATAATACCAGCAAGTCAGTAAGCTGAGAAAAATGGATCAATAGTTCAAGACATTCCCGGGCCACAGTGGTGAGTTCAAGACCAGCCTGGTGAACTTAGCAAAAGCCTGTCTAAAAAGAGCTTGGGCATAGGAGTGGCAGTGCTCTGACAGCATGTACAAGGTTCTGGGTATGCAGGGGATGGGGCGGGACAGCAGCAATGTGCTTACAGCACAGACACAAACAAACCCTGCCTCGCTCAGAGCTCATGGTCCTGGAGCCAAACCTCTTTCCCTACCCTGTCCTCCAGACCAACAAAATCCAACCTAAAACAGTACAGCTAATTGAAATTTGCATTCACTGAGAAGAAACCAATTCCAGAGTGCCGTTTCTTCAGGCTAACCTAACTTCATTTTCTTACACATCTAAGGTAGAAAGAAGAAAGTTAAATAGGCTGAGTCTGAACCAGAGAACACTCTAGACTCAGAGCCCTGCTGTTTCTATTTCCAAGCAACATGACGATAAGTTAAGTATCACAAAATCTAGATTGGGGCTAGGAGCCACATGCTCACTCAGGACCAAGAGCAATGCAAGGCCTGAGAGCCAGAGAAGGCAAACTGGAAATGAGAAGCAGAGGAGGGTTGGGGGGAGAGAAGGAGAAGAAACAAAAGGCCCGGCTCTTCATGTGTAATGCTGTCCTGCAGGTCCGCGTGTTAACCTGCTGCTCTGAGGGCCTCTCCCTGCTAGAGAAGCCACCCGTGCTATCTGAGGCTCATCCACCATGACCACTGCGTATTACGGGATACAGATATATACTGATAAACATACACATATTGTTTTGCTCAGCTTCCTGGTTTCTAAGCCCTTCCTCTGGGTCAGGCCATCAACATTTAGACAGACCACCCAAGTTGGGTCATAAAGAAATTCTCTGACTTAACTTTCTCCATGATAGGTGCTAAGACCATCCTCCTTCCAGAAAGGTCTGGGCTCATGACCTTGATCAAATAATGTACAAAGAGAAGCTAAGAAAGTCAAGCAGACAGGCCAGCTGAGCTTCCACGTAGGCTATCAGAGTCACACATGCTGTGAACAGGCATCAGAGAAAGGAGACAGTAGTATGAGAGGGTGGGGTTGGCAGCTCACAGAAAGATGAACAAGAATGCACCATGTACTACAAAGTAGCACAGGGACAAAGCTGTGCTCAAGACCCTTCAAGCCTTGCCCAGGATCCCTTCACTGCACTGTGTGCTTCAAAAACCCCTTTCCAAGGAGCTACAGAGATGGCTCAGTAGTTAAGAGCACTTGTTGCTCTTGTAGAATACCCAGGTTCAATTCCCAGCACCCACATCAGGCTCACAGCTGTCTATAACTGGAGTTCCAGAGACTCTGACACCCCCTTCCAACTTTCACAGGCACCAGGCACACATCTGGGACACGGACACACATGTAGGCAAAACACACATACTCATATAGACAAACACATATACTCATATAGACAAACACACATACTCATATAGACAAACACACATACTCATATAGACAGACACACATACTCATAATAGACAGACACATATACTCATATAGACAGACACACATACTCAAATAGACAGACACATATACTCATATAGACAAACACACATACTCATATAGATACTTCAAAAGACAAAAGCTCAGGCTCGCTATGAGAAACTGTAGATGTGAGTACAGTGTCTCAGGGGGCTTCTTCAATGACGGAGTCACACGAACCCCAGCTTCTAGCTAATCAGAAGTTCCAGACCCCCAGACTTAAGCCTGAAGAGAGGCTGTCATGGGGACAGAAACCTCTGGGACGTGACACTCTCCAGGTATCCAGTGCCA
>JANHMN010000019.1:1444743-1459367 GCA_030674055.1 Rhabdomys pumilio | reverse complement strand
CCATTTTGAAATTACATAAAGCTAATATTAAACTAAATTCTATTGGTTCTAAGAAAAATGCTATCATCTCCTTTGTATCCATGTTCGCCTGGCTTCTGCCCAGGAATATCTGAAAGGCCCACTTGAGTCCAGTCAACAGTTCAGAGTTCAACATTTAGAGATTCTTATGTCTAGTTTCCAGTAAAGCACGGGGGGGGGGGGGGGGGGGGGGCGTAATTCACATAATTAACTTACATGATCAATGCCTCCCATTCAAAAAAATTCTCTTCATTCATGGGGCCTGCAGGGAAAGGAAAAAATACATCTTAATTCGAAGACAGTTTTGGCAATTGGAAGAAAACCATAATGAAATTACCCAAGCCCCGTACCTGCCACAATTCCTTCTGGAGGATTCAGAGTCAATTCTATAAAGGTAAAGAACACAGACATTACCAAACAGAACATGTTACACTGTCACTTAGCAAAGCACTGCCGTGAATCACATAAACTACAGATTACAGGGGTCACTTCGTCCAAGAGGGTACCTCTTGGTCCCCAAATGAGTGCCCAGGCCTGAAACCAACAAGGCTCCCAGCAGCTCTTGAAGCACTAAGAGGTGGAAAGAAAGAGGGCGGACTACCTCCTCAAAGTGTTCCTGCCAGCTCCTCACAAATGCTCACAGATCTAAAATGGGATATTTTCTAATTAAACAGCATTTCCTAGCATTTTAAGAGTTGGCACAAACCTCTCTGAATGTGACAGAGCAGGAAGATGAGGCCAAGCTCAGACTGCAGGGAGACTGACATGACCACTCTCTAGGTCAGCGACTGATTGTGTCACCACCCTGCAGAAGCTCAAACAATGGCAGGCAAGCCCACTACAGCGTCACAGCTACTTAAGGCCAGTACCTGCTCAAGACCGGTGTCTAGCTCTGCTACCAGGTGGCATGTCAATTCTTGGCATCATGATTTTTACCTATGTCATGTTCTGGTTTGGGGTGTGTCCCTAAGAGTCAAGGATTGAAAGTAGGGTAGCAGAAGTGGGCTGGGGAAGAATACGGCCTTTATAAGAGGTGGGGGCGAGAGGTGGTGTGTGACACTGGGTATGTGACACCAGAGTCATTACAGAAGCGGGTAGCTGCTCTGTTTTCCTGCTCCAGGTGTGACCGCACCCTCATCTACGCTCCCTCATTCAAACCACCAGTTACCACAGTGTGGGCCTCCAGCTGCCTTCCCACAAACCCTGCTCTTGTACTCTGAAATCCAAAAATAGGACTTAAAAGACAACAACAACTGAGTATCACTATGTGAAACCTGGACTGGCCTGGGACTCATTATGTCCCAGGCTGGCCTCAAACTTGCAGCTATCCTCTGGCCTCTGCCTCCCAAACAAGAACTGTCTGTGCACCCCACTGTGCTCAAGTGAACATTTCTGTTTAATAACATTACTCGCTGGGCATGGTGGCGCACGCCTTTAATCCCAGCACTTGGGAGGCAGAGGCAGGCGGATTTCTGAGTTCGAGGCCAGCCTGGTCTACAGAGTGAGTTCCAGGACAGCCAGGGCTACACAGAGAAACCCTGTCTCAAAAACCAAAAAAAATAAAATAACATTACTCATATCGAATACTGTGGTGGTGACCAACAGAAGAGTGTAGCTTGTGGACACATTTGGAAAAATGGCGAAGGGAAGGAGAAGGAGCAGGCACATTAGGACAAGTCAGAACACAGTAAGAAAACCAGGGCAGAATGCACTCTGCCATGGACACAAAAGACCTACAGAGCCAAATGATTGTCTCAGAAAAACCAAAACATTAATAAGTCTCTGCCAAGTAAGATTAAGGCAAAAGGACCAGACACAAAGATAGGAAACAGATCATCCAAAGCAATCGAAAGCCAGTAAGAAATAGCAAGGTGGTCAGAGTTGAGGTCAACCATGCACCCATCCCTGAACCAGTTTACACACACACACACACACACACACACACACACACACACACACACAGTCAGAGCATGAGTCTTGCACAGTGCAAACTTAAGAGAGAACATGAGGACACACATGCTCTAACAGAACACATGAGATGAGTGAGGCTGCCTCTGATTTCACAGAACAGTCAGGGCAGGGAGTACTTCCCACTGCCCCCCTGATGCAGTAAATTATACCTAAGAAGCTGTGGAAAGGCGGGGCGGGAAGGAACGTGCAATATCGACAGCACATTCTGTCATGGACACATTCAGCACAGGACTACAGCAGGCCCCGGAAGGACTCGAGTCCTACAGCATGAACCTGTACGTAAGTCCGTGCAGACTCTGGTGTGCACTCAACTTTGTTCACAGAGGTAAGCAATCCATTACCACAGGCTGGGACAGCTATACTGTGGGGAAACCTGCAAAGGGAAAACAACGCCAGGCCATCTTAGGGGGTTTGGGGAAATCAAAAAAGGAAGAGAAGGAAAAGAGGGGTAAGCTGAAAGACACAGAACAGGCCCAGCAGGGGCAGCTCTAGCTGCTAAGTCTGACGGTCTGAGTCTGATGCCCAGTGCACACACGGTGGAGGAGAGAACTGGGTTCCCTCCCACAAGTGGCAAGGTGTATGTACATCCACACCCCAGCACACATGATGATAATTAATGTCAATAAAAATACTGGTGGGGGAACGTGGACGAGGGGCTGGAGAGACTGCTCAGTGATTAAGAGGGGCCCAGGATTGGCTCGAGCACCAACATGGCAGCTCACAACTATGTGTAACTCCAGTTTCAGGGGATTCAACACCCTCTTCTAGCCTCTGTGGGCACTGTATTCGAATGTGTACTTTAATACATGCAGGCAAACACTCATTAGATAATAGAGAGATCTTTTAAGTGAATGAGAGCATCAGGGAGATGAAGGCCGGACAGAGAAGGACACGGGCACTGGCAGTCAGATGCATGCACATTTCCAGGAGGCGAGGCGGTGGACACAGGTACCATGAAGGCCGCGAGTACACACTGGCAACACAGCTAGCCCTCCAGTGTCCCTCTGGAGCTCCCACAGGAACAGACTATACTGTGTGATATAACATTTAACAAAGGAGGCAGAGAGACTCTGAGCTGCTGAGATGTGGGGCTGGGGCAGAGGACCGATGCTGTGAACAAAGGGTACCTAGCTTTGTGAAAGTCCCCTTTGGACTGACCCTGGGACACTAGTCCCTCAAGTCTGCATCTGGAGACCAGCAATGGAGACGAGGCTGTGCGCAGCCAGCGCCATCCCACTCACTTTGCTATCCAGTAGTGACCCCTGCTGGTCAGGGACGAACTGCAGTCAACAGCAGGCGGGCTTCAGGACAATGTGCACAGGCTAACACACACAATCTACACAGTGCCACACTCAGTGATAAACACAAGTTCCAGAAGAGAAATAATTACTACCCATATCAGAAACGTTCAAAGACCATTCCATAAAAGTGGTGATTTTTAAAAAAAAAAAAAAACTATTTTTCTTAAAAGTAGCTTAAATATCCACTGGACGAACAAAATATAAATTGTTCTCGAACGTGGTGATTCCATTTTTTGAAGTCTTGACTGGTAAAAACAAGAAAGATGGCTGCAGAGGTTACTCCTTCAAGAAGCTGAGAAAATATGAAAGCCCCAAGGTCTACAATGGGAGAGCAAGAAAATCGGGGGTTGTGGGAGGGCTAATATCAGCATGTTCTACACACTGCACAGGAAGCTCCCGGATATGCCGAGGAAGCAACCAGGTGGAGAAGAAACTAGATGTGAAGTAAGGTCACCAGGCCAGGTCCTAGTCCAACCTCCATGTCCTCACTGAGACCTCAGGTAAGCAGGGTCTACAGGGTGACTTCCAAGTCAGCCAGGACTACACAGAGAAACCCTGAGTTGAAAAACAGACACAAGAAGGGGCAGAGTGGTGGAGCACCGTGAGGTGAGGCTACACCCGGGTGGCTCCTTTCACAGTGACCAAGCGTCAGTGCAGGAGAAGCCAAAGTACAATCCCACAGAGACAAGCACACGGTGTTCACAGCAGGTCTGTTGTCACAGCCACACATTGGCAACATCCCACTGATCATCAGGAAGCAAATGTTTAAACAGTGCAGCCTGGCCATGCCGTGGGCTATGACTCTACACTAGAAAGCCCACTGCTGGGCTGGGGAGATGGCTCAGCAGTTAAGAGCACTGGCTGCTCTTCCAGAGGTCCCTGGTTCAGTTCCCAGCACCCACACAGCAGCTCTCCAGTTCCAGGAGATCCAACTCCCTCCTCTGGCTTCTGAAGACACCAGGCACGCTTGGTACATAAGACATATGCACAGGCAAAAGACCATATGCATAGTCTAAAACTAAAACCTTTAAAAAGAAAAGAAACACTGCTCCCTTATCTGTGAATATTCAGGGTCAACAAGTCTGAAAATATCAAAGTATCAGTAGAAATTCCCGGAAGTAAACAACCGATACAGTTTAAATGGCGACTCAGAGAACTATAGTGAAGCGTCACTCCACCCTGCCAGGCCCTGCCAGGACTTTTACACAACAGTTGTTACTGCCTGTTCTATCTCACTTGCTGCTGTAAGGGGAAGGGGACACTGCAGCACAGACAAGGCCAGCGCAACGGTGCTGAGTGCAGAGGCCCGAGGAAGGGAGCACCAAGACTCCAGTGAGGGAAAGCAGATCTGTACTACCTAGGAGGGGCAGGGAGGAGAGACAGAGGGGTCCCAGGGCAGGGCATTATTCACAGCATGGATGTGGCACATTCGAACACACAGGATCCTGCAGTCCAGCAAGAAAAAGTCAGCCCTATGTAAAGTCTGCCAGAGACAGACATTTGGCAAAAAAGACAGTGATGGACTTTTGTGTACGCCAAAGGATGCTACTACCTTGCTGACATCTACCAGACAAGATGAAGACCCAAAGCTAACACACAAGTGAAAAGCCTGAGCAGTGGGATACTCAGCTGTGGTGGGCCATGACACACGCCAGGAAAGCCACGGTGAAAAGCAGTTAGCATATCTGGTAATACTGGCTGGTCACTCACATGCTGCATGGGTCTCACTATGCTCCCAGTGCAAACCTGCACATGTCCACCAAGAGGTTTTCAAAACTGCTCGCAGCCACAGGACTTGCAAGACTCAAACTGCAAGTAACTTCAGTCTACCAGCAGCGGAACAGAGGGATTCTGGTTTGTTCACGGAAAGAAAACCACTGAGCAAGGAAGGGAGCTGCAGTCACAGGCTTCAAGAGAAAGTAAGCTGAGACACGAGGCTGGGCAAGAGGTTCCAGGGCGAAGCGAACAAAGAACATATACTGTATAATTTCTATTAAGACAAACAAAAGAAAACCACACACTGTCCAGAGACAGAACGGGCAACATGAAGAAAGGAAAAGAAAGACAACTCGGTGTGTTGGTAACTCCTGGTGGTCCTGGGAAGAAGATGAAGACTCTAGGTCACTGTCATGCTCTGAGCTGCATCATGGACACTGAGTTACTCAGCGGGTTATTACTGTAATGAAGTCCCTGAGGAAAAGTTTTGGCTCCCAGCTGTGAGAATTCCTGAATGAATGCCTGCTTATGAAAAGGCAGTACATCACAGCAAGGAGCACCAGTATGGCCAGGAAACCAAGAGGAGGCACTGAGAGCAGATCTTTAACAGGAACACAGAGCCCCAGCTTTTCTACTTCTGTGCCTGTGTCTGGCCTTAGGCAAACAGCTTAGCTCTGGCTCATGCCACCACTCTGATGTGCTGTCACAGTGGGCAGAGACACTTCCTGCCAAGTCTGACACGCTGAGCCTGAGAGTCCCAGATCCACACAGAGGAAAGGGAGGACTCCTGTCAGTTGTCCTGACTTCTGCACATGCACAGTGGCACTTGCCTGCCCCCACAAAAATACACAAAAACAAATGTAATTTTAAAACAATCTCAAGTCTACCCCAAATTGGGAACTGTGACTCTGTCTGGAAACAGAGTCTCAGCAGATGCACCAGAATTAAATACAGAACATTCTGTCTAGGCTGGGCCCTAAGCCAGTGACTGTTGACGTTTCAAGTGGAAAATCTGAATACCAACACACCCAGGCTAGGATGGCCACAGGACGGTACAGGAGAGGTGTGAGTTACACTAACACAGCTAAGTAACCCGAGGTAGCCAGCACTCTAGAGCTGAGAGGCAGGAAGGCCCTTCCTCAAGAGCCCACCCTGCCTAGGGTTACACAGTCCAGGCCTCCAAACCGTGAGACGGTATCTGTTATGATAAGCTGTCCTGGAGGTGACAATGTTACAGAGCCCTGGGCCACTGTTCCCTTGTCTGTCACAGTCAGAAGAAAAGCCGTGGGAACGTGCGATGAGAAAACAAGAGCACACGCTGCTCTCGCAGATGGACCGAGTTCGAGTATAAGCACCCCCAGGCTTTATTTACCAAGAGTGCCTGTAGCCCCAGAGATGGAGGCAAGGGCGGAAACAGGAAGATGTCTGGGGCTAACTGGCTGGCCATTCTAGCTGAAGTGATGAGCCCCAGGTTCAGTGACAGGCCAGGTCTCAAGGGAAGAAGGTAGAGGGTGAGTGACAGAGGCGGGGACATCCACTATCTGTCTCTGCACACTCAGGACGCTGCCCTTGTACAAGACAGTGAGCTTGGGAAACGTCTAAGGCCTTGGCTTGGCTCTTTTTGTGATTTGAGAACAGTCTCATCGCTTTGCGTCTGTTATTCAACGGCCTAAAAAACAAGGAGCCTGAAAATCATCAGGCCTGAAGAGATGACTCAGAGACCTGTTGCTCTGGCAGAAGATCCAGATTCGAGTCCAGCACCCACGCAGAGACTCACAACCAGCCGCAACTCGAGTCCCAGGGGATCTGATGTCATCTATGACTTCCACTGGCACCAGGTGCACACAGGGCACACTTACCTAACTGTAATCAAAACCCTCAAATACATAAAGTAATAAAAGTTACTGAGTTAGGCAATGAACCACACCCAAGGTCATATCACCTCTAAATCTACAGTAGTGTCAGTATGGAAGAACACCTACCCAAATCTCTGCCTACGCTCTAGTCCAACCTCGGACGTTCCTGTTGACTCTACCTAGTCTTAAACACAAGAGGACAAACCTCTTACACCATAAAAGAAGAACATTCAGTGGGACTTTTAATGGATTTACAGGGACATGAAAAAAAAAAAAAACTGTTCTTGCAACTGGTATTTGGCACTGCTGGATGCATTTTCCAGTCACTGTTGCCACAGGCTTAAACAATATCCATTGATGACCTCATGGCTTCCATGTGTCTGTGGGCCTGGGTCCAGCCGGGACAGCTGGGTGTTTCAGGGCCGCAACCCAAGTCCATTCAAGTCGCTGGCACGACTCAGTTCCATATGGCTGTAACACTGGTCCCAGACTAGCTGTCAGCCTGGGGCCACCCTTACCTCCCTGCCCTTTTTTTCCTCTTCCAAGAAGCCACAGCAGGTGGAGCCCTCTCCTCTGTGAACCCCCTGAGCTCCTCGCCAGCCTTCCTATTTTAGGGTTCCCTCTTTAACCAAATTCTTTCTCTCTTACACACTGAAATGATTCACGACCTAACTTCAAACTAAGTGACAATACGTTTTGTCTAACATCAGAGTTGAGGCTTTTGTGGGGGATAAGTTTTTCTCTAACGTGAATATCCTTGGGTAGAAGCAGCCAGAAGTTAAAACCCTGTCCCGGAGCCTAACTGCTGTTCTCTCTCTCTTTTTTTCTTTTTTTTAAGATAAAGGGGATGGTGTTTCTCAATCTAGAAACAGGGCTGAAAAAAGTAAAACAGAGAAATACAGATCTGGATCCGAGCCCGTGTCCGAGAAACTTTGTTTTGCCCCAGTAACTCGCACCTGCAGCGTGGCCGGAGGTCTGAGTCGTTATTTCGCTTACTTTTAACTTTCTCCCCAAACTCTCCTCGACCTCACGACCACCTTTCAGGGATCACCCGGTACTCGCCCCGCAACATCAACTGTCGGGAAGGCAGATGCGCAGCGCACAGGGGCTCAGGGATCAGACCCGGGTCACAGGCCATGGCGGCGCTGGCTGGGTCAGCTTCTGCGCCCAGGGCCTGCCCCGCGGCAGCCGGCCGGGGAGCGCAGGTGACGGCGACAGCCCGGCCTTCTTCCCGCACGCGGGCTCCCGCAGCCCGGGCCCAGTACGCCCACCCCGCCCCGCACCGAGCCATGCCGGGCCACGCCGCGGGCGGCTATGGAGAAGAGGACGGGAACGCGGGCGACGCCTGACTCACGCTTATATTCGGCCATTAGCCTCTTCAACGCCGTCCCCGCCATACCGCGGAACCTGCGTTCAGCAGCCTCGCCACATCCGCGCCGGTCCCGCCCGTCCGCTCCGACGCCCACGGCTGCTTCCGGGTCGCGCGGGCTCCCGGCCACAAGTGCATCCGGGGCGCGCGCGGGTGACGTGGCGCGCCGGGGTGCGTCAGACAGAGACTCGCTGGGGTTCGCCTCGCGCTCGCGCGGTCGCGGTCACGGCGCCCCGCGCTGACGGAGCTCGGGTTCTAGAACCTTCTCTGCCAGCCTAACCCTCAGCGTTGGAACCTTCCTACGCTGAAGCTGCGCGTAGCTCGCCCTGTGGCCCTTTAGTCTTGAAAGATCCTACGAGAGCTAATGGCCCATCATGGATTGCTCCCGAATGAGACTCATTTTCTTGCACTTGGCACGCTCCTCATGAGTGGCTGTCCAGATCGTGAAACTTTTTTTCCCCACTGTGTAGGCATGGGTGTCCTAGAACGCATTATTTTAACTCAGGCCGGCCTCGAACTCACAGAGATTCCACCCGCCTACCTCTGTCTCCCATGTGCTGGGATTAAAGACCTGTGTCACGACACCCAGCTTTTGAGACCCAGGTGATTTGAGACGATGACACTTTTAGCAAGAGAAAGAGTACCTTGGGTCACCAAGGAAGGATAAAGTTCCCGGGCCATATATCCTGTCCTCTCTGTGACCAAAAAAGTCAGACGGAGCTACCAGATAGATACTTGGCATATGATTTTTTTTTTTAAATAGTGTATCCTTTTTTATATATTTGGTTTTTTTTTTAAAGATTATATGAGTACACTTTAGCTGTCTTTCAGACACACCCGAAAAACGCATCGAATCCCATTACAGAGCCACCATGTGGTTGCTGGGAATTGAACTCAGGACCTCTGGAAGAGCAGTCAATGCTTTTAACCACTGAGCCATGTCTCCAGCCCGCTTGGTGTCTTCTTGGGTGCGCAACTGTTTTCCCTGCGTGGACATGAGGGATACAGCTTTGACTCAGCTCTCCGAACAAAGAGGCTCCCAGGACTAGGTACTTCGGGACAAAGAAAGTTCCTGCTGGGACCCTGCGCACAGATAAGTAGCTGTTATCTCCTCAAGCATCCACTGAACTCAGATTTGAGGCATTAGATTCATGGCATTTGTCATTTTTAAAAAGATGCTATTCCAATTACATGTAGGGTGAAAACTCACGCAAGCATAACCCTCCCCGCGCCCCACCCACGAGACAAAACCCGGCCTCCAGGGACCATGGTTCCTCCTGATGTTGCCTGTAGAAGCACAAGCTATTCTAACATATCCAAATGATGTGGCAGCTCCGATTCCCTGGGACAATTTGAATGTGAGGCGTGCCCATATGTTTGAACGCTGGTCAGGGTGGAACCTTTAACAGTTGCGGCCTCACTGGAGCAAGTGGGGACGGGGGTGAATTTTGAGATTAGAATCAGCTTGGATTCTATTTCAATCTGCTTCCTAGTCAGCTAAGGTGTGAGCTAAGTAGCTGTCACACGCTGCTGCTGCTGCCTTGGAGCCACCTGCCACCATCATAGACTGTATTCCCTCAAACCCTGAGACAAAAATTAACTTCTGGTAAGTTGTTTCTTGTCAGATATTGACCTCAGCAGCAAGAAAACAAAACAGTAAAGTAGTACCATGAACTGAGGCCGTTGCTGTGATAAGCCTGACCGTGAGATGCAGTTGCTTCAGAGTTAGTTCTTTTTCCTTTTTTTTAAGATTTATATGCTTATTTATGAGTACACTGTAGCTGTCTTCAGACACACCAGAAGAGGAAATCAGATTCCATTACAGATAGTTGTGAGCCACCATGTGGTTGGTGGAACTTGAACTCAGGACCTCTTAGAGGAGCAACTGGTGCTCTTAACCGCTGAGCCATCTCTCCAGTCCCAGTCCCAGAGCTAGTTTAAGGAGGATAGTGGAAGACAGGTTCAGAGCTGTGAGCTAGACTAGTCCTGAAACGCTGTGAGCAGGGCTAAGAGGACCATTCTGATGGGAATCCTCAAGACCAGAACGCCAAGAAATGCAGGTAGTCAAGACTGGTCACGAAGCTTTATCCCAGAGGTGAACAAAGAACATATCAGAAACTCGGCTGGCAACCATTTCATGTCACGTCCTGTGGCAGGACAGCACAGTGCAGTTTCCTCCATCTTGGATTCTTGCTGAATCAAGAATCATTTTAGGTTTAACTAGACTCTGATCTCCTTGATGGGAAGCTCCATGGACAGTTGTTAAGCTCTATTCTAGGAACCCAAGGTCAAGATGACCCAGCTAGCCGGGCGGTGGTGGCGCACGCCTTTAATCCCAGCACTTGGGAGGCAGAGGCAGGCGGATTTCTGAGTTCGAGGCCAGCCTGGTCTACAGAGCGAGTTCCAGGACAGCCAGGGCTACACAGAGAAACAAAAACAAACAAACAAACAAAGATGACCCAGCTAGCTTAGCTTCTGTTAAAGCTTGTGCAGATCCTCCTCCTGCTAACTGCTTTTAAACTGCTTGCTTGCACAAAACTTCTCCCTGCAAACTGCTGAGTTGGCAGGATGTGGTTTTTTGTCTTTAAAAACGCCTTACTTAGTACTGGAAAGATGGCTTAGCGGCAGAGTGGTTAAGAGCACTGACAGTTCTTCCAGAGGTCCTGAGTTTCATTCCTAGCAACCACATGGTGGCTCACAACCATCTGTGATGGGATCTGATGCCCTCTTCTGGTGTGTCTGAAGTCAGCTACAGTGTTCTCATATACATAAATTATTCTTTAAAAAAATTATAAAAAGTTAAAAAACAACCCACATTACTGTATACTCTAAAGCAGTGGTTCTCAACCTTCCTAATGCTGTGACACTTTAACAGTTCCTCATGTTGTGGTGTCACCCCAACCATAAGATTATCTTTGCTGCTACTTCGTAACTGTAATTTTGCTACTGTTTTAACCCCTGCAAACCAGTGCTCTTTAGTCTTGAGTCCCAAATACCTAAGTGTGGTCCCAGTTGGCTAGAATAAAGATTTCCAATTGGCTATAGACTGTATCTGAGTGGTCTTCTCTCTCTCTTTTTTTTTAAAAGAATTATTTATTTTATGTATATAAGTACACTGTAGTTGTCTTCAGATCAGATCCCATTACAGATGGTTGTGAGGCACCATGTGGTTGCTGGGAATTGAACTCAGAACCTCTGGAAGAACAGTCAGTGCTCTTAACCACTGAGTCATCTCTCCAGCCCTGAGTGGTCTTCTCTGGTGGACTCCCCATAACAATTCTAGCCATCATTTCCCTGCACCCTAAAAACTTGAGTGAAGGCAGACTTAAAAAGGAATGGACTAAGCTGTTAGGCAGAGGGGATTTCAGGGCAGCCTACCTAACATCCAGGCGGTAGCCTGGTTCTTGTTCATCACATTTATCTAGATTTACAGTGACAACAGGTAGAAAGTGGCCCAGAGAAATGTGGGAAGCATGTTTTGGTGAGTAGAGGTCTCACCAAGTTGAGGGCAGGGCAGATTTGGAACAAGCTGCAGTGGTTAAAGGAATTTAGTGCCACTCAAGAGCTGTCTGTGACCTTGCACTGGGACAGTAGGTACAGTGCCTATTGAAATGAGGGCCCCAGGGTATAAAAATGCAAATCCATCTGAGAGTGCCCAGAGATACCCTTCAGGGTTCCCTGCTTAAAAAAAAAAAAACCAGCAGGCAGGGAGATGTTTTCCCAGCCCCAAGAGCACACAGAGGTGGCTGCAACTGTGGCCTAAGGATGCCAGGCTTCATCTGGAACTGACAGCCAAATCTGGTGGTGGCGTCCACATTTGCAAAATATAGGAGGGAAGAAAGAGTAGAAATTTGTGCCAAGAGTCCAGAGAGCCACTGAACAAGGCAATGGATGGGAATATCAGATTTCCTGTACGGAGGCCCTGAGAAGCCACTGTGTGGAGTTGAGAAGGCAGAGGTTATCTAGTAAGGGATCCCCGGATGTTAAAGATGCCAGCAGGGTGGGATGTTCACTGATGAATGCTTTAAGGCACCAAGTATTGGCCCAACAGAGACCACAGGCACCTCAGGCAACAGAATTGTGGGATGGGACTACCCATGGCTACCAGAGCCCAAACGATCCCAAGAACCTCTGACGCTAGATAACGGACAGCCGGCTTTGGTTTGTGTCCTGCTGGCTTTCATTAATCTTGCTTCGGTGTAATCTTTGCTATGCTCCAATCCCTCCCTTTTGAAATAGGTATGTTTAATCTGTGCTGTTGTATGTCAGAAGTAACTTGCTTATTTTGCATGGGCTCACGATTCAAAAACTGTCCTGCATCTCAGAGCAGACTTTGAACTTTGGGGGTGGGCACTCAGGGACTGACTAAATGTGGTTTGTATTATGCGACACATGATTTTAAGAGCCAAGTAGATTCTACGGCGATGTATTTGGGTGTCTGGCTGACCAGCAACTTGATTCAGTTAAGAAATGCCTAGAGTGTTATGAAGTTCCCCTTTGAGCATACCCTAAGGGCCTTTTCCTGACAGGATTAACTGCTTCCTGATCTCCCTCAACAAGCAGCCTAATGCTCCAGTTACCTTAGTCTTCCCTGTCATGATGAAGCACCCCCAAACCATAAGCCAAAATAAACCCTTGCTCCTCTAGGCTGCTTGCCACATATTCTGGGACAGCACTGAGAAAGGAACTAATGTCTGGGAGACCTAGAAAATGGCTCTGGCTCTATACTGTATTTGAATGCACACATTCCTGCTGGATGAATTAAGGGCTTGATGTCTGTGCTCAACTGATAGACTACCATAGCTCGGGTAATGACAACCCTGGTTTTGTCTCACCTAAGTACTGAAACCCCTCACAGCCAAATGAGCATCCGTTCATGTCAAAGCAGATTAGTAGGTCAGGAACTGACTGACACCCCACATTACACCCTGCCCCTAAAGCCCACCTTATCTTCACACACCTAGGGGAGGAAAGCCAAGGGGTATGTGCAGATTGAGGACCAGCAGGCAGGCAGCTGAACCAGCACAGGGCACATGCTGCAGAGTGAGCTAAGCCACTGCCTTGTCTGTCTGTCTGAGTGACCTCACTAGACAGACTGTCAGCAGTGAACTGTGACATATGACCAGTCTCCAAATACAGTGTTTAACATAGGCCAAGAGACAGAATACCAAACTATATTTACTGTTTACAGTAGTAAAGGACAACAGATAATGTACAAACCGGTGAATAAACACGACAGAGCCGACAGACATCCCACCCAGGCCCACGCAGCAAACAGGAACATTTTCCTCAGGACTTTAAGCAAGCGAGAGATGGTAGGTCAGGTCGGGTGACTATAAAAGGCAGAGATGGCCATCAAGCAGCAATGGATCCTTATGGAAGGATGACAGGCAGGAACTATGGACATTTAACTGACCCCACAATGCAGAACTCAAGTCACCCGCTGATGTGTCACTTTAATACACACTTGGAAAGCCGCACAGCACAATCTGTGAGAATGAGGTCACCTTTCCCGGGCTTGCTTTTGCAACCACACTTGAAAGCAGGTCTCTACACAACATCGCTGAAAACTTGATACTTAACCAATTACCTTCTTATACAGAAACCATAATTATGTATCGAAAGCGAAGAAATCTGAGGCCGCATTCAATTTCCAAATGAGACATGACAAGTACTTTCTTCTACATTATAAAAAGGGAAGAGAGTGGGTTCACTGTACCACCCTTACCCATGTACCCATGACCAGATACTGAGAAGTGGGCATGTGCAGGAGCGCCTGGGCCACAGGAGGAAGACTCTTCATGTTTCTTAAGAAGCACTGGTCTTTTCCCTTTAACTTTACCATATGTTTGACAAAGCTCAAACTTACAGTATTTCGTATTTTAATATTCTATGCCTACAACAAACAGATGGAATTCTGCCTCTCTGCCCCTCCCCACATCCCACAGACATGCCCTTCGGGTAATGTGACCACAAGCTCTCACTACCTGACCAGGACAAGTCACACCAGAGGAAACCACAGTTCTAGGGAATTAGACTCAGGCCATAGGGTGAGAGTCTACATCCAGACCCAAGTTTGGGGGGGAAAAATTAGGGATGGGAAGAAACAGAAATGAAAACAAAAACAAACCCCAAAACCTCACGCCTCATTCCCCCAAAGCAAACCCTCCCAACCGGCATATTATGTAATGCTCTCGCCCTGCAGTGCGGTCTGTATGTAGTTCACTCCCAGCGCGGCGGAAAAGGAGAATCGTTCGGTGACTCTGGCTTCTGCTGACTCTTGTGTGATTGGTGTGGCTGCATGGTCACCACTCAATAGCGCATGTCAGGACAATGGTTAGGTGTGGGGACGCTCCCTCGGGAGGCTGTTCCTCCTGTCTGCTGCTGGAATAC
>JANHMN010000019.1:1434421-1444733 GCA_030674055.1 Rhabdomys pumilio | reverse complement strand
ATATGTCTGTGCATCACATGTGTGTCTAATGTCTAGGGCACAGAGGACATCAGATTTCCTGGGACTACAGTTAAAGACAGCTGTAAGCTGCCATGTAGGTATCAGGAATCAAACCCAGGTCCTTTGTGAGAACAAGTGCGTTCAACTACTGAGCTGACTATCCAGCCCTCACAAAAATATTTTTAATTACATTTTTTAAAAGAAAGACAAATAACTCCAATAAAGAGCAAATGGTTGGCACGAAGCCATCAGGAGCACAGGAGCTGAACAGCAGTGGGTCCCTAGGCAATCAGGGGTGCGCTCTACGGCACCCCCCCACCCCCACCCCCCTCCCCGAGCAATGCAGTGGGTCCCTAGGTAATTGGCTGTGCACTCTACAGCAGCCCACACAGTGGGTCCCTGGGCAATCGTCCTGAGAATACAGGTCCTACACTTGGACTCTGTCACCAAACAGAAAAGATATGTCTGACTACCACTTGTCTGAGAAAGTCAATCTTAAAATATCAAAATAATCTAATAATCAAAAACATTGCGGAGGGGCTAGAGAGATGGCTCAGCAGTTAGGAGCACTGACTGTTCTTCTAGAGGTTCAAATCCCAGCACCCACATGGAACCTCACAACTGTCTGGAACTCTGAGATCTGACTGACACACATACACACAGGCAAAACACCAATGCCCATAAAAATAAATTAATTAAAAAAAAAATCATTGCGGAAACAAACCATTTCTCAAATAACAGTATTCCAAATGGACTCCATTTAGATACTAGAAATGACGTTTAACCTGGAAAGAGACACTTCATACCTGGGCTGGAGTGTCTGTTTCATTGATCGGTTGCCCATCAAACCGGAATCGAATCTGCCTCATTGACAAGCCCTAGGGAAAAGGAAGGAAAAGCATTAGATATTCCCAGATAACACAGTTTAACCTGGAGAGAGAGATTCAGAGCCAACAACAATACGAACATTCTGCATATGCACGCATGATCCAGCGGAGGAGAAAGCGCCCTGGTGGCCCACAACCTACAGCATATGCTGCCACAAACTAACCCACTCACTCACAAGTCTCCAGTTCATCCCAACACTAGGCCCGTCCTAATTCTGCCTCTCACTTCCTCTCAGAAGGAAAGCTGAGCCAAGATCCTCCCTTCTGTACTTCAGTACCGTTTCCTCCTCTGGAAAGTTCCCAGAGAGAAACAGGTCAGGTGACCACGAGGGCCATAATCAGGAAGGCTGAGAGGAGCACAGCAGGAAAAAAAGGCATTTTCCATCCTGAAAGGAGGGCAGTGGGCCTCAGCCTGTCAGAGGAAGGAGGTCAACACCAGACAGAAACGCCCTCTACCTTGGTAGCTCTGCTGTCCTGGAAACAGGACAGATGGGATAAACTGTGACTGCTTACTGAAGGAAAGGCACAGCCTCCAGGAAGGAACCCAGGGATGATTGCTCTCTGTGGGCTGGCGTCTGAAGCCACAAGCCTAAGGACACTGGAATCTCATGTGTGCTAAAGCCAAAAATCTCAGGGCTCCAGGGATGGAGAACCCCTGAGTCAGCTTTTTGAAAGTTCACAGGCAGGGGCTGAAGAGCTAGCTCAGAGGTTAAGAGTACTTGCTCTTGCAGAGGACTCAGGTTCGGTTCCCAGCCCCTATATGGCAGCTCACAACTACCTGTAACTCCAGCTCCAGGGGATCTGTGTCCTCTTTTGGCCTCTGTGAAAATCAGACATGTGTACAGTGCACAGACATACATGCAAGCAAAAACACCCATGTACACAAAAAAGAAAAAAAGAAAATTCGCACATAAATCTCCAAGGGTTCAAAGTCCCCCACAACCCTCTGAGGCCAAGGAAGTTTCTTTCTCACAGCAATAAGCAGGGCTTCCTTGAGATGTGGACTCAGAGCTCTGTCAAGACAAATCTGACCAATGGGCGTCCAGGGTAGGCTAATAAAAGCCAGCATCTCCAATGTGCCTCAGAGACCCCTCAGTCTTCCAGCTGTAGCCCAGATGCTGGGTGAAGTCTGGAGACAATCTTCCTCAGGAAACAGAGCCTCTCAGAGCAGCACCTGGGCCCCCCAGAGCCCCCAGTTCTAACATACCACCCTGTGGATATACAGCCTCTGCCACAACCATCAAAACACACAGGACTTCTCCTTCCCTCAGGGGTTCGCTGCTTCACTCTTAAATACAAGCAGGAACTGGGGGCACTCAAGGAAAGACTCAGATATGTGAGAACAAACCAGAGGAAAAAGAATGCACCATGCACGTTACAGAAATAACCTGCCTTCTCAGTGAGAAGTCGTTTCACACACTCAGAGAGAAGGCAACAGCTCGTTGATACAATGGCCTGGGTCCAACTCTGGCTAATGCCCAAAGAGGAGGTGGCCTTAAACAGAAGATTTTGCTGACTTACATACACCATAGGCTTGTGAATTCAACACACAATGGCATCTTACATCTCTTTCAGATCCTAGGCTCAGGTTACACTTTGAACAGTTTAAACAGAGACAGGAGACTGCAAGTCTGGCCACTTAGGCAGATGGGAGGTTTATGCAGCAAAGATATGGCGTATCGCCAGAATTATTTTAAGTACACCAGTGCTGTTCTCTTTCAGATAGTTCTTACCTGGGTAACCTTGCCACCTTGCCGCATTATGCATTTATCAGTAAGAGAACAGGGGACATCATACCAGGCCAAGACTTAACACTGGCTGTGACCCTGCTCAGTCCTCCTGTGCTGCCTTGTTAGATGCAGGTTACGTGATAGGGGTATGGGTCTCAGAGCTGCTTGTACATCAGGGTTGTCGCCTTTGTTCTGAGACTAGAGCTAGTCGTCCTTGAGAATAAACACATCCTAAGTTTCTCCTCTCTCTAACAGGCCTGGTTGGCACCCCATTTATCCTTGGGGTGTTTTGCTCCTTTAGCTGAATTCCACTTTGTATGACTCCACGTCTCCTAAGCAAATCTATTAGCAAATCCTGCATGACATCAACTCTTATTATTTCCAGTTTCTTCAACATCAGGAGGCAGAAAAAAGGAAGGAGATGGAGCAGCTAAACACATGTACATTTAAAGCCTTTAGGAAGGTTAAAGATGTACGTGCGTGCGTGCATGCATGCATGCATACTAGGGAAAAAAAAAAAACAGAAGAAGCAGACAGAGCACTTCTGGAGAGCTGGCGAGATGGCTCAAAGGTTAAGAGCATTGACTGTTCTTCCAGAGGTCCTGAGTTCAATTCCCAGTAACCACATGGTGGTTCATAATCATCCATAATGAGATCTGATGCTCTCTTCTGATACGCAGGCAGGCGGAATATTGTATACACAATAAATAAATCAATCTTTGAAAGGAGGAAGATGGTCCCAGGCCAGCAGACCGACTGACTGCCTGCAGGAGAACTGGGTACTCCCAGCATGAGGCAGCAGAGGCACACATCTGTCTACACAGGAGCAAGGACAGGTAGAGGCAAGTCTACAGATGGGCCGGGCCCGGAGAGCACCCTGACAGAGTGGGAAGGATCCTCCTGAGGCCCTGCTGAGATCTCACATCAGAGAATCAGATGTCACTCGTGTTCCAAAACACAGGATGCTCGCAGAGAAGTACGGCAACTTCCCGAGTAGTGCACCTCAGCCTAGACTATTACATGCAGCCAGATGTGCAAGTCCCTGCCAGATGTGGGAGATGCTGCTCCATGGCAAAAACAAGGAGTTAACACAGAAAAAGATGCAAGAGGAAAACAAAGAAAGTCTCTAGAATGACTCCCCCAAGACTGTGGGACGGCAGCTGTGCAGTACCTCCTGAGAGCGTTGAGGTAGCTGACCTAGTATGTGCCCTCCAACACAGAGCTGCCTTCTCAGCAGAAGACCCGGGAGCACCAGAAGCCCAGGCAAACACAAGCGGACTAAGCACACAGCACTGGCAAGGAACAGGCCTATACACGTGCAGTCCAAGAGGTGGCTCACAGCAGACGAAGCAGGGAGGGCACAAGGGGACATGGTGTCATCAGAAAGCCCCGTTTCACCTTTCACAGGTGAGAAGTGTCTGAGGTCAAACTCCAGGAGAGAGGAGGCCAAGGGCACCATCTGCAGGGCTCATGAGGTGGGAAAACAGAAGGCATGCACTGCCTTTCAGAGTGCTTAAAACAAAGTCAAAGGACAGCACACAGCTGTGAGGGCAAGCCTCAGGGCAAGCCTGTACCACCGAAATGACATGCTGCTACCCTCATCAAAGGGCAGGCCCCTACAAGAGCCACCAGATGGCAGGGCTCAGACAGGAACCGGCACCTAGGTGTATGGACGGCAAGCCAGGCAGCCGCTGGGGCAGACAACAGAGGAGCAAAGGAGACCAGAAGTCCAGGGACTTCCAGGCAAGCTGGAGCATGCCCACCTGCCAAAAGCTCCTTAATAAGAATGAACAGATGGACAGACCCAAGCATAGAGTGTACAAGGGCCATGAGTTCAGTGACACTGATAACCCAGCTGGTCACTGTTGGGGACAAAGTCAGTCAGCCAGCTTGCTAATTTTGAAACGGTAACGAAGGGACAGGGTCACACGTTTCTTCACTTTCCTAAATAACATAAAAAAATCAAATTGTCAATGAGGGAAGCATACAGCAGCGTAACTGGATGGACACCAGAAAGAGGAATTCCAACCAGCACTGACCCCACATCTGAGCACACCACAGGGCTTCACCAGAGAGAGCCACGTGCTAGCTCTATGGGAGTGTGCCACTACGACTGTCTATCAGGAAGCAAATCCCACTGGAGTCTGCTCGAGCCCAAGATTCACCGATCCATGCGGAGGAGCCCAGAGAGAGACACACTATAAGGACATGCAGATACCAAGATCCAGGGCAGCAAGGGTAAGCCTGCAACACAAGCGCCCCCCTTCCCCCCCCCCCTCCCCCCCCCCCAGGGCTCCTTCCTCTGGCCAGCACACACCTGTCTCTCGCAGTAGGCCTTCATCAGCTTGCTCAGTGGGGTGTGCCTCTTGATCTTAAACTGCACCACTGAGCCATCCTGCCCCGCCACCTTCAAGTTGATGTGGTCGTTCTCTGTCTTCACACCCTCCTGCAAGACACGGAAAACGGGTCTCGAAAGCCAGCTCAGAATCACCAGAGTTTAAAGTGCAAGTCCTTGGGTGAGGCTGTTGTTCTGAGTCATTAAAACCAACCTAACTCTCAAAATTCCCGCAGCAGCAGCACAGAGTTGCTCGTGTGACTGTCTTCTTCTTGCGCAGAATTTATTTTTAACCTACATTTGTTAAGCACAGTGATAGAAACTGCAGTGCAAAGCCAGTCCTTACAGACTACCAACTCAAAGATAAAACTCTGCTCATTAAATCTAGAGCCAAAATCCATCTTTGTCTTAAAATTACTCATGAGGCTAGTAAAAACACACATTTGCGGGCTACACTTGGCTCTATATGACTGGTAAGAAAAGCCAACGTAAAGCCAAGAGTGGAGGACCAGAGGGCACCAGGGGACCCTGAGGGAATCCAGTGGAGTTGGTCAAGGCTGTGGTCCTCCTGGGGTCGGCAGGGTAAAGGCTGTGGTTCCCCCAGGCCCTCTGATCTCAAGACTCTTGCTCTTTCTTCTGGGGCTCTGTATAGCCCTAAAGAATACTGTGTGCTCAAGGCCCTGGGTTCCATCCTCCATACTGGAGGATAAATCTTATTGTGCAGCGGTAATTTTTATATAATCATGATACACGCAAGCTGCCGGACAAAGGCAAAGTCAGCGCTTCTTGTTGCCTGGACACACATTTTAAACAAAAAGTTTGTTACGGGCCACAGAGCCAACTCTGGGTTGTTCAGAGCATGCGTGCGACCCATGGGATGCGCCATTTCAGCCACAGTGGATGAAAGAGTTCATGGGCACCTTTTCATTTATTATCTTTTTAATGTGTAGCAGTATTTTGCCTGCATGTGTGTCTGTGAATCCCATGTAGGCAGTGCCCAAGGAGGTCAGAAGAAGGTTCCAGATCCTCTAGGTGTGAAGTTACAGATGTTTGTCAGCAGCAACGTGAGTGCTGGGACTTCAACCAGGTCCTCTGAAATCCAGAGCCACCAGTGATCCTACAGCTGAGCAGTCTCATCAGCCTTGGGAACCATTAACTAATTAACTAATTAATTAATTAATATTTTACACGCATTGGTGTTTTGCCTGCGTGTACATCTGTGTGAGGGTATCAGATTGTGGAGTCACAGACAGTTGTGAATGGCCATGTGGGTGCTGGGAACTGAACCCTGGTCCTCTGGAGAGAAGTCAGTGCTCTCAACCGCTGAGCCAGCTCTCTAGCTCCCGAGAACCATTTATTTCTAAGGACACAGATCCCTCGCTTGCAGACCAAGCTCTCTCCCTGTCCTCACGCCAGCTTTTTCTTTTCCTATGGTTCCACAGAGCATGCGCCATAGAAGCACCCTGTTTCCCTGGGATGTCCTTGGCAACTTTTTTATTCCTGAAGTAAGGGGTAGAATAGTGTCAGGAAGCTCCGGTATGGGGCCGATACCCCAGCACTGCTGGGTATAGGTGGAGGCCAGCCTTAGCTACACAGGGAAACCTGTCTCAAAACACTGCAAAACCAAACGAAGGCAGGCCAGGCTTGGTGACTCACTCCTTCAGTCTCAACATTCAGGAGGCAGAAGCAGGAGGATCTCTTTGAGTTTGAAGAAAGCAACCTGCCCTGTGCTGGGTCCTAACAGCCTTGGGTAGGAGCACAGCTCTTTGTAGCCTGAGACATGGTTCGCAGGAGAGAGGCCCCAATAGGGACCTGAAGGAACAACTTTGGACACCATTGTTCCATCCCCTCCCGAATGAGACTTCCCCCCAATCACTCTCAGGACACCAGTGACTCAGTGGCACTGCTTGGAGAGCTTGGCACCTGCTCCAAAGGGTGGGGTTCAACATGAGAAAAAGAAGTTCACGGGCCGGAGAGACGGCTCAGAGGTTAAAAACATTGACTGCTCTTCCGGAGGTCATGAGTTCAAATCCCAGTAACCACATGGTGGCTCACAACCATCTGTAATGGGATCGATACCCTCTCCTGGGTGTGTCTGAGGACAGTGACAGTGTACTTATATAAAATAAATCTAAAAAAACAAAAAACAAAGTCCACAAGTGAGAAGCATGAACCACTCCAGGTCCCAAGATGGACGCACTGACTTCTAACCCAGTTCCAAAAAGGATGTCTGTTCAGAAACCAGAGACAGAGGTGAAAAAGCCTTAGGCATTTTCTCCTCCAACAGCAGGATGCCTGGCTCTGGCCTGGAGTTCTCTAATTAGCAAGTAAATTCAGGAAGAAGGAGGGCTTAGCACAGTGGCTGCCATCACCTGATAGCCCAGCACTCCGGGGTATAGGTGGAGGCTAGCCTTAGCTACACAGGGAAACCTGTCTCAAAACACTACAAAACCAAACGAAGGCAGGCCAGGCTTGGTGACTCACTCCTTTAATCGAAACATTCAGGAGGCAGAAGGAGGATCTCTTTGAGCTTGAAGCCAGCCTGGTCTACAGAGTTCCAGGACAGTCTGGACTACAAAGAAACCTTGTCTAAAAGGGAGCGAGGGGGCGCTGGGGAGGGAAGTAACTCACTGGTAGAGCATCTGCCTACTGTACAAAAGACCCCTGAGTTTTTGTACATCAAAAATATAAATAAGAACATAACGCTCTCACTCCACTAACCCGGAGAGGCAGAAGGTATCGTCATTACAGTACCACACCAGGCATTCACTTCGTGCCTAACCTCATCAAAAGGTTACAACTCTTTGTTGTAGTTACCAGCTAGAAAATATAAAGTAAGTTGTCTACTCTTGGCAGAGGGCGAACAGCTGATCATTCAATATCCGGGATGGTGCAGGCAGGACCCAAGGCTGAGCTGAAATTCAAGGTAAGGACCACGCAGGCATATTTCTGGGTTCGGCTGCTGAGCATGGTACCATGGTATTCCAGATGCTTGCGCGACTCCTGGGGTCTCTCACCTGAACCAAGAGAGTGGTCATCTCCAGGCTGGTCAACAGCACGGAATGCCAGGCTCCAGTGTTTACCTCCCGTTGGATAAAACTGTCCCCCAGCAGGGGAGGTGAGGGTGGGAAAACTGTTCAACTTGGAATAGGCAACCCTGGCCTTTCCACGCACCAACTGCCGAGACCACAGCGGTGGAGTGGGAGGGCATGCGGCCGGAGGGGGGGGGGAAACACTGGAAGCTCGGAGCGGCCAGTCTTGCTCCGACACCGGTGCAGCACTCAGAGCGCCCTGAGCCTCCCGCGCGCGGCACCACGCGTGAACCTGTGCGCACGGCACGCGAAGGATGGCCGCGTCTGGCAGTGAGGACAGAGAAGAGAGCCTGGCTAACCAAGCACCAGCACCCAAGTTCCGGGTTCTCGGGCCGTGGGCGTGGCTACACCCGAGGCGGGGCTAGCCCGGGGGCGGAGCCTTGGCGTGGCGGGAGGCACAGCCGGGGGCGGGGCTAGAGCGGAGCCCGGGGCGGAGTGCGATGCTGGTGGGGGAGGGGCGCGGGCCGGTGGGGGAGGGGCGCGGAGGCTCGGGCGCGGTCCCGCGGGCCCTGTTTGCGCGCGGCCCAGCCTGCGTCCCGCGGAATCTGCTGCGGGATTGCGTACGGGGCTTACCTTGGGCTTCTCTTCCGACATGGTTGCGCGGCGACGGTGGCGGCAAGCGCAGCGGGAACCGGTGGCACTGGAGCGGGCGAGTCACGCTCTCTGCCCCGCCGCTCTCCCGCCGCAACTGTCGCGGGGCCGCGCTTTATCCCTAAATCCCCGCGTGCCGGTTGGCCGCGCGTAGTCACGTGGCCGGGCGCGTGCACGAGGCGCGTGCCCCGCGCCGCGGGTGCGCGCTGGCCAGCCGCGACTCCGGACGGTTGCGGATGCGTCACGGGGCGGGTCAGGCGCCCGGGCGCGCGCAGAGACCCGGGGACGCGCGACCCAAGGGCCTGGGCCCAGAGACCCCGGATGTGGGTGCAAGGCTGCGCGGCCACGCAGGGAGCAGGGACGCCCTGGAGGACTTGGGGCGCTTGTGCTAAGTCAGGAGCCAGAGGAACGCTTTGGCCCAACCGGCAGCCACTTCACCATCCAGCCATCCACGTTTAGGGACTCTTCTTATATGCATGCTGCATTTGGGGAAGAGAGAGCGAAGAAACTCAGGCCCATCATAGGCCTTATAGGTGGTCCCGAAGACCAGTAAGAAGGCATGGTTTATAGACCACACTCCTGGAACAGACCTCTGGCCTTGAATTTGAATGTCACAGGAGGGCTCACATCTGGAAAAGGCATCCTTTAAGGACATAGAGGATGGCTTCTTTGGCCCAGAAAGCTAGGGCATACTCTTTTTTCATCTTTTTCCATTTGTCTACCTGGGTGGGGTGGACCAGCCTTCACAAGGGCATTCCCAAGATGGTTCCAGGAGGGACAAGCCTCTTCCCCTTCATTCTCAGTATCTATCTAACCTTCTCCCTCCTTACGTAGTCCCTAAGTAGCCACTAGGTGGCTGGGGTAGGTGATAGTGGCAGGCACAGAAAGCCTTCCATTTGACCTACTATTTGCTGAGTTTCTGGAATGCTGTTGTGGACACTGATAAGCCATTTTACACAGGATACTAAGATACCTAGAAGTTTAATAATGTGCCCAAGGAGTCAGCTTGGTAAGCAGAACAAGGGAACTTTAAGCAGCATGCTGGTAGGTCCATGGGGAGCCCTGGCTAGGGGATCAAGAGTGTCCTTTCCTTGCATCTTGCCATGAGTTTTTAGAATGCAGTCCACAGGTCCTCTGTGTCTACATGCTAACACCGGCAAAAACAGACCAGTAAGGACTGGCACCGTCACCCATAGTAGTCCCAAGATGATATTGGTGGCCATGTTGCAGGACCACATAGCAGCCTTCAGAGAATTGGCACTCTCAGTTTGACAGAAGTATTTTCTGTTCCAAGGCAGGGCCAGCAGACAAGTATCCCCACTTCCTGGTAACACTGCAAAGCCACTAAGCCAAGTGTCTGTGAGCCCAACTTTTTTTAGCCTCTTTCCCCTGTACCATTGACCCTTCCTCAGGAAGTTTGTCAAGGTCTTTCCACAAAGACCTATTTGGAGCTCATCCCTCACCCCAACCAGACTGAGGTGTTGATTTTCCTCAAATATAGACCATGGTCAGTCTTCGCTGAACATATCTCTGCGATGTCCAGCTCAGACTATGTATCTGGGAGACAGAGACTCCAGAAACCAGCCTGGCTGAAGCATTTGTTGAAGATCAGAACACACCTTCCATCCACTGATAGCTATGAGTGACTCTGGGTAGGCAGTGTTCAGACCACAGTGT
>JANHMN010000019.1:1400136-1434411 GCA_030674055.1 Rhabdomys pumilio | reverse complement strand
TGTATGTGTATGTGTATGTGTATGTGTATGTGTATGTGTATGTGTATATGTATGTTAACAGAATACACTGTTTTTCCAAAGGACCTGAGTTTGGATCTCAGCACCCCTTCTCCAGGAGATCTGGCACCCTCTTCTGGCCTCTATAGGTACTGCACTCACACACACCTATCCACACACAGATAAAACACACATATACACATTTAAAAACAACAACAACAGCAGTGTTGTAAAGAGTAGGCATGGACAGGGCCTTAGCATGACTTTGGTTAGCCAAGAAGAATGGCTTCCCTTGCATGGGACATCCCAGCCTGACTTCATACAGCAGACCCAGACACCCCGTAATAAGTAAGCTGAGGTTCCATGCACACCTGAACACATACCCCTCTAAGGAGACAGCTCAGGGTCAAGAACAGTATCCAGAGAAGAAGAAGAGAAGGCTGTGGCTGAGGAACTTCCCAAGGGAAATCATAGGACTCTTGGATCTCAGGGGAAAAGAAGGACTTGAAGAAACAGAAACCCTGGGGAGCCGTGCAAATATGTATCCATCTAATGGAGTCTCAGAGAAAGAAAATGAAACAAGGAGACAGACAACTAAAGACATTTCCCTAAACTAAAGAAATATGTGGGGGTTTCTAACAGACTTAAATAAATGTCTCTACAAACGGAACATGCCTTCAAGTACCAAACAGCCAGAGGAGAAGGCTGGCACTGAGGGACTCCCCGTAAGGATGTATCATAAAGGTCCCTTGCTGTGAAGGACGCCCTGGTCCTGTTGCCTCAGATAGCTGCTGGACACAGTACTATATGTAGGAGGAGCTAAGGTGGGAGGAGTAAGGAGAGGAAGAGGAAAAGGAAGAGGAGGAGCTAGGGAGAGCAGCAGTGTAGATGGACAGCCATGCAGGTATGGAGAGCAGTCCGGGGTAACAACTTATATTTAGGTTAGCTAATTGGGAAACACCTCTCTTTGTATGGGCATATTGTTATTGAGCATTACTAAACATATAAAGCCTTTGATTAATCTTTAAGCATTAGAGTCTCATTTTGTTACTGGGCCCGCATGGATGGCGGGATGGTCTGGGCAATGCCCAGCCTTGCGGAGACAGCATGGAAGATTAGCAGAGCCATCTCCCACACTGGCGTCTCATGGGTGGCAGGGCTGGTGTTTCTGGCTGGCCGTTTCTAGCTGCAACGCACATGTGGCCTCTGGCCACGGAACACAGAAGCTGAGCTAGGCAGAGCCTCCGCAACTTAGATAGTCGGCTTGACCGGAGGCCAATTTTAAATAATTATAACAACAGTACTGTATACTAGTGATCCTAGCACTTGGGGCAGAGGCAGGAGGATCATGAGTTTGGAGGAGACTCCTTATCTCTATTTTAAAAAAATTTTTTTTTTCATAAAGATTCCAGGTAGCTAACCAACAAGGAGACTTTCTCTGAGAAAAAGGATGCTTGCTTCCCCACAAGGATGGACCTGGAACTGAGAACCAAACCTGTTCCTTCCCTAAATTGGTTTCATTGGGGTATTTTGCCACAGCAGCATGAAACTAAGAAAGAGGCTGGGTAGCTGCATGCTCAGCCCCCGCAGCCTCAGGACCATCCTGTCCAGTTACAATCTGAGCAAAGCTTGTCTGTCCTGCTTCCCCCCAGCAACCCGAAGCAGAAAGAGCTAGGCAAAGAGACTGTGTGGAGATGTTAGTGTATTCTCTTTCACTGTGTCCAGAACTAATGTTGACAAAGAAAACCACATGACCCAGAGTCCAGGAAACATATTCAGGAAAATAAGCCACAGGAGAGAGTGTGGACTTAACCAGATAGACTGGAAAGTAGCTGTGATTTAATATGCCCAGGAAATGGATTTGAATACAAGAAACTTTGCACGGAATGTTTTAGAATCCAACTGAAACTCCAAAAACAGGAGATAATGAAGTTTGAATCCACTAGATGAGTGTAAATGCAGATTAGATCCAGTGGAAGAGACGATTAGTGAACTGGAAGATAGGGCAGAAGGAAATCTTCAGACAGCATCAGGAAGACTGCGGAGCATACAGTGAGAGGCCTGTGATGCGGGCCCACGGCACGGGTAGAGTGGGAATTTTGGTTTCTTTAAAAACTGAGTTATGGGCTCAGCAAACAAAGAGCATGCATGGGCTAGACCCCCAACACACACTTGTAGAAGATGTGCAGCTTGGTCTTCATATGAATTCCTTAACAATTGAAGCAAAGGCTGTCTCTAACTCTGTTGCCTGCCTTTGGATCCCCTTCCCCTACCTGGACTGCCTGATTGGGCCTCCGTGGAAGAGGATTTACTTAGTCCTCCTGGAACTAAATGTCCCAGGGTTGGGTGATACCAAAGGAGGGGCTTCCCTGCCTCTGAAGAAAAGGGGAGGGGTAGTGTAGGGAGGGAATGTTAGGGTGGGACTGGGAAGGGGGGACTGCACTCAGAACATAAAATAATTGAAAAAAGAAGTTATGTAAATAGTTTTGTTTTTTAATCCCAGGTATGGGATAAGAGGCTGCTTCACAGCAGGTGATGATGATTTGCCTAGTGCACTATTTGGGGTGTGGTTTTGCCAACTGCAGACAGTTTAATTTGAGGTTGACTCTGGAGAGGGTGTAAATGGGAGAACCCTGAGAGGGCCGATGGCAGCGGCTGCTGCTCCTGGCTGCTATTGTTGTGGTTTGCCAACTGGTTGTGACCAAAGAGAAGTTGGAGATATATCCTGACTACAAAGACTGGACTTGCTCCCCAAGGACCACAATGCCCCTAATCAGCAGGAAGTAATGTATTTTGTTGGCTGAAAGAGGTCTATGCCCCATTTCCTCTCTGATCTTGTCTCCTACCTAGTGTTGGGGGTTGGAATGGATTAAGATGGAATAATGGTTGGAAGAGTGGTAGACATAAGGACCTAATACAATAGCCATACAAAAACGCCAGCACGCAGGTATAACTTTGTGAAATAAGCTCCCAGGGGAAGAGGTAATAATGTACAAGAATATTTGAAGGTGCCATAAAAGAGGATTTTCAAAACTGACCAAAGAGAAAACACAGATAGCAGAGAGAGCGCCCATCCAACAGGAAAACCCCTAACCCGACAGCTCCTGTTAGAAGAGTCAAGCCAAGGGCATTTCAGCTGTCATTTGCTTAGGTGTCCACTGCTCACAAAGCAAGGCAAGACTGTGCATCTAGAGGAAGCGAAGGACTCCATCTGAGTTTCCAACACAAGCGAGAGGAAGATCTCAGAGCGCCTGAGAGTAACTGCCCAGTAGAAGCTTCTAGCAAGGAGAGCGCTGCACACAGCTGTGGGCGGAGCTGCTTGCAAAAGGGTGCAAGGATGAAAGGAAATTTGATGACAGGATTTCTTCAGCAAAGGAAGCCAGCCTAGAAGGACAGGAAGGAGCCAGGGTCACAGCGGGTACATTTGAAGTGACAATGGCCATGCCACCAGAAGTCCTGAATAAGAGTGGAGTTGCTACCAGTGCAATACCTACCTGGAGCAGGGGTGACCCATGATCCGATGCTGTGCGGGCAGTGGTGAAGGGCAGGGCAGGTAAGTCCTTGATCATTTACAGATATCCAGGTCCTCCCAGAGCACACATAATCACAGGTGCTCAGCAAAAGGATGATGAGATGGCCTACCAAGTAAAGGCGTTTGCCCCACAAACCTGACCGCCTGGGTTTGATCCCTTAAATCCATGAGGGGAAGAGAGGACTGAGTTCCTAAAAGTTGTCTTCTGATCACCATGTTATGTGCATGCAAGCGCGCGCGCGCGCGCGCGCGCACACACACACACTCACACACACACACATACACACACACAGAGCAGAAAGCACCGATGGAACCCCATGACGGAGAAAATCAAGCAGGAACTGTGTGTTTGAGCAGTCTACACACTGAAAAAAAAAAAAAATGAAGTCACCTCATACCTGGAAGGACAAGTTTTTGTGATGTATTTCCTGACATAAATAAAATAGCAATGAAGCCGGTATAACGGATACTTAATGTTTAACATCTAAACGCACTGTAAAAAGAAAAAAAGCAATCACTGGGATTGACATCCCGGACAATCGAATGCAGCAGGCAGAATGGGAAGTGGGAGGGGCCTAGAGAGAGGCAAGCCACACCCCTTGCCTCGCTTGAGAGGTAAACATAGATCTAGGTATTACGCAGGCGCCAACAGAATGATGGGGATTTAAATACATAAACACGTTCGCGTTTTGAATGTGCTCTGCGGCATCGATACTCGGTTTCGATGAAAAACAAGTTTGGCAAAGGAAAAAAAAAATAGGATCAGCTCAAGAAAATCAGAAATAGCTCTCAGACCACTAGGGATACAGCAATAATACAAACAAACTTGACCCATTTAACTGGTTTGTAGACAGGAGGTAAGAGAGCTCTGGAAATCACAGTATATGGTGTTTCCACAGCGTCGCCATGAGCTGCAGCTCGCCAGCCTTTATCTGTGTCCACAGCGTGAAGTGGTTACCATCCACGCTGTTTACATACATGAAAAGGGCAAGGTAAACACTGGATGGTCCTGCCTAGACTGTACAAAGCCAGCACTGGCCTCCTACAAAGAGGAAAAGCTAATGATTGGCAGAGCCAGGGCTGTCAAACCCATCGCAGAGCTGGTGGGGTGGTGGGCGAGCCGGAACCCAAGCACAAGACTTAGAGCACGGAAAACAAAAGAAAACACACACATAAGGGTTTTCAGCCCCAATAGTGGTGGCGTACACTTTTTATCCCAGCACTTGGGAGGCAGAGACAGGCGCATTTCTGAGTTCGATGCCAGCCTGGTCTACAGAGTGAGTTCCAGGACAGCCAGGGCTACACAGAGAAACCCTGTCTCGAAAAAACAAACAAACAAGAAAAACCAAAGCAGAGGTGTTTTCCATAAAAATCTTTGGCGTATCATTGCTAAAGGGCAGATATAGATTGGGGTCCACACGGAGCCCTTGGTGGGAACTGAATAGCCATGCAGACACCATCCATGTTGTACCCCTTACAACACTGTGAGGCATTCAATGGAAAAACTGGGCAGGGCAGTGTCAAGGAAGACCACGGCTGGTCAGGAGACCCTTGACCAAGGGAGGGGCAGAGCCCAGACCCCTCATGGTTCTCTGGACAACTGCAATGCCAAAAGACCTAGGCTTCAACTCTAATGTAGTGTAACCCCAACACCCAAACCCATGAGCCCAGCACAATATACCCTACTCTCATGACCTCCGCACACAACTCTTAAAACATCAGTGCTAACTCAGCCGTGTCGTGATACATTGACGTCCCTCTCGGGGAGCCTCCGCCCACACAGGGGGTGGGGGTAATTTGCTCCTCTCAGTGCCCTAATCCAGAGCCCAGCCTCATCCAGAAGGGAAGCTTACCAGTTATGATGTTCCGGAAGCTAGATCGACACTGAAGACTCCAATGGTGGATAAAAAGAGAACCCAAACTATCCTGACCTTATCTTTAGCACTCTCTGAATCTGACCCAACACCTCTCCACCTATTATGGGAAACTTTTCCAAGGGTCAACTTATCATACTTGTGACTTCTATCGAAGGCTAAAGAATGTCACTGATAGTATCGGAGAGACTGTGGCTATTCACACAACCGCTTCCAAGGTGGAACATGCCCTTCAGAGGAAACCCAATCCATGCTTCTCCTTGGTGTAGTGAGGCTTGGTTTAAAACCCGGCTATGTTATATGAATGTTTTTGTTTTGACCCCAGATGTGGGAGATGGGGCTGCTTCACTCTGTCCATAGTTTTTAAATGACTGTCTCGTGCTCTGGGGGGGTGGGGGGGCATGATTTGTCAGCAGCAGATAGTTTAATTCTGGGAATTCTAGAGACAGCACCCTAAGAGGGCCTGTGGTGGTGGCTGCTCCCCACTGCTGCTGCTATGTTTGCTGTTGCTAGTTTGTTAGATATTCTAATGATGATAGGACTTGCCCCAAGGAACCCCACACCCCTGAGAGAGGTCTACATCCCCTCTAACCTTTTCTCTCCTACCTTGTGTTGGGGGCTTGGCAGGGATCAGGGTGGAATAAGGATCGGAAGGGAGGTAGTACAATAATGAAACCGCTTAAAAGTTACATCAACACCTTGGAGCAAGCACTGTTCTGTTCTGCACTGGCAGACAGATGCAGGGCCATCCCTTACCCAGCCGAGATGCTGCAGAACAGAAAAGCCAACCATGACAAGACCCACCTTTCAGCAGTGTGCCAAAGTCACATTCCCTGGGTCAGACGCCTGGGTCAGGTGACAACTTTGATGAAGTTCAAAGGAATCAGATGGTGGGACAAGGCCTCTGGGGTGGAGGCTCTCTCAAGGTGGCAGTGTGTGGAGCAGGGAGGGGAGACAGAGCAGGAAGAAGAGCCAGGAAAGGCTAAGAGCTCAGGGAGCCAACAGCTTCTCCTGGGGAAGCCAGGACAGAGTGCTGGGTGGGTTATACTGGCATGGTTGGTCATTGTGGCTGTGGGTCCTACCCAGGGTGCACTGCTGACCAATGCCAAGTAGCCAGCCCAATGCCAATTCTCTCTCCCCTTTGGCTGCATGGCTCCCCATATCTCCCTACTTTCATCACGTTTCCCTCTGGCTGTGGGTGCCACTGGTGGTGGGACACCTTTCCCAGAACTCTGAGGTGGAGCAGAAGACAGTGGCAGTCCTGGGTCAAGAGTCAAGCCTGTCTGACCCCAGGCTGTGAGCCTCCCCTACTCCCTTCTGCTTGAGCTCCAAAGGCAGGACCAGAACTCAAAGCCGAGGCTAACCCCTACAAAATGGAAGACTGCTTGCCCTGTGAATACCACTTATGGGATTGAGGGGTAGTTACACGTGACCGGTAAAGTCCCAACACACAGCCAGTTAACAGCACCCATGGCTGCTTTTGGTGAAGCATGGCATCTTGTCCTTAAAACCAAAGTGTTGAGAAGGGTTGATGTAACTCCCAACCCCCACCCCAGCACAATCCCCTCTGTCTACAGACACAGGAAATTGCTGAGGGAGCCCCTCCTCAACGTCAACCCAACTACTACCTTTCTGCAGGAGTGACTACGAAAGCCCAGGTTGAGGATGCCCTTGGATTTAGGGCAGTTCCAAGGTAGCTCTCTGGAACACTTTAAGATTCAAAACATCTAATATCTGGGCAACTGGGTCCCCAGAACTTCCCTTGGCCTTCCCACACCCATCCAGAATTTCCCAGCCTGTTGTCATCTATGGTGACAATTGCTAATCTCATTTGCCCAGGGTAACCTGCAAAGAGCTGTGGTACCAGGACGAGGCTGAGAGAGTGGGATCCCATCTGCTCTAAGACCTGTCCTCACTTTTTGTGGTCTGCCTGCAGGCCTGACACTTCGGATGACCTGTCTCAGGGCTTGTTTCCTAGAAACAGGTCTGTCCAGGGACATGCCTCAGGAGGGCAGACTTTTATACCAGAGGGCTGCTGACAGCCCCCCTTTTGCTGAATATCTCAGAATCATTACATTCTGGTTCCTGGGCTTGCAGGCCAGGCCCTCATTCTAGTGTTAACCTGAAAGCAACAGAGTCAGTTCCATGCCCAGGCCCCTACATCTCTACAATGGACAACAGGTTCAAGCAGCCAGGGCTTGAACAAAGGACCCTGGGAACCAACAGCTGGTTACAGGTGACACCCATACCTTTATCTATGCTACGCCCACCAGCCTCTCCACTTTAGACTCCAGAGCCCATGGAGGGCACTCAGGGGCCAGTGTCAGCTGGCAGCCATGCAGAGACACTTCCTCGGCAGTCTTTGTACCAGTACAAAAATGGAATGTCTAGCTTGGAGGGCTGGGACTAGACAGGGCAGGTGACAACGAGGACCTCTCTATATGGAAGGCAGGGAGTAGTGACCACTCCAGGACTGGCCTAGTCAGTCCCTGTGGGACATGGTACACAATTCACAGGGCGAACTCAGGTGCTCAGCTTACCTGGAAAGTTACAGCCACAGTGGGACAAAGCACAAAGAAATCAAAGCCATAGTCAACCATTTTATTGGATAGTGGTTAAAAACGAAGGCACTGGGTGTGATGGTCTCGGGCTTGGTTCTGTGGCTGTTTTTCACGCTGTGCAGAGGCAGGCACAGACCACTCCTCCGAGCACCTGCTGCATTTCTATGCTTGAGAATTGAATACTCTGCTTTTAGCAGTTGGTCACTAACATCGGCTCAGCAACCTAACTGGTACAATTTACGCGTGCTACACATTAATACAAAGTTCGTCAGGGCCTGTGAGGAAGGTTCCCTTTCAACAGGAGAAAGATAACTCTCAATGGCTGCTATAATACTTAAGAAATATTTGACAAGGCTTTAAATTCCATCAAATGCCTAACAAGGCAGAAAAATGGTAAGACTCCAGATTGTGGTAAAGGTTATTCCCTTAGCTTGTGGAAATCAGAAGAGGAAAATGTTAATCCCTGGACAGACAGACTGACAGTGAAAAGATTATTGAGCTGCTAGGTGAAGTGATGAGGTCTCAGGCATGAGGGAGCCTAGAGTAAGACGCCCTCATCTGCTGAGGACTGCTTTTCTGGGGGGATATCTTTCCTCCTTACCCTGCTGTCAGGGCTGTGATCTGCTTACTAGGAACACATCTGGATTTTAAAGAAATGAACAGTATGGACGGAATCACGGGGACCTGAGTGTCCCCTGACAACCTTCCCAGAGTCCATGCTGGTGTGTTAGACACAGTGACCTGAGACATGGCTAGAAGCAGGGTAGAAGTGAGGTGGGTATATGTGTCGGTTCAGGCAGTTTTCCTGGTAGGCAGGACGGTGTGGGGTCCTCCGAACTTCCTACGCACTCGGCTCCCACAGCAGGACAGCTGGAGCACAAGCCATTCATCCTCCATGAATATGTATAGGACCAACTGAACAGCCCCCTGACTCGGAGAGGGAGATGTCCTACACAAAAGCCCTTCTGAGGACACGGGAGTCTGTGCACCACCATAGCTGGAGAGGCCTGAGGTGGACTGTGAGGAGTGGGTGCGGCAGAGCAGCCAGCTAAAATGGCGCCTGGGCCAAATCTTTTGAATGGCACCTGCCAAATCTTATGAATGGCGCCGCTTCTTGGCGGTTTGCGCTGCTGCGCGCCTTTCCCTAACTGAGCCACAACCGCAGAACTACTGCGCAGACTCGCTGCCACGAGAATCCAGCTGTTTGAGGTGCACCAATGAGGCATGCCCACGAGGCAGGTGCTGATTGGGACAGGCAGGGGTATAAAAGGATGGCCGTTAAGGGACTTAGAAAGAAGGGCTTCCAGAGAGGAGACTGTAAAGGATCCTGAATAAACTGCGTTGAGAAGAACTCCGACTTGCGTCGTTCCTGTCTGCCGGTCAGATAGAGAAGTGACATTGGACATTCAGCCCTCACAAGAGGATCAAACTGAATTCACAGCTCAGATTTTCCACGGAGGGAAGATTCTCAATCTAGTAAAGACTGAAAATGAAAAAATACCATCCAAGAGGCCTGGGCTTCTCATGAAAGGTTGGTAGGACTGTTTCCTTAGGGACTGAAGACTTCGGGTGACTGTATAAGCTTTTGTGCTATTGGACAGAGCTGGGTTAGGAAGTCAATCCTTACCAGACATGGGGACAGTGCTTTCCAAGAGGCCACTAGAATTAAAACAACGGCATGTGACAACAGTGAGCCTGCAGAGGCGGTGGTCAGTCCCTGCCATAACACAGTGAACATGACGACTCGTTTGTTGCAATGTGAATCTTCCAGCAAGGCCACTCAGCAGCCAGTCAGCACCCCAGGCTGCCAGCTTCGTAATCGGCTTGCAGAGTGTGGGGACCAAGTACATTTCCTCCCCCCAAAAAGGACATCAACGAGATTAAGGTCTCAGGTGATTACATACAGACATAGAGGGAACAAGAGCAGGACTGTCCTCTCAAGGCCACGCCGGTGCCAGTGCTGAGGCTGAGGGATCACCCAGGGCAAGGGTGGCTGTGGTGGCGAGGTCTCCGTAGGCTCTGCTGAGGAGTGCACTCCCAGAAAACTTTGGAACTGCACGATCCACCGCAAGTGTGTGCCAGCCACCTTAGAACTTCTCATACGGGTTTTGTTCTTTAAACAGACCTGAGGGAGAAAGGGGAAAAAAAAAAAAAAAAACTCTTACAGATTCACTCACTCAACTGGAAATAAACTCACAAAAGCAATGTATAGCCTTGGGCACTCTGGCTTATGCCTACAATCCTAGCACTAGGGAACCGGCTAGCACACCTTTAATCCCAGCACCCGGGAGGCAGAGACCAGTGGCTCTCTGTGAGTTCAAGGCCATTCTGGTCTATCCGTGGAGTTCTAGGACAACCAGAGTACATAATGACACCTTGTCTCAACAACCAGCTCCAAACCAAACAAAGACAAAATGAAACAAAACTGCCTACCCTACCCCTGCAAAACTCAATACACCTCAGCCAAGTTTTACACGACAATTTTTACAGTTCCAAGCAGGCTTCCATGCTATTCTTGACCTCTGCTGAGGCTGAGCTACAGGTGCCTTTAAAACTGAAATAAAATCCACCAGGAACAGAAATCCCAACCATTCCTGAGAAACAAGCCACAGCTGAGATCACAAGAAGTCAGGAAAGTTTCTGCACGTGTTTCTTTCAGCAGTGACGAGAATCACACAGAAAAACCAAGCAAGCCACTTCGTCTCAAACCTCCTAGGAGCTGTGACTGTGCCTGGAGAATCAAGGCTATAAAGAGAACACACGCCATCAAATTGACAACCCAGTTATTACAGCAGTCCTGGGACAAGACATGAATTTACCCAGAAGTCCGTGGCACCCCCGCTTTTCTCTTCCTTCCACCTTTCTCATCTATTTGCATCTCCCTTGCATTACCCCAGTCTCTCATCCTGTCTCACCACCCACCCTGTCCCAGTCCTGACCTCACACATATACGACTTCTAATCTACCGACTCGGATTCTGTTAGGGCAGAGACACCAGGGTCTCTATATTCTGTCCACCCAGAAGCCCAGACACATAAAGATGAAGCAAGGACAGAGACCAACAGAAGGAGACAAGGGCTAGCCAGGATCAAAGGCAGCTGCCAATGTCAGAGACACCCAGATCCCAGCGCAGGCTGCAGCATGCAGAGCCTGCAGCCCACAGAGCCTGCAGCAGGAGCACTGGGGAAAATGGCCCACAGCTACAATACTTGCTCGGTCCCAGTGCATGATGGGCCAGGTGAGAAGAGATGCAAAGTCCTGACATGAGCAGAGATGGCTACAGCCCCTGCAGGGAACCAAAGACTCGCACATTTAATGTCCAACGAGATGAGCCATGCTGCACGCACTGGGACAACTGGACTTGGCTATAGCACCTCCCTAAGCAAGAGAAACAAACCAGTGTCATGCCTTGGACACAGAGTCATTTTTAGGCAATGAAGGAAACGGTCAGATGCGAGCTGTACAACAGGGTCACAAATGCCCTGAGGTCATCTACAGATCACCCATTTACCAACTCTGTCTGTCTGTCTGTCTGTCTGTGTTGAGTCAGGGTCTCACTACACAGCTTTGGCTTGCCTGGAACTTACTACGTAGATGAGGCTGGCCGCCAACTTTGAGAGATATACTTGCTTCTGCTTCCAGTGCTGGGATCAAAGGTGTCACTGTGCCGCCATGCCTGACTTCCATTCATGGAATCTTAAAACCGATGGCAGTATCAGGAGTTGGGACCTAGCTGAAGGAAGCAGGCCCTTAAAGGCCCACCTTGTTCCAGCTGCTGTCACCCCAAACTCCTTCACGGCTGTCATAAAGTGAGCAGCCTTCCTTCACCACGGTCTGCCTCAGCACAGCTCACAGCAGTGCACCCTGGATGGAAACCGTCACACAGAGACAGAGGAATCCTTCCTCCTGAGGATGTTGAAGTTGGGCCTTTGCTCTCAGCACTGAGAAGCTCACACACACAACGCTGTAACTGAGCTCCTGGTGGGTGAGGTCCTTCAGCATCACCAATAGGATGTGTCCGTATATGTGTATGTGTATGTATGTGTGCGTATATATATGTATGTATGTGTATATATACATATATACGTATATATGTGTATATATATACATATAATACACACATATATGTGTGTATATATACATACATATACATATATGTGTGTCTATATATATATATACATATAGACACACACACACACACACACATATATATACATATATATATATACATACACACATGTACGTGCATGCGTGTGTAAAACCTCAAAACTATATTTCTTGGGAGTTGCTGAGATGAGGCTCAGTAGGTAAGATCCAAGCTTGCCACCAAGCCTGAAGACCCCAGGACCCATATGCCAGAAGAGTTGGCTCCCAGAAGTCATTCTCTGACCTCCGTATGTGCATGCTAACATGTTTGCATGTACAAGTGCACACACACAAAGTTAATAAAGAGCACTGACTGCTCTTCCAGAGGTCCTGAGTTCAATACCCAGCCACCACATGGTGGCTCACTGCCATCTGATGCCCTCTTCTGATGTGTGAAGACAACTACATGTATGCACATACATAAAATAAATAAATAAATCTTTAAAAAAATTATAGGATAGTGATTCAAGGCCAAAATGTAGGTTCACAGCTGGACCCTCCCCACAGCCCTCTGCCCCATAGCTCAGTGAACGAGGGGCCAGTTTCCACAGCACTCAACCTCTGCAGCCAGAAAGTCCAGGCAGAAAGCTCCAGTGCCCTTTCTGAGCTTTAAAACCAGCTCAGAACCAGGAGCAGCAGACAGAAACCAGGAGCAGAGACAGAGTCATGTGTAACCCTGGAGACAGAGTATCCACCATGCTGGGCTTCTACCTCAGTCCAACAGAACATAAGCAGCTTACACCTGGCACTCATCACCAGACTGGTTCCTCCAGCCACTCCTTTGTTTCTCCAAACAAGATGGTGTAGCCAGAAAGCATAGAGGGAGGGGTGCTGGCCTCAGCCAATCCTCTGATAAAGAAGGGTGGTTTGAGCCCATCGGAAGACAATGCGAGACACACCCTAGGGAAGGAGCCTCAGACCCAAGGCTAGCTCCACAGGCAGCGCTATTTTAAGGCAAGTGGACACATGCAGCTATGAACAATCTTCCTGAACTGCCACACTTCACAAGAACCAAAGAAAGCATGTGGCTGAGCCCTCCTGAGGCACACAGTGCAGTCAGTCTCCGCTGCTGCCCTGGCAACTGCACAGCTGCCGTCTCCAGTGGAGGACCATTCTCTGGAAAAGCAGCAGCTGCCCAGATCCCGACCGGTCAAGAGAAACCCAGCTCATTCTTACCGTATTTTTTCCTGATTTCATCATGTCTTGACTTCATTTCTGCTCTCCTAAAGAAAAAAAGAATACAGAAATACTGAGTCACATTTAAGTATGACCGACAAGCAAGGTCATCTCCAACCCCAGCCCCTCACTTCCTCTAGCAGAGGCTAAAGGCTCCTTCAGCACTCTTGAGAGCTCCCTACAAAAACATGGGATGACTGTGTCCACCAGGGCTCACCTAGTCCTCGACTAGCAGGGTGAGTGCAGAGCCAGTCTGCAGAGGCTGCTCTGATGGCCAGTCTACTATTTTTCCACAAACTAATTCTGATTGGACACGGTAGTGACCACCTGTTACCCTAGCACTCAAGAGACGGAGGCAGGAAGACTCAGAGCTCAAGGCCAGGCCCTCTCAAAGAAGAAACAAACAAACAAAAAAGAATTCAAATGTCTAATACTGTGATCTTTTAAAAAGTTCTCCTAGAGAAAACGCAATGGGTCGAAGCCTTGTATCAGCTGACCAGGGAAAAAGGCAACTGTCAACATTTACTCATGTTACCTGCTCTAGAGCTGACCCCTGCTCACTACCTGCCTCCAAGGCTGCCCGAGGCCCAGCACAGAGAACTCAGTGTTCAGGCTGGAATGGCAGTCTTATGGCTGCCGCGGCCGCAGGCTGCGGCACAGACTCTGCCAGCCTCCTCCACCAATGGAAGAGTAGGCAGGGCACCTGCGGTCTGAGACATGGCCAGCTTCTCACCTAAGCACAGCTCAGAAAATGGTGGACAACAGGCACACTACATTTTTGGAAACAGAGACAGCGTGTGACTCATAACCCTTGCCTCTCACAGCCGCCTTCCTGTAGTCAGAGGGAAGCTCCTGAGCGAGGAGCCCAGCCTCACCTCTCCTCCTGCCGCACTCTCCTCTCCTCCTGCTCTCTCATGGCCCGCTCGTCGCTCTTGTCTGGCTTCCGGCTCTTCTTCCGGCGGCAGCAGTAGCAGCAGCACACAGTGATGCCCAGGAGCACAGAGCCCCCAAGCACCGACATGGTGATGATCAAGGCCTCGAAGTTCACTGCAAGCCCAAGCACAAAGCTGAACCATCAGCAAGCATGGCCTGCCTCCACCCTCAAGGGTGACACTTCTTGTCACTGGAGCAGTCCCAAGCACGGGCCTGGACATGTGGCTCCTTTCAGCCAATGTCCACAACTTAAGATTTCTAGACTTCAAGCAAACTAATGAGACAAGACAGCTTTTTCCTCACTTAAGAGCAAAAGAAGAAAAGATGTCAAGTGTGTCTGTTCCAAGACCTCCTGACTCCTTAGTGCTGCCTAGAGATGGGGAAGTGCCCTGACCACCAACATGTGCACGTCCAAGCATTACAGATGCCCCAGTATATTTAAAAATGGCTAGCCAGGGCTGGAGAGATGGCTCGGGTTAAGAGCACTGACTGTTCTTTCAGAGGTCCTGAGTTCAATTCCCAGCACCTACATGGTGGCTCATTAACTGTCTGTAATGGGATCTGATGCCCTCTTCTGGTGTGTCTGAACATATATATTTTATATATGTACTCACACATATAAAATAAATAAGTCTTTAAAAAGAAATGGCTAGCCAGTGTCACTCAATGGTGTGATGTACTCAGAGAGCCAACCTTCAGGAAATGACACAAACTGAAACTAAATTTTAAGGTTCTTTTAAATTTGTCTTAAAGGTCTTTATATTAAAACCAGCCAGATGGTGGTAGGCCACAATTTTAATCCCAGCACTCAGGAGGCCGAGGCAAGTGGATCTCTGAGTTCAGGGCCAGTCTGGTCTACAAACTGAGTCCCACAGACAGGGGCCTCACAGAGAAACCCTGTCTCCAAAAACAAACAAACAAACAAACAAAACAACACTCAAAGAAGTCATGGAGCATGCTAGTCCATGGCTTTAATCCTAGCACTCAAGACAGAGGCAAGCAGATCTCTGAGTTCAAGGCCTGGTCTACAGAGCAAGTTTAGAGCCAGGACTACACAGAAAAAGCTTGTCTCGAAAAACAAAAAATAAAAATAAACCCAGCCAAGGCTTCTCTACTACTGTGCTCAAACTAGAGGCAGTTCAAGAGCCCAGCAGTGCTTCTGCCAACACGTCCCAGGCACCAAGCTCAACTCTGCACCAAGGCACTTGACAAGCAAACCCCCTAGTTGCTGGGCTGCCGGGCTGCCAGACTGCAGAGCTGCCGGGCCACTGGGCCAGGGACAAGGGAAGCTGAAGGCTGGCTGCTGGGCTTCCTCAGCCAGCCCCAGCCCAGTGGCCTGTACCACTGGCCTCTACCAGACCCCTTTCAGCTTCACGTTAAACTCAGAAGCAGGCATTGCAGCTGCTCAGATAGATGCCCTTAAACTCTAATCCTGTGTTCTGTCTACCGGTACCAGTCCAAAAGTGTGCAGAAAGTAGCAACTTGTGTGGATCGAAAGGAGACCTTCATAGGCATCAGTGGGTGGTACAGTTCTTAACTACAGAATTCTGTAAAGCTCAACCCACAAATGAGAACATTTAGACAGCTGGATCTAAGTAAAACTAATCTACTCCCACAGCTTCTCTGACAAGAAGCTAAAGTCAGTTCCAGATAAAAACAGCAATCTCGTCATGATGGGAAAGGAGTGTGGGGGCTCCTCTGGTAACCATACAGGGAGATGCATGGGCTTCTCCCCAGGTGCAAACACGGCCTCACAAGAGGGAGTGACACCTCGCTTAGCACAAAAGGTCAATGGAGAAAGTCATCATTTTCCTCCAAATGAACTGACAATAACACTTCAAGTCATTACAATTAAAACCCTGGGGAAAAATTATAACGGTTTTCCCAGAGGAGGAAAACAATGACTCTACAGGTTTTTCATAAGAACTGACTGTCACGGTGCAGGCTGACCATAAGTATGACAAGCCACGCCGACCTACGGTGAAATCAGAAGGCTTAGTGGCCTGACCTCAAGTGACCTCCTGCACAGGGGAGTATGGACCTGCCCAACAACTCCACCACAAGGCCAGGCCCAGCTGCCTGCACTTCCGTGCAGTGGGTGTCAGTCCTCGGACCCTCAGCAGTCACGAGTGTGCTCCCGGGGACCAGCCGCAGACCTGCTCTCTGCTGGTACAAAGCTGCCTCCCATGGGCGCCAGCCTACTCTGCTGGCAGCGAGCAGTAACTACACTGTTTCGACATCCCGTAATCTGGGTGGCAACTGCATCGCACCACACCATTATCAAGAGCAGCCACCGCCTGACACCGCTGAATACCTTCAGTCATCAGTCAGGCCGACCGCTCACCCTTCTCTCTATTGTTTGCAGATAGGTGAGGGGACACCGCTGTGCGCAGTGCAGGACAGCTCAGGAGAAGCAGCCTTGGTGGAGAGGGGGAGAAGGCAGCACAAAGCAGACCATCCTTCAGTGAAGACCTCAGGACCTGGGAGTGGGGGACACTTCCAGCAGCTCTAGAATTGACTTCCTTGCTCCTGAGTGTGACAACCCAGACAATAAGGTAATCTGGAATTCACACATCAATGATGGGAGATATCTGAGTGGCAAGCAGTGCTCCAAGGATGAGAACCCCCTGATCCCCCTACCCCATGGCCGAGACCTCAGATGCTTCTCTGTGCCAGGACAGAACAGACACAGTGGTGCTTGGACACTAGAAACACACCACATAGCCACCCAGTATCCGCCCTCCTCGCTTTCTGGATTCCCTGGGCTTTTACAACAGCCAAGCTGTTTAACCTAATGGCCAATAGAATTCTGAGCCTGATGTCTTTTGTAAAAAGACAGCTAAGCAAGATTTAAGGGGCAGAGAGGTTCCATGATGCAAACACAAAGAACCATCAACAAAACTTCGTCCCAGTGTGCCAAGAAACACCAGCTCCTCCATAGACATGGAGGAGGCCTGTGCGACCCCAAACCTAACGCCACCAAAGGTAAACAGCTCACTCCAGGAAAAGGAGTTTCCAGACAGCAACACACAGCGCAAATGTACTTAAAGGGAAAGCTGAACCCACAGCGCTAACTTCCTTCATGGGAGGAAAATGACCACCACAGACAAACACACAGGCAGGCATCTGGGCTAACTGGGTCCTCAGGTGGGGACCACTGGCCAGCGGGAATCCACAAAGGCTCCCAGGTAGCACATCACACACATGGGACACACGAACAGGCTTTCCACATGCTCTTCCCCACCCCTGTGGGTTGTGCGGTGCCGTGACCACTGATGCTGTAGAAGCCCTCCAGGCCCTGGCTGCTTGCCAAAGAGCAGACCACCATAGGCACCTTGCTTCCTTCTTCCGAGTCACAGTACAGCAGCATTCCGAGTCACTTCCTAATAGCACACGCTGATCGAGCAGAAGCTCCAGAATCGTCAAACCCCACTGATTTTGCAAGAAGTAAATGAAAACAACTTACCCCAGCATACGCCCCAGCGAGCGGAACTCAATTTACAAAGAGAAGCAGGGGGCAGGATTTTCCTCACTGGGTAGTCCATGCAGGCCTTGTTCTCGTTGCACCACAGACACTGAAAGAGACCTGCATCAGGAGACCCTTCAACAGAATCCCTGCCTCTAATGCTACCCATGCCACCATCTCTCTAGGATGGACGAATCTCGGACATCCATCTCCCACGAACCCCTGCTCTTCCTTGTTGCCCTCCGGTCAACGGCCAGCACAGTGGCTAGCAGCCCTGTCCACCCTACAGAGCCATACGGTCCTGAAAGCTGTTGTGCTCCTAGGGCCTTTGCGGCCTACTTTCTCTAGAGCCCTCTTCCTCAAGCCTGACAATGATTCCCTCATCTCCTCAAAGAGGCTTCCTCTGCCTGCCTCCTCCCGAAGCATACCTCCTCACACTCTACAGCATATCCCCCACCCCTGTGCAGGAAGTCAGAGAACTGGGGCCTTCACCGAGCACCCAGAGACACAGGACAGGGAACCTGAGCATCCCGAGGTGTCTGCTGAACAGACGATGGGGTGCAGAGGTGCCCCCATCTTATGCTGCACTAAGTGTCCAGTTTTGAAGGGTGATACAGGGATCACTCAAGGATCAGAAGAGGACAGAACCTCCAGGGGACTCGCCTGAACCCCCAAGAGTTGAGGTGGGAACAGACCAGCGATCAGACAGTGCTGTTGTACCAACACATGTCAGAACTCAGAGCAGGGTCCACTGTACCACGGTGCTGGACTGGGCTAAGGTGACCAGCACACAGCACAGCCGATCTAGGTAGGTATCCTTGGGAAGGCTACACACATCACAGGGCAAAAGAATTCTGCTCTCAAGAGCACACACATCTGCCGAGGAAGCATGTCACCGCATCTTCAACAATTAAAAACTAGGTGTGGGTCTCAGTGTGGAATAGCATCTATCACAAGGCCATTAAAGCATGACCAAGGCTACTGTCCACAGTGGTTCCTGACAGTGTGCATGGCAGACAGCAGCGAGTCCCGCCAGAACCTCCTGCTGGGAACATCTTCCCTCCCAGAGGGTCCCTCCTGCATTATTTTTGGCTACTAAACAAGGCTCAAGCTAATCTTCCATTTTCACGTGACTAGGAGCTCCAAAGAGAACACAGCACTCTCAATGGGCGTTGTTCTGTTCTTAACTGAAGAGGCTCCTGAACTCAGCAGCATCAAGGAATGGCACAGCCTTGTCTATCCCGCTGGTCCTCAGAAGACCTACAGGTGCCCACCTCTTCCCAGCACCTTGTCTCCAGGCAGCCCTTTGGGCCTGGGCTAGCCTTCTCCACCTTGCCTTTCTGAAGCCTTGCTGTCTGGGTTCAGAGCAGGGTCAGGTCTCAGACTCTACCCAACTAGACTAAGCCACTGTGACCTGGGCAGGTCCCTCTGTGGACTCCGTCCTCACCAGGCACAACCCAGGCTAATGAGGTCACAAGGCTAATACAACAGTGAGCTATTTATTTTTTAACTACTAAAATGGCCTCCTAGGGGGTGGGGGTGGGGGAACTAGAACCTAGAAGAGTCAAGAAAACCCACCCATGGGGTAGCACACTCAGCACTAGCAGTGTCAATACTGAGGCAGGAGCCGCTGATGGTTTTTAGTCAGCAGATCCTGCTGTCCAATGGAGTCTCACAAAGTAAGAAGACACGACTCAGATCTGCACTGCTCCTTTAAAAATTTGCTGCTGCTTTCTAAGATGTTCCTAATGGCCTGTGGTAGAAGCCAAGAGGAAACACTGCCCTGACCTGTATGGTCCTTAACCCACCGACAGGGTGGGATGCCACAAAGCCTCCCTGCAGTCTCTGGGAGCAGCCCCTGAAGACTGTTCTCTGGTCACCTGCTGCTCTGCTTCTGTTCTTCCCTCAGAGTTCCCAATGGAAGCCGCACAGCACTGAGCTAAACAAGACCATCAACTCCTCAGCCTCAAGGAACAGCACAGACGAGCCGCCCAGGCTGGCCAAAGAGCAGGCTCCCACCCTGCAGAAACTAAGAGTCCTCTCAGGACATCTAAAGATCTCCGCTGTGGAGCTGTTTCCCACTGCTGGCCCATTGCTCCCAGAAGTGCAGACGAATGTCTGTTCCATTGAAACCCAAGGTGACCCCTCAGAAGGGTCCTAGGGCCACTTCATCCCAAGGTGACCCAGGCAAGCAGTCCTAGTCAGCCAAGGCCAACACACGCCTCATCACAGGCAGCTCCAGGAAGGGTGTATCCCCGCACTGCCTAACCAGGTCATGGATACTGGCTGTGCTGGACGGAGCCTGAGTCTTTCATGGGAAGGCTTCAGGTGCCCGAGAGAAGCTGGGATGGTATTTAACCACCACCATGAAAAGCATCCAGTAATTCTCCAGTCACACACACACACACACACACACTCACACTCACACTCCTTGGACTTGAGAGCAAGGGTCCCAGCTTCGGAACTTACCGAGACATTTCTGAGGCACTCTTCACAGGATCTGTTTGTGTACTCAGAGCAACCTGCCGGGAGAGACAAAGGTGTCACTGAAGGGAAAGAATAAAAAACAAAACAAACAAACAAAACAATAAACGGGTCCTGTGAACCTCTGCCCGGAACATCAAGACTCTGCTGGTGCTGGCCTGCTTCAAGGCACCCAACTTATTCCTGCTGCCAGTAAGTCACCCGAAGGAAGAGCCACTCCTGCAAGGAATCTCCTGGGAAGGAAGATTCTAAACACAGGACAGCGTGTTTTACAGCTCTCCCTTATAGGAGAGCCCTGAAACTGTGTAGCTACAAACCTGCTGACACCCACTACTACCGGCATGCTCCTGTGAGCAGGAGGCCACAGCCATAGCCTAGAGGCAAAGCCAAGCTCGCACACTTACCTCTAGATCTCAAGATCCTGGGGCAAGCTTCCCAGCCAGCGCTATGCTCCCAAACCCAAGAAGTCAGGTGGTGCCAGCCTGCTCCAGTCATGCAGAGCACCTTGGGACACGGCCAGCACCCAAAGCATTGTTTTCAGGAAAGGGTCAAAGTCTACATAGCTATCAGCCTTGGAATGCAAGCAAACCAAATGTATATAAGTAGCATATACATCAAGGATTTCTCATGCTGTCCAACTGGGGCCACGGCTTCTTCCACCATCCCTTAGAACAAGCACACTTTGAAAGGAGCACTGCACTCAAGTCATCGGTTGCCAGGAAAACACAAATTAAGCCTTCACAGAGATGCATGCATGAGAAAGGCTAAACTTGAGAGATGACCAGGGACACATGGCAATGGGAATGCACACTCAAGAGTTGGCTCAGCCATTTTGAGAAATGGCCGCTCCTGTGGCTAGCAAGCCCACTAGACGTATCTTATTCAAGACATCAGAAGACATACCCACAGAAAGCCCTGGGCAAGCATGCTCACCGTATCTCTATCCACAATGACCCAACTGGAACCAGCCCAGATGTTCACGTCTAGAAGGAGGGACAGCTAGACTGGATTATCTACACAGTGGAGCAACTTAAAACCACAAAGAGAAGTCAGATAAATGAAACTGACCAACTGGGCCGAAAGAAGTCACCTATCAAAGTCCAAGAGGTTCTACACAATGTATACTCATCGCCTAGGGGGAGAGCAAGCATGCTGGGGGAAGATGCTCCGGCTCACTGCGTTGCTAGGTTGCTGTCTCTGCATATGGAGTAGCTGGGCTGCACGGAGAAACTTAGCCAGGGGTATATTAAGCTTTCTAACGTCACGGGAGGAAAGACTTATCTCAAGAGAAAAACTGGTGTGGACCACACCTGCAAGTCCAGCACTTGAAGGCTGAGGCCTAGGGATCAGAATTCCAGGTCAGTCTGGGCTACACGGAGATACTGCCTCAAAAAGGCAGAAGCAAAGCAAGACAATACTTGGGCTCTGGTGCTCTGCCACTGACCTGGAGGGACACTCAGGAAAGGCTGCGCCTGGCTAACGGCACAGTTCTATCAGCAAAGGGGACAGGCAGGTGCCACCACACACTTGATCCCTCCCAGCTTTGTCTATCTATATCTAGACAGGGAAGACCAAGTGGGGCATAGTGGCACATGCCTTTAGTCCCAGCACTCAGGAGGCAAGAGGCAGGTGGATCTCTGAGAGTTTGAGGCCTGCCTAATTAACATAGTGAGTTCCAAGGCAGCCAGAGCTAAACAGTGAGCCTATGTCTCTAAGGGGATTTAAAAAAAAAAAAAAAACAGAAAGGGCAACACCCAACTGGGGATCTCTAGAGGACAAAGATGGACCCAGGAGCTCAGAGGAAATAGGGGGCGGGGGAGAAAGATTGGAAATGATGTAAAAGTTGAAGTGACTTAAAATGGCCCTAGGCTTCAGAGGTAGCGAACAGAAAGGAGCTCACTGAGGAACCTGGAAGAGAAAAGTGTGTGGGCTATGCAGTAAATCAAGCATTCGGGTTCCACTCTAACACCCAGCTTTGGCAACTATGTTTAAGCTAGGCAGAGACTTTCCTCACTCTTAGAAGGAGTTACCTCTGAAGAATTAAGGGGCACAGACCACCTCAAAGACCTACTCCCATGGTTTGGTCAAATTAGTAACAAGCTATAAGATTGTAATTTGTCCATTTGCAATAAAAAATTTTAAATGAGCCCGGCAGTGGTGGCCCATGCCTTTAATCCCAGCACTTAGGAGGCAGAGGTAGGCAGATTTCTGAGTTCGAGGCCAACTTGGTCTACAGAGTGAGTTCCAGGACAGCCAGGGCTACACAGAGAAACCCTGTCTCGGAAAAAACAAAACAACAACAACAACAAAATTAACTGAGCAGCTTTTATGGTAAGCTAGGAAAGGCAGCTCGATGGTAAGCTCTCTAGCAAGCATAGAGAGGGAGCCGAGCAGCATGTGACCATTCCGGATAGCTGCACCATTAGCTGGCTGAGATCTTTCTCATTATGCTGACAGCTGAGGGTGTGCTGAACACACCCACTCTCCAGCTTTTCCAAAGTCATCCAAAGTATGGCTTTGCTTACTATCAGCCGACACAGTGGGCCCCAGACACAGCGGGGCCCAGGAATGACGAGGTCGGATCTGTTACAGGATGTTTTGATTAACTGCGCTTTTGAGAACTGAAATGAACTAAGTTCCAAGAAACACATCCTGAGCTCCTGAGCTCTGGCCACAGTGGGCCTGCCCATTAGTAGGCAGTCTGAATCCCCAGGGGCCAGCCCTCCTCTTCTTCTTCCTCCTCCACAGCCAACTATAGGGTGGATCTTGTGTACCAGAGAGCATCAGTGGCAGGCATCCCGGCTGAAGTAACTCCCAGACTCATGAGGCAAGGAAGGAAACACCGACAACTTGCTGTTCCAGCGCTCACATTTCTGGGAGGCCACACACAGTCTCTCGTACCCCATCACGGGACACAGCCAACCACACACTGGAAATAGGAACAACGTCCTTGCATTTCCTCGGTGCTGATCATGAATGTCCTGACTTGGAGGCGCTGTGGCTTAGAGTTAAGTTTAGATGCTATTTACTTATTTTTTTTAAAAGAACTTTCAGACTCCTTTAATAATTAAAGGGAGAGGCAATAAATACTGACTCATTTCTGAGTGGGTCCCTGACGTTTCAGGTGAGTCAACTCAGGTACTCAGGACAAAAAGACACACCTACATGTGGTAAGGGAACGAGTTTGAAAACTAAGGAAGTGAATGCATTACTCTTCATAAACCTATGAAACCCGCTGCCATCTTCTGTGCCCCAGAGCAAAATAAACTTGGAAGGGCTTAAAGGTGCCCGCTCTGATGACAGAATTCAGAACTCAGAGACAATCTCCACTGTCCTGTCAGGGGAGTATACCTGCTTGACAAACTGACACCTCCCTGTTTGAGAAAAGGAGGGGCAGGGCACCCCAAAAGGCATGCATTCGGTATTGAATAATACAGTTCACTAAGGCAGGTTTCTCAGGACAGAGGGAGGGGAACTGTAGATTCCTCTACAAACTGAGCCACCACTGTGCCTTAGTATTCCCAGGGAGGAACACAACCGCACTTTTAGGGACTGTTTTTCCCAAGATGAAACTCAGAGACAGTGACTCCACACACCTTTAGTGAGGGTCCAAAAGCCCTGTCAAAGTGTCCTCAATGTCATGACTTTCACTCTACAGATCTATAATCTATTATAGGTTCGGCCAAGCACACAAAAATATTTAAAAAGTGAGTTTTGCCGGGCTGAATGGGGGTACACACCTTTATTCTCAGCACTTGGGAGGTGGGAGGCAGACTAGACACACCTGTAAATTCAAGGCCAGCCTAAACCCTGCCTCAGATAACAAAAAGGTGACTTTGGAAATACTGTAATGGAAATTTATGGGGATTCTTTGTAAACACAAGTTGTTTTAAACATTAGTCATCTCCCTATAGAACATCAAGGGGTAGAATCCTCACACCTGACACGCGTTCTGTGGCAAGAGGTAGAGACTGGTCCCCCCCCCCCCACTAGAGCATCCTAATAACACAGCAGACACCCCTGAGCCACTGGGAAGGGGTCCTGGGTCTTCACAGGCTCCCTAGCATTCTGCCTGCCATAAAGTCCTCACAGGAGAATCTAGCCTCAAGTCCCTTGAGCGGCCAGGGTCGGCTCCTTTTAGTCATCCTCACCAAGGTAGCAGGAGTGAGGCATCGCACACCCTAGGCACACCTGGGAGCAGATAAGAAATTTAAACACAGAGCTGCGACAACTCGCAAAAGGTCACAAAGCGAAAACACTCCGTGACAGGCTAGAGTGTAAAGACACCTCGGGAGAACCTGAGCTAACATGGTTGAGAAAAATACTCTCCTTCTAACAGAGCCCCATCAACCCTAGCGTGCAAAGGTCACAAAGCTGACCAAGCCGCCCCTCTTCAGCCTCAGACCTGGAAACTTGCCAGCTCCCTGATTCCCCCCCAAACAGAAATAGTGCTGGGCTAGTGTCAGGCACTTTATAAGCAAAACCTCGATCCTCGAGGTAGCGGGCCCCCAGCACCTGACACAGGCAGGAATGCAGATGCTCCCCGAGTGGAACCCGAATCAGCCAGCTGCTAAGCTGGTGCCTAGGCATCGGTTCCGACTGGGCTTGTCTTTCATGCCTCAGGGCACGACGTTAACTCTCAGAAGTGGCTGCTGTGCCCAGCTCCAAGGGAGGGCGTGAGCGCAGAGGACGCCAAACCCCGCGGGCTGGGCTCCGCCCTGGATCCGACCAAGCCACCCTCCTCCTCCGGTCCCTAGGCCCCCGGGCCTTACTCATTCCCGGAGGCTCCTGCGCGGAGGCTCGGGGCAGAAGCAACAGCAGCACGGCACCAAGGAGCATCACCCAGCGCGGCGTCAGCCCGAGGATAGCAGGCGCCATGGTGGATGCGTCGTCGGCGGGGACCTCGTCTCAGGCGACACAACTTCGACGCCGAGCTAGGTTGTTTCCACTGTAAGCGCTCCGCCTCCGAAAGCTAACCGGAGGGGCGGAGCTCGCGAGTGCGCAGCCGCAGGCTCCGCCCCCGTCCTACGCCCACCTCCCGGCGTCGCTGAGGCTTAGTACGCCTGCGCTGTTGGAACTGCGGGGGAGGGCGCTATAACGGGAGCGTAAGAGCAGCGCGCGTGCGTAGTAGACTACTAGGCTGGACGGTGGCCAGCGAAACTTTGCCAGGTAGAGCGCTTGCTCTGGAATGGAGCTGCTGGACTCTGAGGCGGATTACAGCATTCAAACTGTCTTGAACTTGTTACGGAAAGGCGTTTAGATCTCTGAAGGAGTGCGGAGGCTGCAGCTTAGATGGTAGAATTGCTTGCCTAGCAACGGATGCATACACAAGGCCCCTGAGTTCCATTCCCCAGAACCTCACAAATGAGTCGTGATGGCACACACCTGTCATCCCAGCACTTGGGAGTGGAGCACTGGAAGGATCAGAAGTTCAAAGTCTTGCTTAACCAATGAGACCCTGGCTCAAAGAAAACAAATCTTGATCGATAATGACTGGAGAACGCAAACTTGGAGGCACGGGAACTTTGAGTAAGAGGGTACCTTTCCTGCCTGGTTGTACATGAACCAGGGACCTAGGTAGCCGGACACCAAAAAGGTCAAGACAGTGGCTCCCAAGTTTGCTGACTCCTTAAAGTCTCAGACTACAGCAGGAGTAAGCAAAATAGGATACAAGCTTGAGCCCACTAGCTTTATAACAACTTGATACAAGCTAGTCATGACTGTAAGTGTTGTAGCTCTGAAGGGAAAGGCTTGAACTGTTCTAGCTCGGCTGCTGGTGTGGCAGGGGAATGTCTCCCCGAAGCAATTACAACAGTTCTCCAGGAGGGGATTCCCATAGAAAGGGTTACAGGTCTGCTCCTCAGAGGAAGGCTTCCCCAGAGAAAGTGTAACACTTCTGCTCGGGCAGAGGGAGCTTTTCCCCAGTGAAAGTGTTACAGCTTTATTCCAGCCTGGCAGGTTTTCCCTAGTCAAGTTCTGTTCCATGGAAAATGTTACACAGCCCTGGTCCGAGAGGCTTCCCGGCAATTGGGAGCTAGGGAATACCACAAAGTCACACAACAAACCACACGAGATTTATCGGGAGGAAAAACCACACACAAGCACAGGAGGGCTGCTGCCTCTGTTAGGGTGAGACGCAGCAGAGATCTAAGCTAAAGGAAGGGTCTATATAGGATTTCTTAGGGGCGTGGCTTCCAATGGAGTTTTCCAAGATGAGGATTGGTGGGATTTCAATTCCTGAGCTTGGGAGGACTCAGGGTTTTTGTAGCACTGAACTGGTCCAGAGCAGGGGAAGCTTAGTAGGGCCACCCACCCCCCGGGGGGAGTGGCCAGGGTTTCTAAGGCTAGGTTTTGTGGCTGTGTACCATTGGCCAAGGCAGGGGTGTTGGAAGATGCTTCATCTGCATATTTAAAGACTGTGGGTGTGAGGGGACCCTTATAAGGCGAAGCCTGATATCTGTAAGGGTAACAAATTCTCATTAGGATTGATGGTCAGGGAGCTGGCTTTATGGCGCCAGGTTGGGACTGGGGAGGTAGCCAAGCATATTCAAACCACCAATTCTACTCCCTGGCCCCTAAAGGCTTGTTCAAACACACGGATCTATGAGGACCATACATATAGTATAATAGTATAATGCAAAAATACATTTAATCCAACTTCCAAAGTCCCCATAATCTATAGCAGTCTCAACAATGTGAAAAGTCCAAAGTTCAAGGTCTCTTCTGAGATTCATCCAATGATTTAACTGTAACCCCCTATAAAAATCAAAATAAAAAAAGCAAATCACAAAATATACATTACCATTCATAATGAGGAAATACTGGACCAAAGCAAGACCAAAAACCAACTGGGTAAACCCCAAATTCTGCATCTCCATGCCTGACGTCCAACTTCTTTCAGGTTTGTTAACTATAGCATAATTCTTTCTCCTGAGCTGGCTCCATTCCCTGTTAGCAGATTTTCCTCGGCAGGTATCTCACGGCTCTGATAACCTCTAACATCTTGGAGTCTCCAAGGCAACTGCAATGTTACAGCTTCTTGTTTCAATGTCTGGGATCCACACATGATCTTCTGGGCTCCTGCAAAGGGCTGCTGTCACTTCTCCAGCCCTGCCCTCTGTAGTACTCTAGGCTCCTCTGGCTGACTCCACTCCACTGCTCCTGCTGTTCTTGGTGATCATCCCATGGTACTTAAATCTCCAGTTTGCTGGGGTCTTCTGCTGCAACTAGGCTCCACCAATAACCTCTCATAAGCTCTCTTCCTGGTGCCAAGTCTCAAATCCTTTGCATGATCCTGTGCCCTTCCCCCAGCCTTGAGCAGGCCTGAAAGACCTTGCTTATTACCACGACAGACCAAGTGATAGGATCTAGGTGGGGTTACCCACCTTGGCTACACAGAATTTAGAAGAACTGCCCCTGGACTTGCCTTGAGATATCTCCGGCTGGGACCCATGAATGGATTCCCCCATTCATCTCCAGCTGAAACAAGGAAGGGTTTGAGTTGGACCTTTCCCTTTAAATTGAGAGCTGAACATTAAAGCTTCGAGCCTTGATCAGAGAACTTTGTCTTGGTTTAATCCTTTCTCACCCTCCGACCCTTTTCGTCATTCCCAGCCCCCTTTTCAGGTGAACCCAGTTGACCGTGGCCGCAGGCGGCTACATGACCCCTTCAGTCCTGGGCCATCAACTGCAACCTTTACCACTGGCCTTCTCTGACTCTCAACAGTGCCAAGGCTTAGTTGCTCTTCATGACCCTTTCATGTCTTCAAAATCAGTACCACCTAGGTGACTTTTACACATTACCAAGTACAGCTGCAGCAAAAGGTACAACCTTGGCTGTCTCTGGAACACAGCTTCTTTGTGGTCTCAGAAAACACTTCCCAGAAGATTTCACCTCAGTGATGCTGGTCTCTTCTTAATCACCACTAATTCTTTAGCTCCAGCTAACCAGCATCATCTGGTGCTGGAGCCCAGGAGAGTTGAGTCCCCCGCTACATGGGGGACCACTCCTTCCCCCCGTCTTTTTCTCTGCCTGATGTGATCAACTTTGAACTTGGTGAGTGACCATCTCACCTTGGAACCTTGGAGCACCAGCTGCTGCCCCCAGGTCTCCATATCCCTGGGATCCCTGCCAAGAACTAGAGTCATTTAGGAAGAAAGTCAAATAAAGAACTTCCACCATCGGACAGGTCTGTGAGTCTGACTGTAGCTTTTGTTCTTAAATTTTTTCTTTATATTCTTGTCTCTACTTTGCTTGTGGGTTCTTCCTTTATCTTCTGTGGCTTACCTCAGCTTCTCCTGGCTCAACGGTCACTTCTCAGTCGGCTAGCCCACTTCACTTTCAACTGTGTCTTATTTTCTCTCTTCAAAATCTCTTCTCTCCTTTAGCACTTCTCAATCTCCTTTCTTCCTGAATCAACTCTCTTCTCCAACCCTACTCTTCCGTCTCCTGGAACCTACTTCTGCCTACTCCCCAATCCTTCTCCTCATCCCCCTCTCCCTCCTCTTCCTCCTCTTCTCCCTCCTCCTCCTCTTCCTCTTCTTCTTCCCCTCCTCCCTTCCTCCTCCTCTCCCTCTTCCTCCTCTTCTTCCTCCCCTCCTCCCCTCCTCTTTCTCCCTCCTCTCTCCAGCTCCTTACACTCTCCCAGCTAACTCTTAGCCTCCACTGGCTTGAATATCTTCTCTTGCTCCCAGAAGTCCAAGAGACAACTATCACTGAAGAGCAAGAGGGTCCTTTAAAGGACTAGGCACATGAACTATTTCATACTACACCTGTTTGTGGAGCGTTTTACTGATTAATGATCCATGGGAGAGCGTCATCCCTGGGCAGGTGGAGCTGGGTTATAGAGGAACACAAGCTGAGCTAAGATGGGGAGCAAGCATGGAAGCAGTGTTCCTCGGAGATTCTGCCTCAGTTTCTGCCTTGAGCTCCTGCCCTGGCTTCCCTCAATGATGGGTCGTGGTGTGGAAGTGTAAGCCTTTCCTTGCCTGGTTGGTTTGGTCAAATGGCTTTATCATAACAACAGAGAAGCTAATTCATACACCAAGGAAGCACAGCTATCCTTAAATACCCCGTTACAGTTAAGCACTGTTCTTTCTACTATATCAGAAACTCGGGCTCTAGTGGGGTTGTCCTAGTCATGTATCCTGTGGAAGTGAGTCAATCCTCAGGAGACCCTGGTTTGGTTACAATGGCATTGTGCTTTTGACTACCTTTCCCCATTTTGTGGGGTTTTTGACAGAAGGGTCATGGGAAAAATACTCTAAAAGAAAGATTTGGTCTGTCTTGATTGTTTTTTTTCACAGTCCACGAAGGCTTTTTATTTATGCTTTACATTAAAAAAAAGAATCCCAGGATTTTCCCTCCTGTATGTTTTCGTCTTGCCTCTTCATGGTCCATGATGCCAGCAGAGGTTGTCAACACAATGAAACCAAACTGGCGTGATGGGAGCAGATTGCTCTGTCATTGTTCTAGGTCTTTGAGTTGAACATCAAATCTAGGGCTTATAACTCCACACTTGTTCAACCTGCCTGTGAGGTTCACAGCCATCCTCCCAGCTCTGTGATCATCAATGATCTCGAATTCACCAATGTAACCATGCTTCATCATCACAGTTAAGAACCGAACGATGACTTTAGAACACGGCCTGATGAGGACCTGGCGTTTGCCTCGCTTTTCGGCGTTATTGATGCTCTTGAGAGCATCCGCCAGAACGTTCTTTCGCACCATGGTGACGGCGTGGGAAGATGGCAGAAAGAGAGTAAGGAGGGGCAAACACACAGAGTTATGGTCTGTCTTGATTTGACAGAGAAGAAAAGCCTCATCCACTTATGAATATACACTAACATACAAAATAACAAACCCAGCGTCCTTTACTGCTTCCATTTCTTAAGTTAGTCAGCTCCTGCCATCTTTGAAGTATACTGACTATTCATCTATGTCACTAAATAAATCTGACTTTCTGTGGTCCATCTGCATCTGTTAGTGAATTCTTCATTGAAGCAAGAACCTACTGGACCCCTGGGTTCAATAACAGCTCTATCAGAGCAGTAATGGAAAAATCAGACTCAAGGGTTAGGGATTGTTCATGGTCATAAGTCCAGAAGGGCTCACAGGGGGGCTGGTATGAACTAAAAAAAATGTTCCTAGAAAAGAAACATATCTATGCTGAAGATGCCACAAGGCCACCATTACAAATGGTTGTGAGCCACCATGTGGTTGCTGGGAATTGAACTCAGGACCTCTAGAAGAGCAGTCAGTGCTCTTAACCACTGAGCCATCTTCTCCAGCCCCTCTGGGAGTCATTCTTAACAGACCATTATCTTCTGCCAGACTCAAATCTAAGAATGCCACCAGATAATATCTGAGACCTACAGCACAGATTTGCCTGCTTGGTTGTAATGTACCTAGACGATGTTTAATATGTTTGAGAAGTTCCTTGGTTTAGGACTTCGTTTTGCTTTGCAACTGTGAGAACTTTATTAAAGTGCTTGCACGTTTGGAGCATGTTACTCGGGACAAACTGAGTCCATATTCCTAAGCTATGGTCATCCCTCTTGGGCTCAGGAATAAACTGTCTCATTTATTGCATTTAATGGAGTCAACATGAAGCCATGAGTTGAAGCCCAAGCCCCTCCCATTCCCAGCCCAAGCCCCACCCACTTCCACCCCAAGCTCCTCCCATTCCCACTGCCGAGACCTCTTCCATAGTTTCAGAGCCCCAATGAACGTCAGTGGCCACAGCAAACACCAGCACAGGATAAGGACACAGATTAGAGCCCGCGGCCAGTGTCCCAAACCTGAGCTAACTCAGTGCCTGGTACAGCATTCACAGGAAGTCTAAGCTTGACACCCTTGCACAAGGACAAAAAAGTCACTGGTGTGTTGGTGTGCCTGGGGACGTTTTTTAACAAGCAGGTCTTACTTCCTTTTGGTGCAGCATAAAGTTCCCTTCTGTGTGCAGCTGCTGAGTGGGGAATAAATGCCTGCTATGCTCCCATCCTGGGCAGGCAGCCTTCATGGAATCTTCTATTGTACAAACAGAGCCCTGGAAACCCACTTGCGGACGAAAACAGAACAGTAGTCATGAGACTAGAGAAGCATGCTCTTGTCCTAGCATCAGATCACACAGTATTAATTCGACATTTTGTTTTAATTTAAACCATCTTTACCCACTGGGTCATCCCACTGGCCCCACCTTACTAATTTAATTAAGGTAATGGGGGTGGGAGGACACTGATATACATTAGCCCCTATGCAAGAAATGCTACTGGTAGCAGCCTTACAAGATACAACTGAGTCTCGGGACAATTCACCAAGGCAGAAGCCGGAGAGATGGTTCCCTGTCCCCAAATGGCAGTGCAGGTGACATTGTCCTAACCTGCAGGACTCTGGCTAGGTAAACAAGAAGATTGTTATCAAATGAACAAGCTTAAAGGTTTCTGTTTACTAGAAAAGCAGATCTCTCAAGGCAGTTTCTGTTGACCAGAAACCACCCTCAATGCTCCAGAAACCTTCCTGCAAACATCAGCTACCCTCTAGCCAGAGGACCTAGTTCCCGATCCATCCGGACAGGCACATCAGCTCAGACCCTCCCCCGCTGCTGTCTTATAAAATCTGCTTGCTTTTCCACCATCTTGCTCTTCTCTCTCCATGTCCCCAAGATGGCAGTTTGACACCCACAAAGGAAGGAAAGCTTCCTTTCTGTCCACAGAGCGACCTAGTTCGGGGTAGTTTCTCTTTGCCATCTCTTATAGTTAAGAGTGATGTTTGTTCTTCCAGGGGACCAAGGTTTGGCTGCCAATACCTACATGGCAGCTCACAGTCTTCTGTAACTCTAGTTCTAGGGGATCTGATGACCTTCTTTGGCTTCCACAGGCAGATTCATGATGCACATACATACAGGCAAAACTTCCATACATACTGTGTGTGTGTGTGTGTGTGTGTGTGTGTGTGTGTGTGTGTGTGTTGAGGTTTGGTATGTTACTATGTATTGTAGTGCTAAATTCTGACCCCAGTTGCCTCAGGGATGAGGAGTTCCTCACGTACCCAAGTGATGCTATGAAACCTTGCTCCTTCATTTAAAATGATTGGTTAAATAAAGATGCTGACAGCCTTCAGCTGGGCAGAAGAGGTAGGTGGGGCTTCCGTTGCTGGGTGTGAGGCAGAGACCATGGGGAGGAGAACAGAGAGGTGAAGAGAGGACAAGATGTCATGGGGTAGGTGAATCGTGAGAATATGGCCATGAAGGCTGGCCAGCTGGAGTAAGAGTGGCCCAGGCAGAACACCGTATCTCGTGATATCTCGGGGTTATTGACAGGGAAGCAAAAAAAATACCATAGAAGGGAGATATCTGCTCAGCTCAGTGCTGCTGAGGCTTATTATAAAGGTTTTGTGTCTTTTATTTGGGAACTGAGTGATCGAAGGTGGGGTAGAAAACTCCCATTAATTTTTACTACAACAGTGTGTGTGGTTTTTAGAGACAGGGCTGCTCTTGTATAGCCCTGGCTATCCTAAAACTCACTCTGAAGATCAAGCTAGCCTCAAACTCAGAGATCTGCCTGCCTCTGCCTCCTGAATGCTGGAATTAAAAATGTGCACAACCACATCCAGCTAACATTGAGAGAGAGAGAGAGACAGACAGACACAGACAGAGACAGAGACAGAGACAGAGACAGAGACAGAAAGCAGGCCTGGCCTGAGGGCTAGGGAGATGGCTGAATGAAATGGGTGAGACTGTTTGCTGTGTAATCATGAAGAACTGAGTTCAAATCCCCAGACCCATGCATGCCAAGCCAGCTGTGCAAGACAGCAGTACTTTGGTGAGCAGAAACAGCAAACACATATACCACATGCACATGTGCTCATACACATGCATATGTGCACACACACACACACACACACAGAGAGAGAGAGAGAGAGAGAGAGAGAGAGAGAGAGAGAGAGAATCACACATTTGACATTCACAGGTACCTCTTTGGTTGTTCAAAAGCTTCCACCCCAGGAATGACTCGCAACGTAGCCTGTGATCCAGAAAGCACAAGCAATAAGGATGACAAGAGAAACAATGGTCCTGGAAGTCAGAGGGTACTTGCTTTCCCAAGGAGATGGATGGTTAAAGAACTCAACAGACAATGGTGGTGACGCACACCTTTAATCCCAGTACTCAGAAGGCAGAGGCAGGTGGATCTCTGAGTTTGAGGCCAGACAGGGGAATGGTGTCAGCCAGGGCAGTTTGGTAGTTGCACCCAAGTGCCTCAGAAAAGCCTCTCACAGCCTGGCCCAGCCACATGGTATGGGTGCCACAGCCCAGCAGGTAGGGGAATTCTAGGCCCACATGTCAGAGTTTCTGATACCTGAGTCATCTGCTGGGGATTTTCCATTTTACTTGGTAGTATCTGTGTGACTGATCTCTCATCCGTGTGAGGACATTCCTTAATTAGCCACGGAATTCCATTCCCACCGCAGAATGAAAAGTGAAAATTGAGACGAGCACATCTTGTCACCAGGTCTACATGGACAGGACAAATCAGCTTGCTTGTTGGGTAAGGGACTTTGAACACCTGGAGGGGAGTTTGCAAGGAGTGGGGCTTAGGGGTCTATGGTCAGCAGAGCTCTGGGGCAAGGGAGGGGCTGTGCCTGGGGACAAAGCCCAATTTTCTATGGCTGGATTAAGCAAGGATGAAGAACCTGTTTCTCCGGAATGTGGGATGGCCTTGATGGGGGCTTTGAGGGTTGTTTGCGTCACTGGTTTGGGGTCTGGTTTATGCCCAGGAATTTAGAAAACTAGTTTCCCATTCCGGCCCTTCCCCGGGAGCCAGGCATTCGAGGATTCCTGCTCCTATGTGTATTTTGAATTATTTATTTCTACCTTATTATTTATAGGTGTGTGTGCTTTGTGAGTGTATGCAAAGAGTATGGAGGTCGTGCCAGGAGTCAGAAGAGGGAGGACCCCCACCACCCACCTCAGCTGGAATTGTAAGCCTCCTAATGTGCTGGTCCTCTGGTAGGGTAATGGGTTCTCTCAGCCACTGAAACATCTCTGTACCTATACTTTCAACAAGATGGAAGATGCCATTTGTTCAAGTTGACATAGTAAAGACTCC
>JANHMN010000019.1:1380533-1392230 GCA_030674055.1 Rhabdomys pumilio | reverse complement strand
AGACACAGACACAGACACAGACACAGACACAGACACAGACACAGACAAACAGACACAGGTCATGCAGGGAAGGCTTGCTAGCCTGTTTGTCTGTCCCCAGTGTCCCAATTAACATCTCCTGGTACAAATAGACAAGAAAGCCCCCAACACTTACTTGGGCCACCGCAGACTTGGCCGTCATATCTCTCACAGTTGACATTGTCACACTCACAGTATCGCCCATAGATCACTTTGTTGGGGATGTCACTGGTGTGGCACACGCACTGCCCACAGATGCAGTCCCCCAACCCGGAGCACACGATGGAACTATTGTCCTTCCGACAGTTTCCCTCCAGCTCCTGACTGCTCCGGCCCTGTGTCTGGCACTCACAGTTTTTCCCGATGTAGCCAGACTCACACCTGGTGTGATGAGGGAGGGGTTGCGCTTAGGTGTGTCCTTGGGATGGGGACATCTGTCCTTCCAGTTCCCGCAGTCACCTAAACACCTGTAAAGTATGGCATAGCATGCCCGCTCTTCAAAGGTCTCTTGACCATCTGCCATGTACTAGACAAGATGTCTCCAGGGTCATACGGTGACTGTCCTATGAGTATGTCACCTCTGGCAGGCTGACCTGGAAGCTGCCTGAGACTTGTGTTAATAGATTGTCCCAAGAAGCCGGTATCTGTCCCCTATGACCTAGACTTGGAAGGGGGTCTGGTGGGGGATCTGAGATCACTGCCTTATCACTGAACCAGGTAGACAGAAGAATATATGGATACCATACATAGCTTAGTAAGAGAAGAATGGCAGTAGCCAATCCTGACGCATCCTGCACTGTCTTCCTGCAGGAGGAAGCAGCAGAATTCAGTGACTAATGGTTCAATCCTCCAGGTGAGTTAGCTCAAACTTGTAGAGGGGCTTCCTAGGGCTGTACACTTAGGACCAGGGCAATGTGCTACCGGCCAGGGACTGGGGGTGGGGTGGGCAGCCGCAGAAACCACCACTGTTAGAGTTTCTGGGAGGAGGTACATAGCCAGTGCAGGTCTGAGGGGTGGGATAGAGCATCTCAAAGATTAGAAACTGGGACAGCAGTCAGAAGGAGATGGCTGGTACCCAGACTAGCAAGTACAGACTCTGCTGGGCAAACTGCATCCTTCCTCCTCCTCAAGGGAGAGCATCCTGAACTGAAGCCTGTGTATACATGTCCACAGGATGGCTTTAGGGCCCAGGCTGCCAGGAGTGGTCACTTGTCCCAAAGGAACTCTGACTGCTCAGGGTCTCTGAGGTCAGAGAGAGTTAGGATATGAGAGTCCCTGCAGAGCATCTACTTCCTGGGTGAGCTGGCTATACATACTTCACTTGAAGACACTTGCCTCACTGGCAGGCGTGCCATGGGTTGTTCGTGTCTACCTCATGCCATGCTATGGGCTAGCCTCATCTACAGACGCCTTTTCCATGGACTGGTGTCCCACAGGCCACGCGAACCTTCCTCACCTGCAGATGCCACACTCCATGACTCCCTTGCCTCCACAGAGACTCAGGTCCCGAGTCTGGTCCCGGCACTGGCACTCACACAGGGGAAGGACCTTCACGGTCACTGTGTCGGTGAAACCCAGTGCCCGGATGACAAAGGACTGCTCCTGGACACACTCTGAAGCCGTGACCTTCACCTGGAAGGTGACCTGTAGGAGAATGGCGGCGTTCAGTTTGGGACTGTGGGTGACTAGGGTAATAGCCTTGCTTTTTGTTTTTTATTCCTTTTTATCCCTTGCCCAGCCTCTCAGATACCTCAACTTGTCCAGTAGTGCATGTCCAGAAGTTGCCCCTAGAGGGTGCTGTTATCCCCCATGCCCATCTTTCTACCCGGGACCATTGTAGATAGAAATGTGCAGGTATTCATTGTGTTGATAGGTGTGAAGCTGTGGCTGAGACATGTCTGGTACCCTCCCCTAATGTTCCATCTGGCCTCCTCACAGGTGTTTAAAGACAGAAGAGGCTGGGCCCTGGTCACTAATGTTTTCCTCTCTTTCTTATTCCTGTAATTCTCCTTTTCTCCCTAGCTGTCTTTGGGAGTGGGTCACAAGATCCTCTGACACCCTGGTATAGGAACCGCAGGTCCATAGGCAGGCCAGGCTCACTGGGTTATTGATCTGCACGCCATCACAGTCCCCTCGGGGTTTGTCTATACTCGATGCTCCGTTACTGCAGAAGGAGTCGTAGGTGACTTTCAGGTTGTCCGGGAGGGTGGTGTGGTCCAGGAAGACTCTAGAGGAGAGTTTCTATGGGAAGAGCACAGTTTTGCTCAGGAGTGACAGGTGTGACTGTCCCTGCCCATGGGCATCTCACTCCTCAAGTCCCTCCTGCACACCAGCAGATGACACAGACAACTAATGGGAGCTTAGTGGTTGCATCAGTATGGGACAGCTGGCTGATGTCATGGGGTTTCTCTGAGACAGGATACCAGCAGGTGACCAGCATAGACATGGGCCATGGACCCTGTGAGGATTTATCCCTTCACTGTTGAACCCCAGGGTTAGCAGAGGAGGAACGGCAAACTGTTGAAGTGATGTGAGAGCTGAGGTGCAGCTGGAAGGAGAAAGAGTACAGGTGGCATCCAGCAAGTAGGCAAAGATGGCGTCACTTAAGTCATCCCTGTGAAGATAAAGCTAGGTACGCTTGGGCAGTGGCCAGGTGTAGCAGGATACCATTCCACTACATCTGTATAAAGCATAGCGATTGGGCTATATGAGCGGTAGGCGGAGTGAGAGGAGGAAGAGGAAAAGGAAGAGGAGCTGGGGGCAGAGATGTAGGAGCCATGGAGAATCACACATGTATTAAGAGCAGTCCTGGGTAACAACCTATATCTAGGCTAGTTAATTGATTAACACTTCCAATTGTGTGGGCATCTTGTTAATTTGAGCATTACCAAACATATAAAGCCTTTGGATAATCTTTAAGCATTAGAGTCTCATTTCTACTGGGTACCGTGTGGATGGCGGGATGGTCTGGGCTCAACCCAACCTTGTGGAGACAGCGTGGTAGATAGGCAGAGCCATCTCCCATGCTGGTGTCTCTGGCTGCCTGAGCTGGTGGCCTGAGGCGAGCATCAGCGAGAACACACTGCCACAGCTTGTGGCCTCAGCCTAGCCTAGTCGGGAACATGGTGGCTTTGTAACTACAAGCCAGATCGGGTGCCACTGATTTAAATATTACCAGTAACAGCCAGGTACAGGAGAGGAGCCTACTTGGAGGTATTTGGGGCTCACAGGGCCAGAGAAGAAAACAGGATACTTCACCCTGGCCCTGGGCTTGTATTCTAATCAGTCATATTGAGAGACATCCCATTCTGTATGTGCTGCTGGCCTTCGAGACGTTCAGCACAAGGATGCGGGCCAGAACTTTGAGGACACCTGTCACTGAGAGTAGATTTCTGTTATTGCTTGGGACTGGATGTTGTCTGAGCCCTGAGTCGTGTTTGTTACACGCTGGTATTCACCAGGACATTGGGCCTCTGATGCAAGCAAATGTGCATGCATTTGGACAGATTGCCTGTTCCTGAGAAGGAGGATGGAAGAGGAGTCAAGGAGGGTTCGCTCAGAATAAGGCTAGGGGTTGGCATAAAAGAGGCACAAGGGAGTCTTCACAAAGTCTAAGGCCACTGTCATGATTTCTGGGGTCACCCCATCCTGAGAGGTACCATTCCGCCTTCTCTAGCCAACCACTCCCTGCTATTCCATGGCGGCTGCAGGGAAGAGCCAGGAAGAAGGGCCTGCCATTGGTGTTTCAAGAAATACCAGGTAAGGTCTGGGACAGACCAGCCAGGTCCATGAAAGGACACAAGCTGTGGAAAGTGGCTGGTATATCTCTCCTTACCTTCTTTTCTTTCTCCCTACCCTGCCTGTCCAGAAGCTATGAGGACATCAGCAGGAGCCCCCCAAAACAATTGTGCCCCACCCCCACTCATCCCCTGACCCATGGGAATCCTTGTCAGCTCCCCCTTAGCCCCCCCTGCCCCAACCAGCTTTGCTGGAGACTCACGTAGTAGGCGTTCTTGATAAGCTGCACTACGTTGCTGGAGTCATCAGACAGTTCACCCACTGCTGACTTGGGGATAATCTCTGTGAGTTTCTGTTGATGAGAAGATCAAGCTAGTGCAGGCCCCTCCACAGCCAAGAGGCTTGCGATGGATGTCCAGGGCCTCCCTTTCTCATGAGCTGGCTCATAAGACATTCAACAAGTTGGTGATATACTGCTGAATCCCCATAACAGATTCTTGGAGCAAAACCCAAGCAGCCAAGCCTGATGGAGCTGCCTCGTGCCACAGCCTCTTACCCTAGCTAAAGACCATCAGTCTCTTAGGTACTGGGCCTAGAAAGCAGCATGCCTTGAAAAGCTGGGTCTAGTGTCCCAGGCTTCTGTTCACAAGTTCAGGGCCTGCCTGGGTTACTCAGCTAGACTGTCTCAGAAGAAAATCTGAGTAGAGGGCTAAGGGTGGGAACCAGAGACAGAATACTTGCCTAGCATACATGCTATCCCCTGTTCTGATTAAGAAAGGGAGAGGGCTGGATGGTGGGGGTAGATGCCTTTAACCCCAGCACACGGGAGGCAGAGGCAGGTGGATATCTGTGAGTTTAAGGCCAACCTGGTTGAGAGGGAGGGAGGAGGAGAGGGAGGAAGCGAGGAAGAGAGAGTTAATTCCAGGATAGCCTGTTCTACAGAGAGAGAGAGAGAGAGAGAGAGAGAGAGAGAGATATTAATCGATCCAGGACAGGAACTACACAGGTTACACAGAAGAAACCCTGTCTCAGAAGGAAGCCCAGCTCCAAAGTCCTGAATGGAGGTCACACTCCTGGGTGTGATCGACCACAGTGGACATTTCAATCCGATGGCATCTTTGAGTTTGGGAACACATGATGGTGTGTTCCCATCAGCATGAAACACAGATAACAGTAAAATGTGGTAAACTCACAGGAAGCGGTTAAACCTTGACCATATATCAATGACTTTCAGATTTCTAACTTAGTAGTGACTGTTACATACGGCTGCGACAAGCAGCTATCGCAGGACAGGGCCGCTCCTAGGGGAAGGTGGGCCAGACAGAGCCCTTGAATGACAGACATCCTGCTGTCTGTCATTTCCTCACACCTTTCATAGTGTTATTCACGGACACGCCACATTTCATGAGCAGGGCATGATCATCCCATACACCTCCACATAACTGGTGACCGGGCCACACTCAGGTTCAGCATCCTCCCTTGAGTCTCTGGAGTAAAGTCTGTCCCTCTTGTGAGTCCATCAAAGCTTAGCTAGCAACCAACCCTGGGTTCTACGGTCCACTTCACTCACCCTGGCAGAGGACTAGTCCTGACTAGGAGAGCTGGGCTCTTCTATGCCCACTTTGTGTATGCCGAGGAGGATCTGGTGTGTACAGTCTCCAAGTGCTCCCTGTGTTCTTGGGCACCTCCCAAGGAACAGAGGCTCAGGAAGGCCTGTGACCCTTGCTGCCGTCAGTCCTGATTGTCAACTTGATTAAGTCTGGAGCCAGCTAAGACATGCCTCTGGATAAGTCCAGTTTTATTGACTGGACAACTACTGAGCTCTCAGCCTTTTGAGAAAGCAGCCAGCAGCTCCTGTGAGGCTCTCCAGCTATTATTGGTTGCCAGGCATTCTTGCGGATCATGTTGTACAATATATATGCAGTTCTGTCCGTTCTGTTCCTCTGAATCAGCCCTGCCTGATTCAACTGTCAAAGCGCAGCGGTGGGTGTGGGACTCATGTCTCCTGTCTGCAGATTTCTCCCTCACTGCCATGCTGTCTTCTGAGATACAGCTCATGCCACCATCAGCGAAGAGTTGGGACCTGCTACGACTTCTGTGAGGAGAGGACAACCCGTAGCCCAGTTGCAGACAAGGTGGTGCATTGCGTGGCGTGCGTGTAAATGTTGATTGTGGAGTGGTCCCTTGCTTCCACTGGTCACCCTGGCTGTCCTGTGCTGAGCTAAGTCACTGCCTTCCATGGCTGCTCCTATCACCCACTCAGAGGATCCCCAAGCCTGTCCCTCCTTCTCCCTAATGTCTCTTTAACGTATTGCGTACTTTCTGGAGCCTGACAGCAGAAGTGTTAGCATGGCGGTTACCTCAGTAATCATGGCTTGCCTCAGACCTGCGATGTGATCCTATTTCTCCTCACTTCTCATTGAGCGATGCACGGCCTACAAAAGTCCTCTTTTCAGGTATTGTGTGCTCCCCGCCCCTCCCCCCATCGCCACACTCTCGCTCACATCCAAGCCCCGTACCCTGACGATTTGGAAGTAGCCTGGTTGCACAGAGCCATCATACAAGGAAGGTCGGCTTGGTTTCATACATGCTGCTGTCTAGGAGGACAGAGTGACAGCAGGGACTGCTGAGGGCGGGTGCCGTCTGAGGTCACTAGGTAAATGAGCTCAGAGTCCCCACAATGGCTTTTCCAGGTGTGCAATGTTACCTCTCATAGAGGAGGAAGATGGCTGCCCTTTTTAGATATGTCTGGGATGGCTGAGATCTGTGGTTCTCTAACCCCGAAGAAAGAGCCATCAGACTTTACAGCCAGCGTGTTCCATGCTTCGGGTCACATGACAGATATACACATCTCATTCTGGCTCAGGGTCCTATGCTGAGCAGTCCCTGGGAGCAGAGATTCTTCTAGGAAAAGAATCCCTCATGCTCCCACTGTCCAGTAAAGATCAGTCCGCAGGTTAGGCTACCTACACCCTACACATTCCAAAGGAGGTAGCCCTGGGCAGTAGCTCCTGGGAGGTGTGTGTGGGTGTCCCTCAGGCCATGAAGGATCCACTTATTCTTAGATGGGGCTGGAGATTCTAGTCAGCCATGAGATTAGCCCTGAAAGGGGAGGAGCCACAAAAGCTGAAGTCCTGGCTCTCTCCTAGACTTTGCCCTTTGCCCTTCTAGTCTCTGCTGACTTTACCCCTACACTGTGGCAAATTGACTGGCAGTCTAGCGACTTTGCTTAACTCTTCCGGCCTGTCCAACAAGTCCCTAAACCAGGGAGAAGGCTTGAGAGACTGGCCACCCCTGCGACTCTTGCCTGTGTGAACTTGTCCTCCAAGGATTTGGCCTCAGCTCCCCGGCTGACTTTTCCAGGCAAGACAGATACATGACATAGCATCAGCGGCAGAAACACAGGATGAGCCTCGAGTAGCATTTTGAGGGGCCGTAGGGAGCCACCTCACCCATCTTTCTACCTCTGTATCTGCCTCTTGCTTGGTGACACCATGGGACCCAATTACTGGCATCATAAGAGACAATCGGTTGGAAATGGGACCCCTGCTGTATACAAACTGAAGGGTCTAAGAGTCTCCTGACTACAAACATGGGGCTTCACCTTCCTCTAGGGGCCACCGTATGGGTGAGCTCTCTGGATGCAGAACCTTGGGGTCACTAGGCTTGAGTGATTTACAAAGAACAAGGCCGGCTGCTTCCTCTCCAGGAGGATGAAGAACTGTTTCAAAGCCAACGGCAAATCCAAGGTCCTGCTTGCTTCGGTTTTGGCTTCTGTTTGTTGAGGTGCTTTGAGGAGACTTGTCTCGAATCAACACATAGAGGAAGGAGGTGTCCCCCTGTGGGTAGAACTGAGGTCTCCTGAGGTGGTAGCAACTTATGAGTTTGGCTCCATCTAAATGCTGGTTACTTGAAAGAGCTTCTTTTTGAGGGAGGGAAGGAAGAAGGGAGGGAAAAAGAGGGAAGAAGGGAGGGAAGGAGAGAGAGAGAAAAAGAGAGAGAGGCAGTACCTAACAGCAGCCTCAACTTCTCTTACCAGGATGCTCACACACAGAGAACTGTGACCACTGGGCAGGCCCCCCCACCCACAGGCCAGCATAAAAAGCAGAACTGAAGCAATATCGGGCAAAGCCCGCCCAGCTTGTCACTCGCAGCTGAGATGGCCTGTTGCCACATTGCACAAGGCTCTGCTTACCTCATAGGTTTTCACCATCTTCTTTGTCACTGCAAAGATGGGCTGGATGTTGCTCTCGGAAAGTTTGTGCGCCAGCTGGCCCACTGATGGGTAGTCCTGGAGAGAGGGGACAGTTTGTCAGACAAACCTTCCCGGACACTTTAGGGAAGCAAACATCCAGGCTGACAGAGCATCAGCCCTGGCTCAGGCTGGGCCTCGCTTGGTGTAGATCTACAAGCGTGTGACGGGAAGAGAATACTGATAATTGTGATGGTTAATGCCAGGTAAAAAGCTACCGTGAGTCACCACTCTAGGTGCTAAGCCAGCCGGAGCACAGCAGAAGCTGGAGGAACTAGTAGCGTATGGGCATCTAGGAAGTACTTGGCATTTCCACTAGGACTAGATTTTAGACTCTGCCCCTCATCTCCATGATGGGTAGCGGAAGGATGTGGTAGTCAACTTTAGGGGGGCAAATGGACATAAGACACTCCTGCTCCTGTGCAGGGTCAGGACCCCCAGATTCTATCTATCACCAGCTGCAAGTCAGTGGGTTCTCGGTAGTCCCTGCAGTGTGCAGGCTCAAAAAAAATCCTTTATGGTACTGTTGGGAAGGCAATGAGTGTGCAAGAATGACCTAGGGCTCTAAGGAGGTCATTGCAGGCAGAACAGGCATGCATAGAGACCCCATGGTGGATGGAAAAGGCTGTGTGAGGCCCTCAGCCATGAGGACCAGGGCCAGGACTGCCTTGAGGGCTGATGTGGGTACGAGGAGTCTCATGTTATCACCGGGGTCTCCGGGACTGCTTCTGTGATGTGTTATTTGTGTTAGGAGGAGTCTGGGTTCTGTTTGGGTGACCTGGGCATGGGACTCTGCTCTCAGCCTGTCTCCTTGTCACTCCAGTGGCCTTTATGTAACCAGCCTTGGTACCGGGGCGTGCCAAGGCAGGCAGAACACTTACGAACTCATTGCTCCTCTTGTACATGTTATCCTCCAGGTGACAGCGGCCATCGTTGGGGGTCAGGATGGCACCCAGTTTCCCATCACCGGCAAAGTGGAAGCCATCGTCTGTGGCAAACACCAGCAGCCTTGTGACATTGCGCCAGCCAATTTCCTCCTGGGAGGAAGGCAGCCAGGGGTTATCTACCTTGGTTTCTTTGTGGGGCCCTTAGGGGAGGAGAGATGAAAGAGAGAAAGAGAAATAGAGACAGACAGACAGACAGACAGACAGACAGACAGACAGACAGATATAGACAGAGAGACAGGGAGACACAGAGACAGACAGAGAGACACAGAGAGACAGACAGAGAGACAGAGAGATATAGGCAGAGAGACAGGGAGACACAGAGACAGACAGAGAGACACAGAGAGACACAGAGAGATAGACAGAGAAATAGACAGATAGAGACACACACAGAGAGAGATAGAGATATAGTCATAGAAACAGAGATGAGACATAAGAACAGATAGAGATACAGAGAGAGACACAGACAGATAGAGACATGGAGACAAACAGACAGACACACACACACAGATCAGACAGGCAGGCAGACAGACAGACAGACAGACAGACAGACAGACAGACAGAGGAAGATAGAGAGAGTCCCAACCCAGTGCCAAGGAAGTGCCTAAGCCATCAGCTCCCCACATGCCCCGCAGTCTATCTGAGTCTAAAGAGAGATATCTTCAAAGCCCTATTCAGACCCAGAACTAAATTCCAGCAACACAGTCATGATGAAAGAAAAAGAGCATGGCCTTGTCTGTTAAAATGCAAACACCTCCTAGCTACAAAAAAAAGGGGACCAAGGGACGTCTACAGGGGAGCCGAGTGCCTGGAACAATTGAAGGAGCATATACTTTCAACACCCATGTATCCTACCATAGTCCAACACACATGCAGAAGGTGTGTATACCCACAGCACGAACCCAGCAAAGTGAGAGAGCTGAGAGCCAGGCTGGGGTGAGATTGGCCTCCTGCAATGACCACTTGATAAACAGTCTGGGACTGACAGGCAGGGATGTGGATAAGGTGACATGGGAGCTAACGACAGTCCTCACACTCTTGATCTGAGAGGGAAAGGGCTTTAAGAACTGGAAGATCTGCTCGCTGCTGGGCAGCCTGGCTCACAGGAGAGCTATGAGGGTTGTCAGTTGGCATGGAAATGGGCGGGTGTTTTCAAAACTATGTCCTCACTCTTCCCTTCACTATGGCTGGGAGTGATGTGGGCCATAGAGGCTGCCCTTCCGAGACCCAGGGTGACAAAATGGGACCAGAGGGGGCAAGTGCCTGGACAGGCTCACTGACCAGAGCGAAAAAAGTCCCACAGTACTGGTGAAGGCCCTGAGTTTGAGGAAGTTGGGAAATCTGAACAGGGACAATGGCCTCACCGGACACGCAGCAACTTGCATTATGGCATCCAGCCCGCCCTCGGGGGCGTCCAAGTTTCCGGAAATCAATTGTTTGCCGACCTCTGTCTGAAACTGGTTGGAGTTGTCGGTTAGCTTGAGCACATGCCGAAAGGCAAACGGGGGCTGGCAGGCTTTCTCCTTGTTGGGACATGGGTTCCTCAGCTTCTCAGGATGGGTGTTGACAAAAGGCAGCACCGTCTTGTCCACGAAGGACCCAAAGCCTGAGGGGTACATGGCATGAGGCAGGGGGACAGGGGGCAGAAGCAGAAGCCAGGACTCTAAGCAGGACCAGGGAGACACAACATGAGGCTGGAGGTACAGGGACGAGGCAGCAGGCAGGGCTCCAGGTAAGACAATGAGCCTTCCAGTGGACGAAGGACCAAGCCTCAGTTCCCCAAACAAGGGAGAAAGCAAGATGATGGTTGTGTGACTATGATATCTGAGCGTGTGGTTGAAGCATGTGTGTAACCATGTGCAGCTGAGAGTATGTGGGACCATGTACAAACGCGAGTGAGTGTGAGAGAACATGCATATGTATATGGTCATGTACATGTGTGACCATGAGTGTGCACACGAGTCCCTGTATATATACATGTGGGCTTGTGTATGTAGGTATATTGACACGCATATGACAGGCATGTGCACAGGCATGCAAATGTGCTTGCGTATGGGATCCTGGACATGTGTGAGCATGAGTGTACACACATGAGTGTATGCTCACACAAGGATATATGAGCTTTGTATTCTGTGTTCAAGTGTTCATGTGGACATCCTTAAATACAGAAGATGAGGCAGAGGAATGTTCTGGAGTGAGTAGGGTACCCTGTTCCCTTGTCCCACATGCTTGGTTAACATGGTGGTGTTGGTCAGTGTTGTAACCCTCACCCTGTGACTCTTGCCCTGTGACCCTTGCCTTATGACCTTTGACCTGTGACCCTTGCCCCATGACCCTTGCCCCATGACCCTTGCCTTGTGACCCCTGCCCTGTGACCCTTGCCTTCTAGCTTACTCCCACTATTCTGTTAATGCTGTGGTTACTGTGAGCTAGATATGCTTTTTAGTAATTAGCGTTGTGGGACGTTTGCCTTTTAAACATCAAACTATAAGCTAGAGAGAAAGGGGTTGGAGGAGCCCACAGATCTTAGCAGCCTGTGACCAGGCATGGTCCCTGGCAGAGATTCAGGATTAACTCTGGCCCCATGAACACTGCATATGCAGCCTCCCCAGCTGCCACCTCTGCGGATCCAGTGCATGGAGGTGTGTGGTGGCAGAGACTTCCCAAGGTTGAAAGGCTTGTGAGCTCTGCAGGTCTCACCGATGCGGCCGGACTCGGTGATCTCATTGAGGGCCTGCAGCAAGT
>JANHMN010000019.1:1370533-1378033 GCA_030674055.1 Rhabdomys pumilio | reverse complement strand
CAGCAGCAGCTGTGCCCGTGTGTCACAGCGCAAGGAGTCCGGCTCTCCTGGTCCAGTGAAGTTCTAGAGGAGGGATCGGAGGTCAGGCAGAGGGCACAGGCTGCACGAGTGGGATCCAGCCCTGTTTCCTTCTTACCTGCCCTCGAAACTTCAGTTAGATGTCCCTGTGGGATGCGGTAGTCATCTAGGGAAGACGGGACTCCCAGGAAGCCTACGTCTCCCTGAGAGCTCTGGGTTACCAGAAGCATAGACTATATAGACCTTTCTCTATCATTTGAGCACTGACTCCATCAGCAAAGACGTGGGGTCCTCTACCTCCAGCCAAAAGGCTGGTCATCATCCTTGAGCTTGAATGTTGGCCAGAACTTTCTAGCCCTTTCTCAACAGGACCTTTGTCTCAGGGAGGTGCCGTCTCCCAGAGGTGATCAATCTCCTTAGGCTTATGTGACAGCCCTTGCCTCAGCTGGGCTCTCCCAGTCAAGTCTCTCCCAGTTCATAGGGAATCAAGTTGGTGAGGAGACTAGAGAGGCCAGAGCACCTCCATCTTGATCACCATGTCCCTTCAAAGACCCCCTGGATCTGACATGGAAGTATTTGGTTGTTCTTGGTCCTGAACTGGGGTCTGTTGCATCCAAAGCAGGTCTGGCTCAACAGCAAGGTACTAGAAAGCAACAGGGACTGCCTGTTTGCTCACAGAAAGTAAACCCAGAAGAACAACAACCTGGAAATGCAGTAGACCCCACCTCCCAAGAGCCTCCGCTCTGCATTGGCTTTTCAGAGCCCCATGTTAAGTCCTCAAGAAACACAAGCAATCAGCGAGAATAGAGGGAAGAGACGCTAGCTGGTAATCCACATAGAACTAGCGGTCTGGCTGTTCATTTCAGATGAGCAAAACGGCTCAAGAGGAAGAGAGAAACGCCAGCCCATTCGAGAATGACTTGTCCAAGGCTTGGAACACAGCCCTCAGTCACAGGATAGAGGTTACAACATCAGGCCTCTCTGCTCTGGAGCTTGGCGTATGGTGCGGGTGTTTGCTGGAGACAAAAGCCAAAAGCCTTGTGCGATGGAGAAGATGAGGAGAGTTGCAGAGAATGCTGGGAGTCCACTTATCACGAAGGTTTAGGAGTGTTTTTTTAACTCTTAACTCTTGGGTCAGGGGAAGGGAGGCCAGAGTACAGTTAGCACAGCTGGTCAGTCCAGAGTAAGAAAATTCTCAGAACAAAACAAAATGACAAGAAAGCTTATATAAGTGCTACTCAGAGCAGCTTAGAGGGGTCCGGTGGCCAGTTACGGACAGGTTAAACATCAGATGGGAAAAATAATAGTCATAAACTATTGACCAGAATTAAGATCTGCAGATTTACCAATGGAAGTAGGGTCTGGAGAGAGAGTAAGAGCGAGAGGGAGAGAGAGAGAGAGAGAGATTGAGAGAGAGAGAGAGAGAGAGAGAACTATTTAATAACCACATCAGTAATGGAGCCTGCCTGAGTCTCCAGTAGAAAAGATTGCAAGGTCACAGGTGTAGTTTAACGGAGATCTCCAGCCTGATAGCACCTCCCAGGTGGTCCTGTCACTCACTGTGAGGGGACACAGGAAGTGAGGAGAAACCTGGAAGGTGGCACCTCAGGAGACACCACTAGCACAGGGCCGTAGGGACCACGTGTGCACAGCAGATGTCATCACTGCCTGGTGTCCCCAGCGCACACTGGAGTTGAACCAGAGGACACATTGGGCTGGAGGCACCGAGGGATGCTCTACACTGGTGGCTCCTCTCACCCTAAAAGGACAAGGACGGGAATGTTCTGGAAGTAAGGAGAGTAAAGCGGCATCTTGTGTGACCTGAGACTACACCAGCAAGGAAAAATGCGAAAATCTGTCACATTGGGCTGAGGCTGTTCAATCTCCCAAGCTTGATAACAGGATCAAACTCAGCCCATATGAACACACACACACACACACACACACACACACACACACACACACACAGACACACACGATAATGGTGACCAGGATTGACTATCAACCTGACATGATCAGAAATCACCCAGCCTCTGGGCCCACGGGTGAGGAATCTCATTGATTAGGCTCACTGAAGTGGGAAGACCTCCCCCATGTGGATGGGTTTGGGTTCTCGAGTGAACAGCATTGAGAAAGGCAGTCGAACGTGAACATTTGGCACTTTGCTTCCTGATTGTGGATGAGAAGTGGCCAGCTGTCCCACACCCCCGCCTCCCCACCATGACAGAGACTGTAATCTCTGACCATGAGCCACAGTGAACCCTATCTTCCTTAAGTTGCTTTTGGCAGGGTATCTTTATGACAGCAACAGAAAAGTAACTAAGTCAGTACATTTTTTTTTTTTTCCGAGACAGGGTTTCTCTGTGTAGTCCTGGCTGTCCTGGAACTCACTCTGTAGACTAGGCTGGCCTCGAACTCAGAAATTCGCCTGCCTCTGCCTCCCAAGTGCTGGGATTAAAGCGTTCCACCACTGCCCGGTGGCAGTACAATTTTTATCAAAACACACTTACTGGTTTTTGTAAGCTAATACCTTATTCTCAAAGACCTATGGAGAAAGAAACACAGGGGCTGCCCGTCTGGGGCTTCCACCGGGAAGAATTAGGTAACTGAGAAGAAAGAGTATGTTTCTCGTGTGTTTCCCTGTGTGGTCAGCAGCCTGGGGACCCTGGTGTGATAAAGATTTAGTCCCAGGGGAGGAGGGCAAGTGTGCCAAGAGACTGTGATTCAAAGATGAAAGATGAAAAGTCTCCACCATGCCTGACTGTGGGCCTTCTCCCTCTGCTCTCGACTCATATTGTGACATGGGACTGTCCCTTCCTATGTACCTGGGGTCAACTTGGGTTACCATGGTATATTGATATCCCATCTGGAAGCTTCTCTCCTGAGCCATTTCTGCTAGGTACTAAGGAGAATCTTCTGGTACCCCTGGCCTCAGAGAAGCAAGGTTCCTACCCAAGCAGGTGGGAAAGGCAGTTCAGAGTCTATCAGGTGACCCACACGGCTCTTACCAGCTTCTGGCACCACGAGCAGTCAGGCCCCGACTGGATACATTCCTGGCAGTTGCTGACTTTGTACTTGGTGCATTCCTGGGACATGACGGCTGGGGAGATAGACAGACTGAATGAGGGCCCTGCATCCTCCATGATTCTCCTCAAGAGTTAATAGAGTACAAAGAACGAGACTCTGGGGAGGGTACCCTCTGGGGACGGTGCCTACAGCCTTACTGGGGTCTGGGAAGGGCTCTGAGTCCTGCCAATGGGATTCAAAGCAGAGCTCTAGAGAAAGTCAGACCCCGCCTCCTACCCCATGGCAACCAAAGCCATCCATGCCTGAGACTTTACTCCCAGAGGCTGGTCCTTCCCCAACCATCTGGGAACTTATGCCCAAAGAGACGGTGAGGTGGGCCGGCTGACAAGGAATGTCCTGTGTAGGGACAGCTCCGCAGAACTCACCAGATCCTAGGAAGAGCAGTCCAGCTAGGGCAAGCAGCAGTGTGTGTGGGCCCAGCATGTCCTGTGGAGAGAAGAGCCAGGTGACTCCAGGCTGATGACCTGAGGAGTTCCTCCTTGCTGGCCTGCTGCCACAGGGTATGAGAATCAAGCAGGGCCAGCACAGATGTCACCCAGCTACCTCAGGGAGGGATGTGGGGGCCTGAATACTGACTGGCTCAGGTGATCAAGTACCTGGAAGAGCAGGCCGCCAGCACACATACATACATACAGGGGTGTCGGGGGAGGGGGGAAGGGATATAGAGATATAGATAGATAGATAGATAGATAGATAGATAGTTGCAAGAGATATTTAAATCGGCTGCATTCAATCTGGCTTTTCTTAATCAGTTGCCATGCTCCCAACTAGCCTAGGCCTGCGGCCTTGAGTGGCAGTGGCAGCATATCACCGCTGCTCAGTTTATGCTGTCTGCTCAGGTGACCAGAGACACTGGCCCTGCCACCCATGAGATGCCAGCGTGGGAGATGGCTCTGCCAGTCTTCCATGCTGTCTCCACAAAACTGGTCTGTGCCCAGACCATCCCGCCAACCACGCGGGCCTGGTAGAAAATAAGACTCTAAAGCTTAAATATTAATCAAAGGCTTTATATGTTTGGTAATGCTCAATAACAATATTTCCATACAATTAGAGGTGTTTCCCAATTAGCTAACCTAAATACAAGTTGTTACCCAGGACTGCTCTCCATACCTCCGTGGCTCTTAATCCTCCTACATCCCTGCTCTCACTAGCTCCTCCTCCCCCTTTTCCTCTTCCTCTTCTTACTCCTCCCATCTTAGCTCCTCCTACAATAGATAGATAAGTGATAGATATAGAGATAGAGATATTATAGATATAGAGATAGAGCTAGCTAGATAGATAGATTGAGATATAAAGACAGACAGACAGACAGACAGACAGACAGACAGACAGACAGACATGCATGCCACACAGGCAGGCCCATCTCCATCCCACAAGTGCATCAGCCCACATTGTCCAGGGCTATGGCACCTGTACATTCAAAGTCCATAGTGAGCTTGGACCACAACCTGGTTGACCCAGACAGCAGAACTGGGCTCAGGCAGAGGCATGAACTTGGAGTTCTTGTCGGGCAGGACTGAGCTGGCTCACAGGGACTGCCTGTCTCTGGTTGTCTCAGGCACTCTTTGAAGCACTGATTTTATTCTTACCCTGGAGGAGCTACAGCTACAGTTCCTGTCCCAGCCAAGGGACAATAGGCTTCACAGAGCTCACTCAAAGCCTGGACTACCCTACTGCTGGCCACCTGCTGCCATGTCTCCATAACCAAGGCACCCATCTTGCATACAATTCATAGCATTGACGGCCTTGAAATAATGGGAAGTTGGGGGTGGGGGCTAGCTGGGGCTGAGCGTGCTGAGAGGCCTGGGTTGTGACCTCCTGCCTTACAGCTGGGTACTGGCAAGTACGGATTCTCCCGAATCCTTGCTGCCGCCCTCCTTCCTCAGAAGTAGCCAGAGTGGCCAGGACTCCGCCCACAGAGGCTTAGAATATTCTGGGTGGGGTGGCCCCTGGGTCTGACTTCCTAAGACATGAGAAACTGTGGCAGGCAGGCCAGAAGATATGCCAGCAACAGGGGCTGTGTTGACAGAAACAAAATCAACCTACTTCCCCACACCATGACCAGCTCCTCTGCAGGGCAAGACTGAGCTACCAAGTATGCTGAGTGGAGATGGGGGCAGGGTTGTCAGGTCACTGCTTTGAAGATAGCTCTTAGTTCCTCGTTGTGGCCTTGGAGAACTGGTGGCTCCTGACACCATCTTTGCTTCATGAAGTCCAATGTCCACAATGAGGTACTGTGGTAGGTATGATACCATCTAGGATCATCCCAAACTGTTGGTTCAGATCCCATGTAGCCTCATTTCTGACCCTTCTAAAAGTGGCCTGTGACCTTAGAAAGATAACCTCCAGAACCCAGAAATTATTATTATTATTATTATTATTATTATTATTATTATTATTATTTGGGGGGATCAAGACAGGGGTTCTCTGTGTAGCCCTGGCTATCTATCCTGGGACTCACTCTGTAGACCAGGCTGGCCTCGAACTCAGAAATCGACCTGCCTCTGCTTCTCAAGTGCTGGGATTAAAGGCATGCACCACCACTGCCTAGCTATTATTTTTATTTTATTTTATACTTTGGTTTTTCGAGACAAAATTTCTTTGTATATCCTTCATGGTCCTGGATGGAACTCCCTCTGTAGGCCAGGCTGGCCTCAAATTTACTGAGCTCTGCTTGCCTCTGCTTCTGGAGCGCTGGGATTAAAGGCATGCACACCATGCCCATCAAAGGCCCAGAGTTTTTTTGTTGTTGTTTGTTTGTTTTGTTTTGTTTTTTGGTTTTTCGAGACAAGGTTTCTCTGTGTAGCCCTGGCTGTCCTGGAACTCACTCTGTAGACCAGCTGGCCTCGACTCAGAAATCTGCCTGCCTCTGCCTCCCAAGTGCTGGGATTATAGGCATGAGCCACCACCGCCCAGCGGCCCAGAGGTTTTAAATGAAACCCACTCCTCCTCCCCACTTAAGGAAAAACAGGACTTCCTTACTCCTCAGCTTTCTGAGTTTAGCAACGGGTGGGGATTCTGGGTCACTGGAGCCCATCCTAGCTTTGAGTATTTCCATGTCGCTCTGTCCCAGGGCACCAGCTCAAGCAGAGGCAGCTGTACTTGGTCCACTTCTGTATCCTCACCCCAGAGCTCTTTGCCACACTGGTAGAGGTGACACATACGTGTCCACAAACTCACTTGGCTGACCTGGGGGTCTGACACGTGTCCCTGAGATCTGCATGCTAGCACTGCAAATCCAGTCAGGAATAGCTCCCCTTCTGAGGCTTCTGGGGATGGGGTGGGGGGGAGAAGAATGAGGATATCCCTTCCAGGTCACAGGCATGGTGCTTCTGGGAGAGACTCCCAGCCCCAACCAGCCATGAAAGCCAGTATTCAAACGCAGTTCTTCAAATGGGGAAATGGAAGCTCCAAGAAGCATCAGGATATAGGGTTGGGTGTCATATTATACCGATGTGCAAAGACATGCAAGTGCGCGCGCGCGCGCGCACACACACACACACACACACACACACACACACACACAGTTCAACTTGATTAATTACAAGACCAACCCACAGACCATGCTTCCCTGACCTTGAAACATAGGAAATGGGAGGTGGCCAGGATAGCCACCTCCTGCTCCTTGTCCAGGGTATAAGAGGAGCAAGCTCTACCTGGGCCCAGTATATCCCACAGAGGACCCCAGACAATGACAGTGGCCTGAGCTTGGCAGGTGGATGATGAAGATCAAGGCCCAAGAGCTAAAAAGAATCTGGGACTGAGCTCCTTCTTGGCAGCCATCTCCTGTCCCTGTAGGAAACAGCATAGGGAAAGGCCTGCCTGGCCAGTTCTGGGGGCCTTGAGTGAAACCGGCATCATAGGACCCTGAAAGAGCAAAGCCTGTCTAGTTCTTTCTGCCTCCGTTTCTTTTGTGTAACTGGAGCAGATCATGGGTTGTTGAGGGCTAGGACCATCCATGGCTTTCCCTAAAAGCCTGATGTATGGGGGTTGGGGGGGAAACAAACCATAGTCTCCTGTCTAAAACCTGGAATATGATTATCAAGGCTGGCAATGATCTGGGGGCGCTTGGGGAGGTCAGGCTTTATTCTAAGAACTCAAATCTCGTCACTCTAAGGAGCTATGGGTATCAGTAGCAAATCCCGCTGTGTGCTCAGTTTCTGATGTCCCATCTTCCCCTGGTACAACGTCTCTTGGTTAGCTTCTCATGGCTCAGTCCCATTATACAATAGGTTTTTATTTTTGTTTTGTTTTTCTTTTCAGACACTGTCCCTTAAACACTGTATGTAAGATGTTCTTCTTATTCTTCTTTTTGTAGACCAGGCTGGTCTTGAACTCAGAGATCCGCCTGCCTCTGCCTCTGCCTCTGCCTCTGCCTCTGCCTCTGCCTCTGCC
>JANHMN010000019.1:1314391-1354980 GCA_030674055.1 Rhabdomys pumilio | reverse complement strand
GTATGTACATGTATGTGTGTGTATATGGTGTGTATGTAATGTGTGTGTGGTGTGTTTGTATGTGTGGTGTGTGTGCGTACATGTGCGTTGTGGATGTTGGTGGGTTACTTTGAACAATCAGTGGAAGAAGGAGAGCCACTACAGGGTGCATTCAGGCTTCTTAGCAGCAGGGGGAACAGCCTCTGAGGGACTGAACCCAGACAGCTCCCTTGAAGCTCTTTTTGTGAAATCACAAAAAGGAATCTTTAGTATGTCAGTTTCCACCTGACGCAGACCCATCAACCTAAGCAGTCCTCACCGGTGGAAGGCTTCCTGGTTTGACAGGCTCGTCTCTGGACTAAGATATGCAAAGGCTCAGAGAAACCTTCAAAGGAATAAGCCCATAAAGATCTCAGATGGTAATCACTGACAGAAGACTACTTCAAGATTAGGTGCCATCACTCTGGATTCCTGCCAGATGCAACAGTTCTGCTAAAATTCTGTAACTGTGTGTGGTATGTGTGGTGTGTGTGTGTCTGTGTATATGTGTGTGTATGTGTAAGGTGTGTGTGTGGTATCTGTGTATATGTGTGGTATGTGTGTATGGTGTCTGTGTGTATGTGTGTGGTGTGTGTGTGATGTATGTATGTGTGTAGTGTGTATGTGTATGGTGTGTGTATGTGTGTATATGTATGTGTGTATATGTGTATGTTGTGTGTGTGGTATGTATATGTGTGTGTTATGTATATGTGTGTGGTGTGTGTGTGAAGAGGTGTGTATATGTGTGTGTGTGGTGTATGTGTGTGTGGTGTGTGTATATGAGTGGTTGTATATGTGTGAGGTGTGTGTGTGTGAGGTGTGTATATGTGTGTGGTGTGTGTGGTGTGTGTATGTGTGTGGTATGTGTATATGTAGTGTGTATGTGGTGTGTATGTATGTAGTGTGTATGTGTGTGATGTGTGTGTGTGTCGTGTGTATATGTGTGTGTGTTGTGTATGTGTTGTGTGTGTGTTGTGTATGTGTGTTGTATGTGTGTGTGTTGTATGTGTGTGTGTGGTATGTGTGTGTGTCAATGCACACTTTCACCTCTATTTTCCTTCCCCCACTGTCTTCCCTCTGTCTTCCCACAGAGCTTCTGTGCAGGGATACCCTACGGCAGGTGCTGGAGACCCTGTACAACACCCATCTCTATATTTGAAATGCAGCCTGCTCCCAAAGCTGGAAATCAAAGCCCATTCACACTTTTCTATGTGACATGCTGGCAAGTACAGAAAGCAGTTCATCTAAAATGCCCGATGTGCCTCTATCTAGAGGAAAGAGATATGGGAAGAGCAGGAAGCTACCAGCTACGTCACAGTGAGCAAGTAGAGGCCAGAGATGGCCAGCTGAGAATGGGCAAGCCACTGGGCTTTTGGTTGTATTTGGTCCAAGTTGGGAGGACCGTGTGGTACCAGAGAGCAAGAATGTGCTTCCTTCCTACAGAAGTGCTGAGATACAGCACTGTGCCTTTGCTATTCCTGAGCTATCCCAGGAGTCTGAACGACAGACCCCAGGAGCCTGAACGACAGCAGGAACCAGGCCCCGAGGCTGGAGGGGTGGGCAGACCTGGAGTTGGATTCTGGGAGCTGGCTTCCCCTTTTGTAGGCCCAGCTGGGTCATCTGCATCTCTTTCACTCACACCTGTAGGAGCCTAAGACCCTGAGGGATAGGTGAAGGCTCTCCCTGGTACAGAGGCCAAGCAAATGGCCCTACAGAGTACTGAGTTGTGTTAAGAGGCCAGCAGGTCAGCAGCTGGTCATAACTCAGGGTGAATGGGAACCCAGAGCAACATCCAGGCCTGGTGGGCCAAAGTTAGCGGAAGCAAGACAGGAAAAAGAGTGCTGGGCCATAGGTCGGTGGGTAGAGTGCTTGCCTCCCAGAACTTAAAAGGCAGGAGGGTCAGAAGTTCAAGACCATCCTTGGCCATGTCAGATTCTCAGATTCTGACTTAAAAAAAAAAAAAAAGACAGAAGGAAGAGGGTAGGGAGACTCATCAGTGTGTGTGTGTGTGTGTGTGTGTGTGTGTGTGTGTGTGTGCGCGTTCTTGAACACGTGTCATTCTTTTCTCTTCCCATCCAAGCACTATCATATGCTCCCCACCCCACCCCCCACCGTTACCACTAAGAAACTAGCAGCTCTTGGAGATAAGTAGAATTCTGGGAAGTGGTGCTGCGCTTGATACTGAGGTGATGTCAGAGGGTCAATCGGAGAGGTCAGCAATGGCTGGAAACTGCAGGTCGGTACCAGCAAGGGTCAGCCTGCCCCAGTTGGGGCTTGGTGCCTGTAGAGAGAGTCAGGAGGAAGAACTGAGGCAGGATGAACTTTGTCCTTTCAATAGCTCGCTCGAAACTGCTCACAGACTGTGCAACCCTGGGCCTCCCTGCCCCTCCCATCCGACCGGTTCAAATTTCCCCCTGGCCCAACTCCGGTCTTTTGGTGCCCTGCCCCCATCTTTGCCTATTCCCTTTTCGACTCCTTCCCCTGAGAGACTTCCTTTTGCAGCATAGATTTAGCGTTGGCCCCCTCTGCGGTGAGCCAGGGGCGGGAGGCGTTTCTGGCACCGGAGGTGAGAGGAGGGGCAGGCCAAGAGCTGCCGTGGGAGATGCGGCACCGGAAGACTGTGGGCAATGTGCAGGGTTGCCGGGCTCTTATTTGGTACTTTTGGACCACACAAACAGGCGCAGGGGGATCCCAGTCCTCCCGGTGCGGTGCAGGGTAGCCAGGTGTGAGAGCAGGAAGGAGGGAAAGAAGCTGGGTGATTCCCACGCCCTCCCGGTCCTGACCTCAATGGCTCCTCACCCAACCACTTCCCCAAAGACAAGTCTCTTTCCTCTGTGGGAAGGAGCCGAAGAAGCCAAATTCTTGCTTCCTTGAGTCACCAAAAGATGTCACGGTCAATAGGATAAGAATGCGAACGAAGGGTGGTACCTTTGGTTGGTTCATGCAACAGTTCTGGTATAAGAGGTTTATTGGGGGTGGGGGAGAGAGTAGAGGGGACAGAAGGGTAAAGGCAGACATGGATAGAGGCAGACGTGCAGACAGGCAGATAGAGAAAGAGATATATATGAGAGAAGGCAGAGAGGATGGATTTGTGCGCGCGCGCGCGCGCACACACACACACACACACACACACACACACACACACACGAGGGCAGAAAGAGGGATCTGGGAATCTGGGATGTCTGGGGGCCCTTTTATCTGAAGCACACACGCAGTGCATCTGGCGGTGGCAGGTCCTGACATAGTGACTGCTAGGTCCCTGGGCAGAGACCTGTGGGATCACCTGTTTGCTAACAACCGTAGGTAAGGGCTGCCTTTGGTCCTCATAGGAATAAACCCTCATAGGGGTTGATAACCCCAAATTCCCAGCTCTCCTCAGAGGGACTTACTGACAGACTGGACTATGTGAACCTTATTCTAAGAATTATTTTATACACTTACCCAGAAGGTGGGGAAAACATGGCTCTAGGTCAGAAGAGGTTGAAGAGAAAAAGTTAAGCAACTACCAACTCTGGAGGAAAATCAGAAAGCTGTACACAAAAACATAATTACCATTTAGCTCAGTACCGAACATTTGGGTGGTCAGAACAACAAAGGTTAAGAATTGATTAAAGCCTGGTGGTGTGGTGGGGGTTGGTGGTGGCGGTGGGTGGCACAGCATTGCCTGCCTTTTAATCTCATTACTCAGGATGCAGAGGCAGGCAGACATACATGAGTTGGGGCAAGCCTGGTCTACAAAGCAAATACCAGGACATCCAGGGCTACAAAGAGAACCCCTGTCAAAAAATAGATAAATAAATAAGTAAAAAAAAAATTGATTAAAAATCAAACTAGTACAGGACTATGTGGGAAGAGGGAAAGAGGAGGAAGTAACATTTTCATCACCAAAACATGAAGGCCTCAAAACCTTCCCACTAGTCCGATCTCCTTTACCGCAAGAGCCATGCTGACCTGTGGGACTGTTGGAGGTTCATGGGTCATTTGGGAGGCTCCTAGCCTCAACCCAGGTCCCACCTGGGTTAGACCTCAGCTTGAGCTTAGCCTGTGTCACTTCTCTTTCCAGTTCTTACCAAACCGCTGCTTCCTGCTCAGTGTGTGGTTTCCACTAGGGTCGGAACAGAGGACAGCCTGAGGAGAGCGTCGGCCAAAGGTCTGGGCAACATCCAACGCAAACCCTGAGTTCTGAACTCTTGCTTCTCTGGGCATTTTCTCTGCTCTTTATCTGGGAGTCGTGCCGGCTGAGGTAGCAACAGGGTGCAGCACAGATGACAAGCAGTAGTCAGATCCTTAAGCTGCCCGTGTCTTCCTCTAAGCCTCAGTTTCCCTGACTGGGACATGTGTCAGGGGCCTGCAAAAGGCCTGGCTCACAGCAGATGTCCAGTACATGTGAAGATTGTAAGTAATCGGGAATGGGGCACAGGGGGTGCAGCTCAAGGGTAGAGTGTATGTTTAGGGATGTGTGAGGCCCTGGGTTTCATCCCTCGTGCACTGTGTGTGGATGGGAGAGAGGTACGGATGAGATTCAACCCAAGTGATCACGAAAGTAGTATCCGACGAAATTACCTTTGATTTCTGTTTGTGGAGTGAAAAGTCTTCATTTGAGCTTTAAAAAAAAATCATAATTTTTATGATATATATTTTAAATTAAAATGTAGCTACATTGTTTCCTTCCTCCAATTCTGGCCATGCCATCCCCCATCTTTCCTCTGAAATTGATAGCCTCTTATTATTGTTTTTATATATACAGATACATGTATAATACACGTATATACACATATAAATATACAGATACATATATACACATATACACACATATCTATACATATATACACACATATAAATGCAAAGATACATATATATGTATACACATACATATATAAACACACACATATATATGCATGCACACACATATAAAAACATATATACATATACACACATAAATTTACATATATATACATACATTTATATATAAACACACATACATATACACACACATGCACACACATGTATAAAAACACATATATACACATACACACATGCACACACATATATAAAAACACATTTATAGGAGTTGGAGAGATGGCTCAGTGGCTAAGAGCACGGACTGCTCTTCTAGAGGTCCTGAGTTCAATTCCCAGCAACCACATGGTGGCTCACAATCATCTGTAATGGGATCCGAATGCCTTCTTCTGGTGTATCTGAAGACAGTGACAGTGTACTCACATATATAAAATAAAAATAAAATCTTTAAAAAAACCACATATATACATATACACCAAAAATAAACATACATATGTATACATGCACACACACATATAAACACGTATATACACATACATACACACATATGAACATGTATATGTATACACACATGCACACACACATATATGAACATATATATGTATACACACATGCACATACACATTACTTATATAAACACATATATACATGTACACATATATGCACACACACATATAAACACATACATGTATACACACATGCACACATATATGTAAAGAAGATTCTTTGGTGAGGGGTGAGAACTGTTCTTACATGTGGGCTTAGGGATATGTTCTAGAATGCAGGAAGGAGTTATGTTGGTATAGTAGGCTCTCTTCTGGTCCCTAACCTCATTCGCCCTGGGTAGTTCACTAAGTTTCACCTGAGCTTACACAGACACTTCTTCCTGATATTTCTGAATCTGTGTGCGCCTCTTTAACTGTAATGGAAGGAATCGAGTTACTCTCCTCTCACCACCAGGGATGTGGAGTGGTCAGATCTTGGCCTTCCCCGAGGAAAGAGGGTGAGAAGGCATGGTGGGGGTGATGTGGGCAGGTGACATGGGGGAAGACGGGGAGGCCTAGATCAGGGAAGCAGCTCCCCTTCCTGCCATTGAAGAAGAGATAGCTTGAGAGTCTGGGCAATGAACATCATAGAGAGACTGTTTCTCACACCATCCCTGGTCTGGACACCAGGAAGGCCTACAGAACATAGCTCATACTATACTATACCCCACTCTGGGCTTCTGTCAAATCTAGACACTCATTATGTCTTTGAACACACGATTTTGTCTCTGAACCCATCCCCTGCCCACCCACAGCTTTCATCACTGAGATACCAACCCAGATACCACCTCCGCTTTCATGTTAGGCAGGAGGTCAGCTCTGAGACTGACCGACAGTTCCCAACCCCCAAATACGGTTTAAAGAACAATAGGTTAGGTGGGTGTGGTATTTCATGCCTTCCTTTAATACTAGCACTCAGGAGGTAGCGACAGGGGAATCTGAGTTCAAGGCCAGCCTGGTCCATATAGTGAGTTCCAGGGCTACATAGACTCTGATTCAAAAACCAAAACAACACACAAACTGGTGGTAACAGTCTCTCTAGCTAGGCCAGCTTAGGGCTCAGAAACTGAATGTAAAGACAGTGGTAGTGTTGACTGCTGGTCAAGAAATAAAGACAGCAGTGGGTGTCAGTGGACTCTGGATGGGAACTCAGACCTGGGAGGAACCAGCCAGGTAGCTCTGGGCAATAGGATCCAAGAGATGTTAATGTTTTAGCTGAATCGTTCTGTGTTTTGATTTATTAAATGATAACTGTGCACTCACTTTATAATAAGTAAGGAGGTTACTATAAATTAATGTCACGGAAGCACTCAGGCCCTGGAAACCAGCCCTACCTACTCAGCAGGCTGATTCAATGGGAAAAGAGTGACCAGTCTTGTAACTGACCCCTGAGGACAAAGGCATCAGGGCCACAATCTGGGCTGTCTACTGGGGCCTCTCATATCTCCGGTCCCCTCAGTTCTTGGCGCTTTATTGAAATTGTGACATGAGTCTTCCCCTTGCTCACTTCCTCTGAACCGCCCTGGGTGTCACCGTATGGCTTCCCACAGAACAGGCAGGGACACAATACCCTGGACGGGTTGCTGGCCCTTCCTCCTCTGCAATGTAGGAGTGTGGGGCTGCCTCAGTCTCAGGAGCTGAGGGTGAGGGGAGACACCCAGGCTGCAGGAAAATCTCAGCTATGGAGATAACCTGACCACAAGTGTCACTAAGGTACTCAAATCCAGCTTTGACCCCAGGCATCAACGAAGCTAGAAAGAAGTCAAAGGTCACGGGGGCAGAGGTAATACCCACCCAGAGGTCATCTCTCTGTCCACGGGCAACAGGCTCCTTCCGAATTAGCCTAGGCCCACAGGATCAGTGGGGGAAGTGTTAGTGATCCCTCCCCCCCAAAAAAAACAGACAGGAGCCAATCTGATGCAACTCAGAGCAGGGTCTTTATTCTATTACAGCTAGCTTGGGCCCCTCCAATGCACCACCATCTCATAGGATGGCTTTGGTAGTTGGAGAAACCCTGAATATCTATCAGGGCAAGGCTTTATAGTAGGCAGTAAGCAGGGTAAGTGTGCAAACATCTAATTGGAGAGCTGCTGTGAACTTTAACATAAATTGGCTGGTGCTGGGAGTCATATCATAACTTCTGTTCCCCTCTGCATTGGTGGTCGTTAGGCAGAGGGTGGGCTTGTAACCTGGGGGTGCAGGTTTGTTGGGGGAATAACCTGGAAACGCTGGTCTTTTTGAGGATGTAACCTGGAAACTCGGTCTTGTTGGGAATTAGCCTAAAGACTGGAGCTAGGCTCAGGTTTTGTTAGGGGGCAACTTGGAAACTAATGCTAGGTACCAGCCTGTTAGTTTACCTGAGTTCAAATTTAGGTCAGATTCTCTAAAGTGGAGTCTGAATTTAAAAGATTTGGCCTCTCATTAATACACACACTAGTGGGTCTGGGAGGTAATGGCACAAGGACACCCAAGCCTGTCCTTCCCCAGCTCTACCCGGATCACCAGACTTCACGGAACTGCTGGGAAGTGGCTCTGTGTCCTTTGCAGGTTGACCGAGGTGGGTGGTAGGACCTGGGCCTTGGTGCTTAGCAAGCCCTCCCTCTACCGGAGGCTGTGAAGAAGAGGAGGCCAATTCCCTGCCCCACTGCCTTGACCAGCGTCAAATTAGCACTTTGTACTGCAGATTCAGTCAGCACAAGGTCCTGGGCCTCCGAGGTGCTGCGTGTGTCTGTGCCAACCCTGTGCTTGGGCTCCCGCCCTTCACACTGCGACACCCTATTGGGCCATGGGCCTCTTTTCTGCCCAGCTCTGGGAATCTGTGAGCGCCAGCTACAAGCTGCTATCGGTCACTTCCTGACTCTCACTTTGCTCTCAGTCCTCAAGCAGCCCATGCTACACCCCACCCCCACTGTAGAAACCAGGGAAATGGGCTTGAAAAACCTCAGGCCTTGGCTGAATCACCCGAGGAAAGGAGGACCTATGCTCTTACCCAGTAAACCTGGCCACCATCTGGGAGGCTCCTCCCCAAGAAAAGCCAGGCAGAACTGTCTTGGATCTGACCCCAGTCAGTGGGTCTGGGGATGAACTGAGAGGTGATTTGGACCCTGCTGGTTGCTGTGGGGCTTGGCAGTTGTGTGTCGCGGGCGGGGCGCGATGATACAGTGTCCGCCCCCCGCCCCCCGCCCCCCGCCCCCCAGTAGCTGTATCCGTGGATGAGTCTGCGGGTGGTGGTTCACACCCATATTCTGGTGGATCTGGAGCAAGGTCGTAGTCTAGAGCCCGAGGGGCGGGACTAGCCAGAGACAACAGTGCAGTCCTAATTGCAAACCAGTTTGCTAGGAGCTAGGAAGCGCGGGATACGAGCGCCCCCAGGCGACAGGGAAAAGAGTAGCGAATTCTAAAGAATTATCTAGCACTTGTGAGTTCTAGTTAATGTGGCAACTGGTATGCCCTCCAGCTTGTAGCTGGAGCTGGCCTTAACCAACTCATTCTCCATGGAAGAACCTGGGGCCCAGTGGACAGTCCAGAGCACAGGACCAGAACACGGCTGAGGGCTGAGAAGGAGAAAACACTTAGTGGGTCGGAGGGTCTGCCGTAGGTAAAAGCCAGGCTAGTTTTCAGGGTGGCTCTGGCTGCCAGGTCCTCTGGGGAGATGAGCCAAGTTGTGAAGAGTCCAATGGACATTATTCCCAGGTCATCTCCAAGCAGGCTTGTGAAAGTAACTTTTATTCGCCTGATGTCATTTTTGTCTCGGAGGGTCACTGCTGAATAAGCTTTTTCTAGCTCTTTCTAAACTCTGATTCAATTCAGCTGTTCTGGCTCAAACCCTCCAAGTCGACTGATTCAATCTAGTTTGTCTCAGCTTCACAGTAAATTGCTCTGCTTAGCCTCAAACTAACTCTGTTAACCTGGCTCCTTCTCACTCTGGCTTCAACTGCCTCTGCTGCATAAACTGAACAGAACCGAACTCAACTGACTGAACAGAACTTATAGATCCATATGCCTCTGTCCCCTAAGTGCTAGGATTAAAAGAGTGTACCAAGCCTGGACTTGAGCTTTTCTTTACCTGAAACTTGCCTATACCAGGCTGGCCTTGAACTCAGAGATCTGCTTGTCTGTGTCTTCCAATTAACAGCGTAACTGCATTCTAGCTAGATCACACAGACCTACAAGGTCTTTGGATGTGATCCCTTGCCAGAGCAGCCAGGTTGCTAGATTAACATTCCTCTACACAGGTTTGGGGAGGGAGGGGAACTCAAAGGCCACAGAGAGGCCACTTGCCTCTTCCTAGACATTTGTTCATGCCCAAGTAGCACTCTGATCCCAGTACCCAAGCAGAAACGGAGCCATGAAGCATCCTGCTGGCCTACAGCCACTCACTCACTGTTCTAGTTCGATTTTTGTTGCTGTGATAAAACACTTATCAAAGCCAACGTGGGGAGGAAGGTGTTCACTACATCTTAGAGGTTGGAGTTTATTATCGGGGTAGTAGCAGGAACACGGAGCCAGCCGCTGAAGAGAAACCACAGAGGACCGATGCTTACTGGCAACACTCCCTGGCATGCTCTACTTCAGACACTGTGGGGCACCCAGCTTTGCTTTGGGCTCACTTTCTCCAAATCCCATCTCACTATGGATTCTGAGCAGAGATGTCCTGGTATCCACGATGCTCTCTACCCTGTCAGTGCCTGGGCCGGGCCAGCTTTCTTTTGTGGACCCAACCATAGCCCACTTTGTATTTTATTTTTACAGTTGTCATTTGGGTGAACAGTTGTTATCACCCTTCGTCCTTGCCTTGCTTCCCCTAAGCAATACCACACTGGGTGCACAGGGGCTGCTGGGCACGGAGCCGATTGTGCAAGGGAGACGGAGGCCGCTCAGTCCTCCTGGTTCCCATTTAAGTGGAATTACAAAGTCCAACTCCAGGACCTGTTTTGAGGGCGAAACGCCATGCTGCACACATAGAGATCCTCATGAGTAAAACGCGAACCTGTCTCCCTACTCTACCCCAGACTCGCCCCATAGAAACATGGCGTAACACACACCCGAGGCTTCTATCGTTTTAGTTCCCAGGCTCTTTGCAAGAGCAAAGGTCCTGCAGCAGCCACACCGGCGCAATTCTAACACGCTGGCGGTAGCGCTCGGCGGAAGCACCACAATCGCGCATGCGCTACAGGAGGTACTTCCGGGGATCGGCCGAACGCAGATCCACGCAGCCGCGGCTCTATTTCCGGTCCGCAGGGAGCACTTCCGGGAGGTGCTTCTTCTAGTGAGGCGGATACCTCCGTCGAAGATGGGGAAAGTGAGGGCGCTGCGGGCTCGTGTGCACCGGGCAGCCGTGAGGCCCGACGGGGAGGCTGCACCCGGCCCTGTGCCCCGTGCCTTAGAGCCGGCTCTCCCACAAGTCTCCGCGGGCGGACCAGGGGCGAAGGTGAGGTGTGGGCCACGGGTCGGGCCAAGGGAAGCCGGGTCTCCACTGAGCGGGATCTCCATAGAGCAGGATCTCCGCAGGACTCGGTTGTCCTCAGAGCTGGAGTGTCAGCAGAGCAGGAGCCCTGCATGGCTGGGGTCTCCGCAGAGCAGGACACCTGCATGGCTGGGGTCTCCGAAGAGCAGGGTTCCTGCAGGCCGGGTGTCGCCTCCTCTCTGTGTGTTCCTGCCACTCTAACTTAGAGTCCTGACCCGATCCACCTTTAGCCGTCATGCCTTTTTGGTTGAGGTATAAAGCTCCAGAAGCGCTCCATCGCTGGGTGGAGAGCATCCCACTATGCTCTGGAAATATCTCAGGGCGCTAACAAAGGCTCTTTAAAATCCGCACAGGGATCTGAGTAAAGGAGAGGACATGCCTGAGGTTAGGTAACCCGAAAAGAAGCGTTCTCGTTAACAGTCATCCAGCATCCATGGCCCCATCCACGCCTGCAATCAGAAATCTGCTTTTGGCTTCTGCTTTGGACAGTTCGTGTGAATGGAGGGAGACTGGTTTCTTGTGTTGGGTTCTTTCACTCAACACGATATGGTCAGGGTTGCAGGATTCATCCACACACAGGCCACATTCTTTGCCTGGTGCTCCTCCTTCAGCTGCCTGGCAATGCTTTCGGGTTTGCATAGGAGCAGCAGAAGGGATATTATTGAACCATGGAGTGGATGGCTTCCCATCCACACCTGTATAGCTGACACAGTTTTATTTGGCAGATGAGATTTTTTAAAAAAAAAAACCTTTTATGCATGTGTTTTGAGTGCATGTATGTTTATACTGCATGTGTGGCCTGGTATAGTAAGAGGCCAGAGAGGGTGTGGCTCCCCTGGAACTAGAGTTATGGATGGTTGTGTGCCACCCTATGTGTGCTGGGAACCAAACATAGGTCATTTGCAAGAACAGCAAGTGCTTTTAAACCCATGAGCCATCCATTTCTCCAGCCCCTAGTTGAGATTCACTCATAGTCTCACTTTGTGTCTGTTGTCTGTCTATCTGTCCGTTCATCTGTCCACAGAGCAGGGCACCCGCATGGCCGGGTTCTCCACAGAGCAGGGGCGTGTCTCCCCACCCCCTCTGGTGTGTTCGAGACAGGGTTTCTCTATGTAGCCCTGTCTGTTCTAGAACTCACTCTGTAGACCAGGCTAGCCTTGAACTCATAAGAGATGAGTTCTACCTCCCAGGTGCTGGAGTTCAAGGTGTGTGCCTGTGTCCCTGGTGCTTGCTTGATGCTTTGGGTTTGGGGATCTTATTTATTTTTATTTTATCTCATCTCATTGTTTTGTTATTCTTTGGAGACAAGGTTTCACCCTAGCTCAGCCAGCGTGTCACTCTCCGTGTGCCCAGGCTGTAGAGTGGGCCTCTGCCCAGCTTTTCTTTGTCGTCATGTCTTAAACTGAGAGTTCCTTCCGTTTCCTCCCATGCCCTCCCGTTGCTGTGCGGCCCACAGATGTCTTATTTCCCTCATTTTTCTTTTAATTTGCTAACCTAGCTCAAGGTTAACCCTTGCGTTGACAGAGATTGTTCTTAAGCCCCTGCGGCCAGCTGTGTCTTTGCCCCACTAGAAGGCTATGTGGCTGGTATTCCTATTTTTTGTTCCTCAGAGATGCCCAAGGACCGGTACTTAGAGGGTTCTCTCTGCTCACTCGTGGGAGGGCTCTTGCATACAGTTGTAAGCAGCAGTCATGCCATACTTCATAGCTGCTCCTGGATCTGTGTATGTTTGCAAGGAGGCCATGCCTGCTCCCTGTGCTAGTGGGGCTCTACCCTACTTCTGGGAGACCAAGCCGCTCTGATTGTGCCAAGTCTGATGGGCGCAGGAAGGAAGGAACAGGCCTGATCTGGGACATAGCTACTCCCCCCTGGCCTCCCTGCCTGAGAAGTAGAGGATTTTTGCCTTGACACCTTCTCGCTGTGTGACTCTCAAACCAAAGGTCAACTTGATGTTGTCCTCTCTCTTCTCTTGTTGGGACTGCAGGACTGGGCATTCGTTCACAGTGGCATCTTTGCCAGGACACAGATAGACCCTAGTGCGTTGGTGCAGAGGCTGGAGCTGGACCAGAAGAGTGTGGTGTCCCTAAAGAGAGGTGAGTTCCTGCTTTGGAGACTCGGAGGGGGCAGCCTGACTGTTGCCTGTGGGCTAGCCTGTGCTTCGAAAAAAAAGACACCATTGCATACCTTAAATCCCAGCACTTGGGAGGCTGAGGCAGGCTAATTCCTACATTCAAGGCTAGCCTGGGGTACACACCTAGTTCCAGGATAGACAAGGCTATGTGGAAAGACCCCATCTCAAAGCAAAACAAAAAGAGGTGTTACTTTGACAGAAAAAGAAGAAAGTAAAATATACCGAAGTCGAAAGATTGGTGCTGAGGAGTCCCACGTGCCAGTGCCTGCCTCTGGTACTAATACTCCAGTCCTTTGGAAGCAGCTACCAGACTGCTTGGCATTCCATTCAGAACTTCTTCAGTGTGCATCCCCGAGCATCTGTACTCGTAGACCAGGCTAGCCTGCCTCTGCCTCCCAAGTGCTGGTATTAAAGGCTTGCACTGTCATACCTGTCATACCAATGGCTCCTTCCTTCCTTCCTTCCTTCCTTCCTTCCTTCCTTCCTTCCTTTTTTTGAGATTGAGTCTCTTTATGGCTGTCTTGGAACTCACTCTGTAGATTAGACCAGGCTGGCCTTGAACTCACTGAGCTCCTCTGCCTGCTTCTGCTGGGATTAAAGGCATGTGCCACCACACCCAGCTCTACCATTGGCTTTTTTTTTTTTTTTTTTTTTAAAGATTTATTTATTTTATGTATGTGAGTACACTGTCACTGTCTTCAGACACACCAGAAGAGGGCATCAGATCCCATTACAGATGGTTGTGAGCTACCATGTGGTTGCTGGGAATTGAACTCGGGACCTCTGCTCTTAGCCACTGAGCCATCTCCCCAGCCCACCGCTGACATTCTTAACTGGTGTATATAACTGGTCAGTCCTCGTGTATATAAAATGGTGACAGACCCACCTCATAGAGCCCGAGGTTACCGTATCCAGAAAGGTCCAGGCATTCAGCAAACACTGGTTCCTTGCTCCTTATTCCTGAGGCTGGCTCAGCAAGATGACCAGGCTAGACAACTCCAGAGGAGTTAACATATCCTTCTTAGGGCCAGCAAGATGTTCGTAGGTTTCAGCTGAGCTGTGGGCCCTCTTACTGCCAACTGGACCTAAAGAACTTGGTCTTACCCTGACGGTACCTCCCTCAACTCTGTCTTGTCCTTTTCCTGTTAGAATCTCTGTCAAGCCCTGTTGTTTGGATGGTTCCTGGAGCCACCTGTCACTCTCTGACTCACCCCCACTTGATAGCAGTGCTTCCTCTAAAGGGTTAATGAAACAGTTAACTAGAGAGAGCTTGAAGATTATACCTGATTGAATCCTTTAAAAGATGTTTTAAAAAATGTGTATATCCATATATGTGCATAAAACCTTAAATAAGTGACAAATCACATCTGATTTCTCACAACCTTTGTAGAGTGGTCTTTGGCCTCCTTAGTTGTCGACGCATTTCCCATGGTCTGCCTCTTTGAGAGGGTCATAGGAACTGAAGTTTTTGTGTGAGGCAGAAATGGGTTTGGGGGACGTGGGAGGGCCCCTTAGCTTGAACCACGTATAGCTCTGGGCACAGAGTAGACCTGGTTTTCTGTGCCCATGATGCCTCAGTTCATGTATGTGTATATGTATGTATGTGTATATATGCATATACAAGGTCTGCTGGAGAACCGTCCTTTTAAAAAAACCCACATCTGCTGGTCAGCCAGCCTCCTTTTATATCTGTTAAAGAACTCATTAAAACATCAGTCCACCTTTACGACTTAGTCTTTAACAGGACAATGTGCGTGCGTGCGTGCGTGCGTGCGTGCGTGCGTGCGTGCGTGCGTGACGCCCTGCCTGCCTGCCTGCCTGCCTGCCTGCCTGCCTGCCTGCCTGTCTGTGTCCAGATCAGATATCAGCCCTCACCTCCTTGGGGGCCCCTCTGACTGCCTATGTCTCCAGTTGTTAATTAACCTTGAGTCCCACAGATCTGTCCTCAGTTATCTTTAGGTTGGACGTAGGTGACTGTTAGAACTCACAGAATGACCCGAGGAAGTAGGGTAGACCTGGCTCTTCCTCTGCCCAGTAGCATAAAAGATCAGCAGCTTGTTGGACATAACAATGCCTGCAAGACCCTTTGGAGACAGCCCCGTGTGTAGGGAGGGACTTGAGGTTGGAAAACCGCAGTCCTTTATCATAGTCTGACCTGGCTGAGTCCTTCAAAGCCCGCATCTCCCAGGGCCCCAGGTCTGCATCTCAGACCCCTCTCCACATGATTCTTCTGGTTGCCTGGTACCTTTTGTACTCTTGGTACTGGCCACTTCTGTTCCTGGCCAGCTTAGTCTCTGAGCCAGGCAGGTGGAAGGACACCTGATTTGTGTCACAATGTTCATGAAGGGAGCTGAACCCATGACTCAGTCTCTTGCTGCACTGAGCATGACTTGGTGCTCAGACCTGACTGGGGCAATGCAGGAATGAAGACAGGACAGACACACGTCCAGGAAAGCTGGGCTTGGGTGGCCTCTGCTGGGCTGTGCTTGTTTTGATGGAGGACGCCTAGACAATCTGGGAACTCAGGGGTGTCTTAGGGTTTCCATTGATGTGACAAAGCATCATGACCAAACTATCGTGGGGAGGAAAGGCTCACATACTGCAATCCATTGAGAGAAGCCAGGCAGGAACTCTAGGGCAAGAACCCGGAAGCAGGAGCTGATGTAGCGGCCACAGAGGAGTGCTGCTTGCTGGTTTAACTCACCCCATGGCTTGCTCAGCCTGCTTTCTTATAGATCCTAGGATCACGAGCCCAGGGATGGCATAACCCACAGTGGCCTGGGCCCTCCCCCACTGATCACCAATTAAGAAAGTACCACACAGGGTTGACGACAGCCTTGTCTTGTGGAGGCATTTTCTTATTTAAGGCTCCCTCTTCTGATGCGTCTAGCTTGTGTCAGGCACCAAATAGCTAGCCCAAGGGCTCTCTGTAGGGCCACAGTCTCACATTGCAGTCATCTGTGAGGCTGGAGATGTAGTTGGTGGGTTTTGTACTCACTGATCAATGGTAAACACTGTACTTGGACCAGAGGAGACTTTGCTATGTCTGTGGGTCTGAGGCCTTGGGGTCCTTGATATGGCCATGCCCGTGTCAACAATACACATTTACTGAGGACTTCATATGCAGCTCCCATAGTCTGTTCAGTGACCTGCTAGCTTCAGAGGCACCGGCTCAGCCTGTGGGTGCTTTACTGTGTGTGTCACTGTGACGCCTCCTGCCCCTCGTCTCTTCCTTGCCAGGACTGAGTCAGAAATAACTCCCCACTTCTGGCCCAGAAACTGAGGTGACTGTAAGTGGAATGGCCCCAAGGAGACTAGAGATTGCCATGACCACCATGTGTACATGAAGGCTGTCCTACCATGTACAGGCTTGTAGCCTCAGAAGGTGGTATATGGCCTATGTCCCCGTGAGTGCTTTGCTGGTGGCAGCTCTCATCTTTCTGCTGGTGCCTTGGGAGCCAGCCCCCTTCCTGCTCCCCTGAGCTTGTCTTCCTGTGCCAGTCAAGATCTCCGCCTGGGAGGTGCTGGGCTCTGCAGCTGTGCTGTGGGGCTCCTGACTTATGTGTCTTCACCTCTTGCCCTGGGAAAAGGTGAGGCTGATCTAGAGATCCCTACCCCCAGCCAGTAAACTCAGCTTTGCCCTATGGGATAGAGGGTTTTCCCTGTGGAATCCTATGAAGTGGATTGTTGTGGTTCTCCCTGCCTGCTCTTTGGGCAGACACTATGGAGCAGTCTTTGTCCCATCCCCATCCTGCACATGGTGTGTGACCTGGTACGTAGTCAGCTTGAGCTGCTGCAGTGAGCTTGGCATGGCGCTGCCTAGCAGATGGTCACAGTGTGCTGTCTGGCGCCCCTACCTTTATTGACCTTGGGCATGAAGCTACAACTTGACAGTGTGCTGTTCAGAGGAGAAAGTATACAAGCACGCATTTAAATTTTATTTCCAGTTCTCTGTTCCCTCACACTAGAAGACTGCAGAAAACAAACCAGTCCACTTCCAGATTATCATCTCGATGTGGGCAGGATCAGCAAGTCCTGCAGAGAAGAGCCAGGGTTGGGTAGGATCCTAGAATGAAGGCTGTGAGAAGCATGTATACAGTCAGTCGCTCTTGGTCTTGGTGCAAAGGCCACTGGGAGTTGTGGGGGGAAGAGGTCATTAGGAGGCCTAGGCTGGGTGATGCGGCCCCAGGAAACCTAGAATGCACTCATGTGGTTTCCTCAAGCATCATGATAGGCTCCTGGGCCTGGTTGGTTGTATCTTGTTAGACCCCGACCTTCCCTGAGCTCAGCAAAGTGTGGATGTACAATTGCAGGCTCCCCTCCTAGGAGCGGCAGGCCTCATACTCTGACCAGCAGAGGGCAGCAGAGCCTCATTTCCTTCTTGGGTCCTGGGGCAGGGACCTGCTGCAAGCCACTTCCTCCTGTGATAGAACCCTAGGAGGATGAGTTTGTTTGTTTGTTTGTTTATTTTTGGTTTCTCGAGACAGGGTTTCTCTGTGTAGCCTTGGCTGTCTTGGAACTCACTCGGTAGACCAGGCTGGCCTGGAACTCAGAAATCCACCTGCCTCTGCCTCCCAAGTGCTGGGACTAAAGGCGTGTGCCACCACTGCCCGGCGGAGGATGAGTTTCTTTAGGAATTTGCCATAAAGACTGCTGTGAAGTCAGGGTTGTGGCAGCCCGTACAGCATGCCCATCACTGTCTCCACTGACTCCCAGGCTTAGCCTGCACACATACCAGGGAGTTATGGGAACAAGCTGTAGGAGCAAGTCACAGCATGAGTTGACCTTGGCTGCAGTGCGGTGTGTGTGCTGGCTGCTGGCTTGTCAGAGTGCAGTGGGAAGAGGCGCTCACTCCCCGTGGGGTGCTAGGCTGACATACTGGTGTACAAATCTTGTTGAGAGGCCAAATCATGGTTGACAGACACGGTCCAGCAACTGTTTCTGTGTGTCCCTTCCAACGACATTCCTTGGGTCCTCGGTTACCTAGTTGTGGGGTGTGATGTGGAAGTGTTTGTATGTGCCAGCAGGGAGCCAGCCTCGGCCGGGTTCTGTTCTACTCATCGCCACTTCCTTGCTGCAGCCTAGTTTATAAGGTGCCAGGACCTATCAGATTCTCTTTCCAGAGCTTGAGCATAGAGGCTGGCCTAATTTGGTAATGAAGTAAGGCCACAGCTGTGATTGTGACAGGAGCATGTTCCAAATGGCATGACAGGCCACACTTTCATCAGGCTAAAGGTGCCTGTCTTAAGGCTGTATAAACAACTTAAGCACGCAGTAGCCGCCTGTGTGCTCTGTGGTGCACCATGTTGAGTGCTCACCTCTACCCAGTATGGATTATCCATCTGTGCATGTAGTCAGGCCCAGGACTGTGTGGGACTTGATCCGGAGACCTCAGGAAACAGGACCTGCTGTATAAGGCTCTTGGGGTCCTGGCATGCTCAGTCTTGAGGATAGTTGGATATGGCTCCTTCTCCCTTTCTTGCTAGAGGCCTGGCCTTGGCTCTGTAAGTGTCGAGTCAGCTCTATAGCAGAGGCTTGACCATTAGGACCTGGCCTCTACTTGGAGTCGTATAAAAAGTAAGGGATAAGCGTCACAGGGACGCCTGACCCTGCCTTGGTGATCTGCAGCCTGGTCCAGTGTGACGTCACGTTTACCATCTACCTGTGTCACACGGGCCTACTGCATGCTCTGATCTGTTCAGAGCCACACACCCATTTGTTCTCCTGTGGATACTCAGAATTGTCGCTGTGCTTTGTCCCAGGCTGTCTCACCTGATGACACGTAACTTTAAGGGGGCGTCATTTCTTCCCAGTGTCTAGTGGAATGGCCCAGTGGCTCTTGTTTGGGACCAGAAGACTCAGGAGCTCTTCTGTCCTCACAGGTTGTCCCCAGTTGCTTCAAAACCATGGGGGGAACCCCGTGCCTACCACCAGGACACTGAAGGCTGTTTAGCTCTCTAGGGGCATCTGTTCCCTGTTTGGGGTGTTCTGGACACTTGCTGGCCTGAGGAGGACAGGCAGGAGTGGATGTCATCTGAGCATGTGGGGTGCTGTTTCTAAGCTGGTCCTGTGGACCTAGTGGCTGGGCGATTCTGGGTCCTCAGCGTCTTTCTGCTGTGTGGAGCGTGGCTGGCAGTACCCACTGAGGTATTCTCCTCACCACGCCATCCATCAGCAGCTGGGCTGAGGGCAAGCAGCTGGAGGTCCTGAGATACAGTTGGGGGGTCGGGGGACAAGAAGAGGAAAGGCTGCTTGTGTGCACTGCGTGCAGATATCACCGTGTGGTTAGCAGCTTCTTTCCTATGACCTTGACCTTTGACCTCGCTGCCTCCCTTTGGATACCCTTGCCCTGTGTATTTCCCAAGCTCCACAGGGGGATGCCATCGTTTTAGGGCTTTGGCAACCCCAGGGACTTTGCAGCATTTTGCTGGCCAACTGGTACCCAGGTGCCTTCCTGAACCTCCGTCTCTGTCCCCAGTCTGGAAGCAGCAATGGCTACTGTGTTCAGCTCAGTCTCTCCTTTTCTGCAGTCCAGGGCTCCAGGGCTTGTGGAAGGTACTGCCGGTATTTAGAGTAGTTCCTCCCACCTCATTTAGACAGCCCCTCGCAGATAGCCGCCCTACCTAGCCCTTCCTCCTTTTTACAGTTTAACTTCATGTCTTATCACTAGTCTGTGTGTGTGCACAAGTGCAAGCACGTGAGCCTCCTCATGTATACCAAGGTCACACGGCATGTGCCGTCTGCTAGTGCAGGGTTCAAACACTGGGAGGCTTGGACTGCCGGCACTAGTACTGCCCGAGCTTTCCAGCCCACTGCCTTTTTCCTGAAACACATTCTCACCCTGGTGCACGCTGACCTGGAACTCACGGCCTCTGTCACAGAATTGAAAAACTGACCTGACCAACACACAATGCTTGCCTCTGTCCCTCAGCAGCGCTGCGGCTCCTGAGCACCCTGGGAGGACCTGGTGGTGACATCTCCATCTCTCTCTGGTGCTGGGAAATCTTGGTGCAGGGCTGAGGTTATGCTGTTCTCGCCCTTCCTGTCTGTGCAGTAGTCTTGCTTTCAGCCTGGCCAATGGCGGTTGGTTTCGGTCTCACTTTGTTGCAGGTTTTATTTTAAACGTTTTGCTCCTCTTTAAGGGTAAGCTGTAGATGGGGGTCAGTGGTTATGCAGTTGGGCTTGGCCTGCCCCGGGCCCAGTAATCCTGGCACCTGTTCCAAGTTCCAGTTCTCTGTAAGGAAGCTGGGGTTGAGGTGTCCTGCCCCAGTAGAGCAGCTGCTACTGTCATGCCTCAGAAATGCTTGCTGGGCTGTCTCCTTCCTTCCTTCATAGGATGAGGTCTGCAGCTGATACTGTGACAACTGGCAGTCAAGGAGAGGCCTGGAAACAGCAACACCTCAAAGCTCTGTTGTCCCAGCACAGCTCGGGCTGAGCTGCTGTTCTGTCACAGTGGCTCCCGTGAAGCCCCCTGTTTGGGCAGCAGCCATAGCTTTCTGTGTGCTTACTGTAGCCAGCACAGACCTGCTGACGTCACTGGCATCGCTGTCCGCATCGAGGAAGCTGCCCATGGCTGTCTGGTTGCTGCCTGTTTCTGGGCCTGTCTTTCTGCCCACAGGGAGCAACCGTCAGCCTATGCAGAGTCCAGTGAAACGAGGGTGAACGCCAGTGCCGAGTGCAGCAGGATCCTCGGGCTGTGTCAGGCCTTCAGCTTCCGCATGACCTCAGCATTCCAAACCCTCTGCATCTGCAAGAACAGCCTGTTCGGTTCTGTTTCTCTGGAGCGACGGAGGGCGAAAAAGGTCACATTCTAGCTAGCGTTCTCAGTAGCCCGCTCCAACATCCCTCGTTCTGTGTGGTGCTAGCGTGTTATTGCTAGGGCCAGTCTCCACTGACCTTGGTGTTATTTTTACTTTGGAGTAATTGCAGACTTACAAAAAGCTGAAAGGATCATCTAGAGAGAATGACTTCCTGTCCCCTGGGAAGTCTTACCATTGTGCACTTCTATGTGAACTCCCCACCCCCCTTGGTGCTGGCTTGTCTGTGCCAGGCCCGTTTTTCTTACAAGTTTCCATGCACCTCAGAAGACCCCCCAAGTCCCACCCCAGCCTGACAGCCCACATTTAGGCCTGTCGTCAGCTCACTTGTGGTTTGACATTGCTTCTAGTCATGTGACACCTGCCTAGGTGTGGTGCGGTGGAGGGCACTGGATGTTCCATCTGTCAGACCATCCGGAGGAGCAGCTTCAGCCCTGGGCCCTCTCACCCCAGCCCAAGCTGTGCAGCCCCAGTCTTTGTTCGAGGGAAAATGACCCTAACTGTGGGGAGGAACTGAGTCACAAACTGCCGAGGCTTTGTGCCTGTTCCCTCAACAAAGGCTGAAGTCGCTTACCAGGGTCTCCAGCTTCTCCTGATGGGACTTGCTTCTGCCTCGTTTATCCTTCAACACGCAGGTTCTCCACTGCACAGTCCAGGAACGTCTGTGTGTCTGAGACGGCAGGAGACCATGTTTCCTACCATCTTGGGGGTAAAACCGTGTTCTCTCTTCTCTGTGGCTAAACCGTGTCAGCCCTGGGAGAGGCCGTTAAGACCAAGGGCATGGACCATCCTAGTGTTGTTCTGGGGCAGCCTATCAGCAGAGAGCTTCCAGTGACCCGATCCCTACCCTTCATCACACCAAGACTCTGTGCCACCCAGCTGCCCGAGGCCCAGTAACCAGTGAGGGGCTCCTCTTTCTACCTCGTAGTTCTCAGTTCCACACTTAGTCTTTCTTATTCACCACGGGCAGGACTGCTACTCTGGCTGGGCAGTGTCCCTTGCTGGCTCCAGCTGTCCTAAAACTTAAAAAGAAGCCCAGTTAGCATTGTCCAGGCCCCTCAGAGCCAGCCGGTCAGTGTTGTCCGTCCTTTCTGCTCACACAGCTCGGTTGTCTATGTCCCACAGTCAGTCAATTCTGGTTAATTAGGACAGGTCCAACTGACGTTACCACAGAGCATGCATTGGTGAACCTTGATTTTCGCCTTTGAAAAGTGGGGCCATGTCATCTGGTTCCTGGTGCAGATGTATCTCCATGTGTATTCTTAAATGTCCCCAGACAGGTGTACACTCAGCCTCCGAGAGGCCCTCTGCCTGCAGTGGTGACCAGCAGAGACTAGCAGTCTATACAAGGCCTCTCCCTGGCTGGTTGCTCTTCATTGTGTCTAAGAAGGTGGACTTGACTCAGATAGCAATACTACAGACCCAGTGGCTTCAGCGCAGATTGTTACTGTGGTTTTGGAGACCGGTGTCACGGGTGTGCTAGGGAGGGCGTGAGTCTCCTCCTCCTTGGCTGTCACGTGGTGTCCTCTCTCTCTGTGGTCTTCTCTTTGAGTGCACCTGCCTCATGGTCCTCATCTAAGGAAGAGTCGGATCAGGGCCACTTGATGGTGTCGTTTCCTCTGTAAAGGGACCTCGCTGTGTTTAGACCTCCTTTGTGTGCGGACTCATGCCTTCAAAATTGTGGTTTGTTTTCATTTTATTTATATTAGTGTTTTACCTTCACGTCCGTAAGTGCACCCCGTGTCTGCAGTGCCCATGGAAATCAGAGGAAGGTCCTGGATCCCCTAAAACAAGTCACAATGGGTGTGAACTGCCATGCAGTAGCTGGGAACTGAGCCCGGGCTCTGTGCGAGAACAAGTGCTCTTAACCACTGAGCCACCTCTCCAGCCGCAGGACCTGTGTCTGTGATAAAATAACCTGGCCAAAGCAACATGAGGTGGGAAGGGTTCATTTGGCTCACAATTCCAGGTCACAGCCCCATCAGTTCATGGACATAATGTCAACAAGAACACGCAGCAGCTGGTCACGTTATAGCCACAGTCAAGTGCAGAGAGCGATGGAGTAACACAGCATTCTAGTGCTGGGCTTGCCCTCTGCATCCCTGCAGTCCAGAGCTTAGCTCCTGAGTGGTGCCGCCCATATTCAGGGTGGGTCTTCCGACCTCAACCCACTTAAGAAAGTCTCTTATCGGCCAGCATACCTGTTATGCCAACTCAACAACCAGACCTAACCATCGCATCCTGTCTCCAGTGATGGTCATACTACTTTTCCTTTTGAAACTCACTGTGTAGCTCGGGCTGGCCTCAAACTTAAGGCAGTTCTCCTCCCTCAACCTTCTGAGTGCTAAGATTATAAAAGGCTTGAGCCTCCATGCCTGGCTGCCTGCCAATCCATTCTAAAGAACCAAGAGTTAGCACTGCGGCACTGAGTCTGGAATTCAGCCATTACAATGGGGATATGCCAATCAGTACACCACAGCGGGTTATTTGAGGTCAGGAGCACAAGGAAGAGAGGACAGAACCAGGCAGGGAAGGCTACCACCAGAAGATAGGCTGGAGAGCTGGAGAGGAGAGGCTGTAGGCTTGCGTTCCAGGGATGGGGTCTTGAGGACAGGGAAGCACTTTGTCTTCATGCTTTGGTCCTAATGCTGGCAAGCAAGGTGAAGGTAAGTCATGTCCAGGACCTGGTGCTGGCGCTGTGGCATCCTCACATCCATAAATGCACTGGTGTCAGCTGAGCTTAGTGTAGGGACCCACTGCTGCGTGGAGCCTGAGGCTGGTCATCACCTGGGTACTCACAGGCTGCCTTGCCATTGGCCTTAGTAGGGATGGGGAGGAACACACACACACACACACACACACACACACACACACACACACACCGCTGAACAGACACTGGCCTGCCTCATTACTCACTCCTGTGCTCTCTCTCCTCAGGTGCAGAGCCAAAGGCCATTTTGCCTAAGAAGGAAAAAGTGAAGCTTCGCCGTGAGCGATGGCTACAGAGTAAGTTCACGTCCTTATCTTGTGAGTTAGCCACATCTGCCCCATTCTCATCCAGATGCCTGTGCCACATGGATGGGCTCCATCCCGTGGAGGCTGGTCATGTCCTTGTCCTCTCAGACCTTGATGGGATCCCGGAGGCGCTAACTGGGAAGCAATATGGCACCAGGCAGCATGAGGGATGTGTCCCTGGAGTGGGCGTAGAGCTGTGTGCACGCCTCCTGCAGCCTCCTTGCTTTCTCCTCTGCACAAAACCATCCTAAAAGCTGTTCTCTGTCCCTCGGGTAACGGTGGTCTGTCTTCTGTCCCTCGGGTAATGGTGGTCTGTCTTCTGTCCCTCGGGTAACGGTGGTCTGTCTGAGCTTCATGATGAAAGCTTTAACTGCAGAGATAACATGTCCATCTGTGGGGCAGAGCCCTGGTGCATAGGTGAGGCCTGTCTGCTGTTCTTTCCAGGTCTATGACTGTCATTTTATGACGGAGTTCATATGGTACAGGCCAGCCTAACTCTGTGGGCAGCCAAGCCTGACCCTGATCTCCTGATCTGTGGGCCTCTGTCCTGCAGCTGGGGGATCGCAGGAGCAAGGCAGCTCGCCTGGCCTGTCTGAGGTCTGCGTTTGGCCTCAGTCTCCATCCGAGCATCTGGAGCAGATGGGGCAGCTCTCCTCTCGCTCCCCTCCTGTAATAGGGCAGCCATTTTCCACAAAGCTGATTATGTGCGACGTTCCCCAAGCATTTTCTGTGTTTACTTGAAAATTATGAAGATTGCTTTGTAGTTTTTCTCTTCGCTGTTATCTTTCTTTGTAGTGTGTTCTGCCAACTCTGGGAGTTAATTCATCTTCATTCATTTTCATCTTCATGTTCTTACCTGTTTAAATATGGTTTACCTTATTTTTTGTTGAAAATAAGGTAGTTTTTCTTGAAAATTTTTTCTTGAAAACATTAAATAAAGGGGTATTTTGGAAGCAGTATTTATAGAAATTGGTCAGTTTCCTCAACGATTGCTAGTTTTATATTTTGTTACTTTTTGGACTATTTATTATTATTATTTTTTTTTTTAAAGAAATTTGGCTGCCGAGTAGTGGTGGCACACGCCTTTAATCCCAGCACTTGGGAGGCAGAGGCAGGCGGATTTCTGAGTTCGAGGCCAGCCTGGTCTACAGAGTAAGTTCCAGGGTAGCCAGGACTACATAGAGAAACCCTGTCATGAAAAACCAAAAAAAAAGAAAAGAAAAAAGAAAGAAATTGGCTGCTCTGATCACTTTCTCACAATTCCCAGCAGAAGGAATTGTGCCCTCTATGGGGCAGGAGATGCTGAGGCTCCAGGCATGGCCACGTCTGAGGTGTGCTGCTTTGGTGTGGAAGTTTTTGTTTCTGGTGGTTGATGTGAGTTGATTTTTATGCCTCCTGGTTTCTTCTAATTTCATCAGCTTTCAGCCTTTATTAGCGAAAGGCTGTGTGTCGCCTCTTCCCTGCCTCTGTCCTCCACCCTCCCCTGGGATTGAACCTAGGGTCTCTGGAATGCTGGACCCGTGCTCTACCACTGAGCTCCGTCTCCAGCCCTGCTCTCTCATTCATGCTCTTTCTGTGTGTATGAGGGTTTGGCCCACATACCTGCAGAGGTCAAAGGAAGGCATCAGATCTCCTGGAATTGGAGGTATAACCAGTTATGAGCCACCATGTGGGTGCTGGGAACTGAACCCTAGTCCTGGGGAAGGACTGCTGTCTGCTGAGTGTGTCGTCATTTTTATCTGTGTTCCACCATTTCTGATTAGATTTGTTAAGAAGCTTTATGGATCTAATGCGCAAACCCTGGATGCTAGCTACTAGTCCAGTCCGTTCCTCCTCTGCGTTCTTAGCCTCCACCGACCCCCTGGCTGGGCTTTCCTTTAAGTTTGGTTAAGTAGCTAGACTGTGTCCATGTTGTCTTCAGCAAACAGTTTACTTCTCTGTCACAGCCATTGCTTGGTTCATTCCTGCCCACCCATCAGCACTTTCTTAGTGCATTTTGAAACAAGTTGCGGGCGTTTGTCTACCTGCTGGCAGATAGGCTGGCTAGCCCTGAGCCTGTCTGTGATCCCCTTTGTGTTCTCTTGTGAAGAGGATGTTTACCTGGCGTCAGCAGTGACTTCTGACAGCTGCGCGTGCCACCTGCCTGCCTGCCCAGTGTGAGGTGCCATGGCCAGGGGGTCTGTGGTTGCATTAGTACTTTGTCTCCTGAGAGTGCCTCCCTGCCAGGCTGCACTGCGCGCAGCAGTGGCCAGTCCCATGGCTAAGAGGCATCATGCTGTTCATGGTCTCCCTTGCTACCCTGTCTACCATTGATGGATGTCTGCCCTTCCATCTTGTCTGTGGTCAGTAAGGCTGACGAGCATTCGCTCTAGTGTCTCTGCGGACATGTTTTTATTCCTCTTACGTAAATACTTAGGAATGGAATGCTGGGTCATAGGGCAGGTGTATGTTTAGTTTTGTAAGCACTGCCAGACATTCTTCTGAAGCCATGGTTCATGTGTCCCCCTCCAGCATCATGAAGTTGTACGGGTGTGTACGAGTGATGGTGCATCCTCAGTCACGTGTCTGGTGACCTGGGCTGCTGTCTCACGGGCTGCTGCTCTGTGTTCTGTGAAAGAGCACTGCCATGTGTGTGCATCTCGTCTTCAGTGAGGGTCATTCTTCTCAAGGTGCCTTGTGGTTTTTTTTTTACTGAGCTTGGGGACTCTGTGTGTGCTGGGGACCTGCCGGCCCTGGTCAGCTGTGTGTGCTTTATTCCTTGTAGACTGTCTTGCCCATTTATTTTCTTAACTTTTTTTTTAAACTACAGGAGTTTAATTATTAAAAATCTAACTCATATTTTTTTCCGTATGGTTACAGTGTGTCTTGTTTAAGATGTGGCTTAAGTTAATTAATCTCTGTGAGTCTGAGACAGCCTGGTCTACATATTGAGTTCCAAGACAGCCAGAGCTAAAGAATAGACTGTTACAGACAGACAGCCATAAAAAGCATCCCAATCCCAAGTCATGAAGATGTTTTTCTGTTTCCTTCTGAAAGTGTCACAGCCTGGCTTGTCCTTAGGCTGTGGTCCATCCTGAGCTGGCGCCTGTCAGCTGCAAGTTGGTGGGTGGTCCTGCCACAGTCTGAGGCAGATTGTTTTCTCTTTGGATTGTCCTTTGAAAGTCACATGGCTTCCCTCCGTCCATGCTTGTGCTGTGCTGTGGCCCATGACTCCAGTGTCAGCAAGTGGGACAGGCACACAAAGCCTCCTCTGCTCCTTCATCCTAGCTTGCTCTGGGCATTCTTGGATCTCAGCACTTCATCCAGTTTCACTGTTTCATTCTACTTAAAGCCGACAACAGAAGCTAAGAGGGATTGCGATTGGGGCGGCACCAAGTCTGTAGACCAGCTTCAGGAGGGTGGGCTACCAACACTGAATCAAGTCGAGGGACATGATAGGCCTCTCATCATTGGTCAGGTTTTCTTAATTCGTGTTATCAGTGTTGTAGGTGAGCACCTCCCCGTGATGCCCCCCCACCCCACGTACGTGTGTGTGTGTGTGTGTGTGTGTGTGTGTGTGTGTGTGTGTGTGTGTGTGTGTTGGACAATTTGCTTCTGAAAGTTTTAAAAAGTACAAGTGATTATCATCTTCTTATTTTTTAGTAACAGCCTTTGTCTTGTGATCTGGCCCAGGACATGTCTCAGGTCTGGTAGCCATGCAGGATTCTCTAGGACCATCAGCAGTCTATCTCTTCTGTGGCTGTGGAGCCTGCTGATCGTTTGCCACACTCTCCCTGCTGTCACTGTGAGGAGCTGTCCCAAGCTTTACCTTTCCCTGCCCCCTCTCCATCTTGCTCCATTTTGCCTCCCCAGTATCAGATTCCTCAGGAAGTGCTCCCCCTCCCTGGAGCAGTGTTTTTGAGCATGGGGGCCCCAAGTGTGCGAGAATCAGGTGCTCTCTGGGACGACGCTGTGACACTGTACGTCGCCTGTAGCTCTCAGCTCCTGTAAAGTGCTGTTCTGACCCTGGATCTGCCCGACTGATGGAGGCAGCTCAGAAGTTGCATTTCACGGCTGTGATTTTCTTCCTGGATTCCAGTGGTGCAGTGTGGCTTTACTGTGTTTTGGCTTTTTGTGGTTCTCTACTTATTTAGAGTGTCTAACTCAAATAGTTCATCCCCGGGTGCAGGGAGCAAGGGGCAGCCACAAAAGCGGTCACTTCTTGTCTCTGTCCAGGACTCTGCCCCAGGTTTTGTGTTTGAGTGTTAGACCTCTCTTGCTCATTCTGTATAAATAATGTTGCGTTCACATTGAGATTTTTATGGTTTTGAGACAGGGTCTTCAGTATCCTGGACTGTCTGGGTAACCTTGAGTTCTTATCTGCCTGTCCCTAATATTTGAGGGGTTTTGTTTTTTGTCTAGTTTGTTTGCTTAAGAAAGGATTTAGATTTCCCAACTTGGTTAAAAGTCGTGTTGCATTGTGGGTTAGGGATTGGGGCTGGGCACATCTCTTGACACTGTCCACTCCCGCTGTCTTCTGTCACTGCCTCCCTGGTAGCAGTGAGCTGCCAGACGGGAGTGCCAGGATGTGGTTAGGCTGTCTTGTTGAGCTCAGTAGAAATGAGGTATTTATTATCTTGGATCTGTTTATGGTTTCACTGTAACTTTATCGTGGGTAGATAGTGAGTTTTACCACATCTCTTCTGGTACATCTAATGACCAAGTTTCCCCCTTTTAGCGAGCACTGCCACCAATCATGGTGGGTTACAACAACTTCTAGACACCAAACTATCCTTGCACGCCCTGGATCGCCCTGTTTGGGCATCTTTGGTTTGGATTTGCTTCTGTGTGTTTAGGCTGCACGTCTCCCTCAGCCTTGCTGTCCTTCCTCTGGATCGGTCAGCCTGTATGCCTGAGAGAGTGGCCCCTTAGCCCTTCTATCTGCCAGGGAAGTTCACCCCTCTCCCCTCTGCCCCCCTTTGGGAAGAGCGGCTGGTTTTGATGAGGTGCTAAGTGAATTGTTTGCTCTGTTCCACCTAGACTAAAAAAAACCCACCAAACCGTCACCTTATAAATCCACAGTCCGATAGGCTGAACTGGGCAGAGGCCTTGGAGGGCTGTCTCTGCCTCGGCGTGAAGTGATGGGCCCTGATGTATTGGCCCTGCCTGGGGTGGTCAGGGTGGACTTTCTGACCTGCCCTGTGAGGCGTCTTCCCAGTTGTAGAGGGGACAGAGTTGGCTGGGTCTTGCTGACAGGAAGCTGTCAGTTGCCTCCCCCCTCTCTCTGCGAGGGTCACCCCATGTTTGAAGGATCTGAATAGAGGTCCTTATGTGTCTGGGTACCCCGAGAGAGTGGGTTTAATCCCAGAACTGCACATACCCCACAGCCACACGCAGGCAAATAACAAGTTTAAGTACTTATAACATTAGCAATTTGGAATTGAATCCATCTTTTGAAGCACATCAAATCCCAAGACTGTGCCCCACAGTGAACTTTCTCTTACATTAGTGCTGTGCATGTGACCTGGCCACCCACCCTGCTCCCTACTGCTCCCTACTGCTCACTATGGCTGACAGTTCCACTCTATGAGACCAATATCCCCTTCTCAAAGTCTCAAGGAGGTGTCGTACAGTTCTAGATTGCCCAGGATAAAGGACACCATGGCTTCTCAGTAAGTTACCAGTGAAGCCCAGGGCCTGTGTCCACCCGCTGTCCCTATGCCAGCCCCCCGAGTCTATGTGCCCAGGCCCTGCACTGCACCCTTTATAGAGGAGGCAGGCCTCTGTTCTGAAGCTCCAAGCTCATAGCCAACCCTGTAATTAAAGTGTGCCTCTGTGATTAAGGAGAAAAAAATAACTCAGATTGGCCCGCCCCCCAATTCTTTAGGGGCGCAGAGCAGGTGACAGCGGGGTAACAAAGAACACTTGTGTTCTGTGGGAACGAGCAGGCCTCAGGGTACACTCAGCTTGGTGGGTGCCTTGGCATTGGTGGCCTCTGGGGGGCCGGGGAATGGGGTTTAATTGCCACGTTCTCCTGTCTTCCCTCAGAAATTGAAGCCATAAAGCTGGCAGAGCAGAAGCTCAGGGAGGAACGAAAGCGCAAGGCCATGGTGGTGGTCGGCGACCTGCACCCCCTGAGGGATGCCCTACCTGAGCTGCAGGAACTGGAGGCCAGCCGCCAGCAGAAGCAAGCCAGACGGTGAGTGTCTGGCACCTGCCATCTCTTACAGAGCTGGTCTGGGTCTCCATAGCCCTGCATTCAGAGGGAGAGAGGGATTGATAATGGTCTCTGAAGTCTCCCATCTCTGAAAGGTGAGTCAGCTCTCAGCCACACGAGGCTTGGGGAGCCTTCCCCTGGCCTTGAACCCTTGGATGAAGTGCAGTGGAAGGAGCGCCTGTGCCTACCCCTGGTAGAAGTCTGCCTAGCCCACCATGTGTGCTCCCTCATGTCGTCCTCCCTCTGGCCAGCCTCAGTTTCCGTACTAGGCACGTAGTCAGCACAAGGCCTAGTGGCCTTTGCTGTGTATCCACCTGACCTTCCTGTTGCCCTTGCAAACAACTCTGACATCCCTTTCTCAGGGAACCTTCACCTGACACCTGCCTGTGTTCCTCCCTCCCCTGATCCCCACCGAGGGTGAGCCTCTGAATGTGGGCACACTGCATGGAGACCTCAGGGAGAGGCCGGAGCCCACACAGCCCTAACCTTTCCTGTTCTTGTTCAGTCAAAGGATGAGGAGTGAGTGCAGGCCTGGGGCTTAACAGTGCGGAGCTGCCCTGTGGGGCAGGTGGAGGGAGGGGCTTCTGGACTGCTCTCAACTCGCCTTTCAGCACTTGTCATTTCTGTTTCCTGGGGTTTTGTTTTTGTTTTGTGGAGGGTGGTAGTGGTCATGGTTAACAAGGTCTCTCTATCCATGCTGGCCTGTAATTCATTGTGTACCTCAAACTAACCTTGAACTTAATAGAACTTAATATAGTCCTCCTGCCTCAGCTCCTCCCAAGTGCTGGGACTGACTGCAGGTGTGAGCCACCACACAAGGCTTATTGCTTCTTATTTTACCTTAAAAAAAAATCTTCCAGTGAGTTTTTATCTGATGATAAAGCAGAGGTTCCGTGCCCTTGTCAGGGGGCAGGTGGCTGCCTTGCTGTAGAACCAGATGGCCATGGCCAACGGCTGAGTTCCCAAGATGGGGCACCCATTCCACGCCTGCCAGACATGGCCCCAAGACTCACCAGCCGAGCAGAGCCAGCCATGCAGATTCCATTCCTGTTCTCAAGCAAAATATGTGACCCTGGTCAAGGGTCCCTTTCTCTTTACAGCTTCTCTTCTGAGAAATGTGCTTGGGGCTCCCAGACCCGGGAGAGCTACACAAGCTCTCACAGCCCAGAGAGAAGTGTGCTGGGGCCAGGAGCCTCCCCAGGATTGCTTCAGCTGTGCTGAGAAGAGGCTCCCATCTTGCCCCAGCCCTGACTGCTTCCTCACACGGACCGGTGCTTTGCCTCTCTCTGCTTCAGAACAGCTTTAGAAGCTCAGCACAGTGCCGCATGCCTGTAATCTCAGCCCTTGAGTGGTTGAGGCAGGAAGGTTGCTACAGATGTGAGGCCAGCCTGGAATACAGTGCAAGACCCTGTCTCAAATTAAGAAGGAAAACCCAATAGCAGTTCAGATTTACAGACAGATGTCAAAGACAATTAACATCTAAGTTAGCGTCATAGTTTGTCGCTGTGAGCCAGGATTGAAGCGTATGTAGTCACACCTCTAAAGCAGTGGTCAGGGGACTGAGGAGACATGTCAGGCTATGAAGTCCCCACTGTGCAGGTCGCCTCACCTGAGTTTGGATTGTCAGCACCCATGTAAGACCTGGGTGTGGTTTCTGTAACCTCAGTGCCTTGTGGGTGGAGGCCGAAACTTTTCTGGTGCTCATTGGCCGGCCAGCCAGCCTAGCCAAATTGATGAGCTCCAAGTAAAACAGTGTGGAGTGATTGAGGAAGACACCTGAGGTTGACCTCTGGCCTGCATGCACGCACGCATGCACACACACCTATATAAACAGATACCATGAACGAAATCATGGATTCACAGGAAGAAACTTAACTTGTGGCTTTTCCATCTCCTTACGCTCCTTCTGGCTTTGAGCTTTTCAGACTGAGACAGCCATTCCTGGGGGGACATGGGGTGGGGTTGTTTTTGCTTTGTTTTGAAATAGGCTGGGTCAGTAACTGGGGAAGAGTCAAAACTCCTGTTCAGCAGAACCCAGGACTCTGCAGACCCTGTCTTTGAGGAAAGGCAGCATAGCTCCCTACCCTGGACCTGCAGTGACCACTTCCTTCCCAGAGGCACAGAGTAGAAGGGGACACAGCCCCTCACAATGAGAATCCTGGGAAACACACTTTTGCCGGGTGGTCTAGTGACAAACCATCCTTGGTTGAGGTTCCTGTAAGCCTGTGAGCGTCTGCTTTATGCACTGGGCTATCATCCAGTGCTACTTTAGTAAACTGATGAAACTGACCAGCCGTGGCCACTGGCATCTCTTTTAGTAGCTCCCAGATGGCTCTGATCTGCCTGTCTGTGGGGTGGATGTGTCTGAGCCCCACACTTCCTCACTTTCTGATGTCAGCAGATGCTGAGAGCTCACCTTGGGCATTTTCTGCCTGGTCCTGGTAACAGGCATTTCTCCAAGGAGCCTGTCTCCTTGCCTTAGAGAATGCCAGACAGCAGATCTGAGGCTGGAGTGCTGATGACTCCGGAGTCTTACTTGGAGCAGGTGCTCCAGTCCAAGTGCCGACCCGAGCATGCGAACTTGGAGTTAAAAACTGTCCTCACTCTGGCAGCTGTGTGTGTACACCAGAGATAACTCACTCTACTTTGGTGATCCTAGGCTTCAGTGGTCTCAGAGAGATCTGTCACATCACGGTCATGGTTTGTATGGGAAAGGAAAGAGAACCCGGCAGAGCATGGGGAGTCTCAGAGGCTGGAGTCGGGATGAGTCTCACCCAGCACCAAGGACTGCAGTGGGGATGTTTACCATGCCAGGGACTGCATTAGGCTGCTTCTCTCCACATCTTCGCCTTGCCAGCCTCTTGACCACCTAATGCCCTGTTGGCCCTTGGAGTTCAGGCCCCAAGTATCCCTTTACTGTGTTAAACTGGCCTTGTCTGGGCCACTGCTTTTCACAGTGGGAAGGAAGGCGCTATATCTAAATGGCTGCACCAGGGTCCAGCTAGTTTCTGCTCATCCCTGCTCATGTCCTAGGCTCAGAGAGACATGATGTGGGACAGTCCTATGACCCTCTCTCATTACCTAATCTGTTGCAAGTCCATGGTGTGGCCTAGCATTGATGAATGACAGAATGGCCCAAGGGTATTCACAGTACCCACAGGAGTGGCTGCCCTCTCACTGGGGGGTGGTCTACAGAATTCCTGAGGTAGACTGAGGTAGACCATGTTGTCTGTCACCATCTAACTTAATTATGAGAGATAAAATTCTCTAGAACAAGGCAGGAGTAAGTGACACACACCTTTAATTCCAGCACTCGGGGACACAGAGACAGGCTGAACTGAGTTCGAAGCCAACATGGTCTACAGAGCAAGTTTTAGGATATCCAGGGCTACAAAGAGAACCTCTGTCTTAAAACCAAAACCAAGGGCTTGAGAGATGGCTCAGTGGTTAAGAGCACTGACTGCTCTTCCAGAGGTCCTGAGTTCAATTCCCAGTAACCACATGGTGGCTCACAACCATCCGTAATGGGATCTGATGCCCTCTTCTGATGTGTCTGAAGACAGCAACAGTGTATTCATATACATAAAATGAGTAAATAAATAAAAATAAATTTATTTAAAAAAAACAAAACAAAATCAAAAAAAGTCTCGCAGGGCAGGGCAGGGCAGGGCAGGGCAGGGCAGGGCAGGGTAGGGTAGGGTTTATGCTTTTCTACTCATGGCCCCTTTGCACCTGAGAAGGTGGTTTTGGTTTTTTGTTGTTGTTGTTATTTGTTTTTTTGGTTTTGGTTTTTCAAGACAGGGTCTCACTATATGGTTCTGGTTAGCCTGGAACTCACTATGTGGACCAGGCTGGTTTCAAACTCATAGAGGTCTGGCTGCTAAGGAGGTCTTATATGGCCCCAAGTGCATAGGTTTATAAGGTAACTGAGCAAATCAAACACTGACAGAAAAAAAAAAATCATAGATAAATTTAAAAAAAACAATCCTGTGGGATACATAGAATTTTATCTTTATCAAAGATGAAAGCATATTTGCATACTGATGAAATGATATGTTTGTTTAACATAAAAGAATTAAATCTTGGGCTGAAGAGATGGATCAGTGGTTAAGAGGGCTTGCTGCTTTTGCAGAGGTCTCTGGTCCAGTTCCCAGCACAGTGGCTGAGAACCACCTGTAACTCCAGCTCCAGGGGATCCGACGCCCTCTGCTGGCCTGTACGGGCACCTACACCATGGCATTCAGTCACGGACACACATGTGCACAAAAGTAAAAATAAAAAACAAGTCTTAGAAAACAATAAATCCCAGCTGTGTGTTAATAAGGACATAGAGTGTCTTTACTATTTTTCAGTTAATCTGCGTTTTTCTGTTATCATCGTAAGGCTGAGAATGGCGCTCCACATGGTGAACTGTACAGAGGGCAAGAAGTGTGATCGTGCTGTTTCAGAAACTGCTGGACCTAATTCCAACTCCCTCCCTTCCTTCCTTCCTTCCTTCCTTCCTTCCTTCCTTCCTTCCTTCCTTCCTTCTTTCATTCATTTTAACAAATTGAAGTCAGCAACTCAAACAGCAATTTTAAATCAAGGATTCTAAAACCACAGTGCAAAGATACCCTGATCCTGGCGTAAGCACGATAAGAACTCGTCACAAGCGTTTGTCTCCACAGTGACAGCATGTGCTTCTCTGAGAGCCAGAAGCTTTGTGCCGGGAGGCTGCCGTTCCTCCCTGTGACCGTCTCCCGGCTGAGCCGAGTCAGGCAGTGCTGGGCGGTATGGCATGCTGTGCACATTCAGGACCGAGGCTGCAGTGAAAGTACGCGGTGCAGCTCAGGCGAGCTCTGCTGAAGACATCCTGGATTCCTTTTGCGTTTGGTTCAGAATTTATTTTTGGCTGTTGTACGTTTGGAAATCTACCATTTTTAAATTTTTCAGTTATGAAACACCACATGGGGCTGTGCTCTAGGAAGTCTGCCGTCTGCTTGTGGAAGAACTTCACAGGGTTACACTGTGTTCTTGCTTCCAGTGTCTGAGTTCGGGAGCTCTCTGTGCCCATGCATAGAGACCTGTAAGACCTGGGCTACTGCCACCGTACTCAGAGAGGATCTAGACCGCGTTTAGGGAGACTTTCCCCATCATACAGCCAGAGAGACAGAGAGCTCAGTAGCTAGGTCACCTGAGGCAGTGGTCCTCTGCAGGAGGAACTGGCTGGAGGCACTGGCTGCAACTGTGTAGGGGCCTCTTCTTGTGCCGTGGCAGATTCTGGGACCTCTGAAGGGCTGAGCAAACAGGCACGAGGTTACCATTCTAACAGACTGGGGCAGGGAAAGGGTTGCGTGCAGCCTGACAGTCCTTCCCCTTGGGGAGAATGGGAACCAGAGGCCAAGGTGTGAGAAATCACAGAGAAGATACAAAAGCATTGCTCATTCATATTTGAAAAGGAACATGAATAGATCAGGAGTCTAAATTAGGTGTTGGCCTAGGACACAGTGGTGCTTTTGGCCCTTCCTCTGACTGTCTCCCATTCTGGGCTTCTCTTTCAGCATGACATCTCTGAAATTACCTCATGAGGTAGTGGACTCTGGGTTCTTCCTCATTGCCCAGGTCCCTTGCTGCTAGGTAGGACTGTCTCTCCCTTTCAGATATTGGACCAGGCTCCCGGGGATGTTGTAAGACTGCCCCTGGCATGATCTGCAGCCACCAGAATTGGCCTTAGGAGATGTGCTGCCTGGCCCTGAGCCCCAGGCTCTCAAACTTATACCTAGTGCGGTGGCTTAGAAGGCCCCGAGAGTCTCGGCATGATACACACCCATCTTGTGGTTGGCAGGCATGGTGCCCTAGAAGGTCCTACAGTGCACTTTGGTATCTGTAGGCAGCATGGGTCGGTGCTTGGCTCCTGAGGTTGCAGTGGAATGGCAGGTACCATACTTGCCTAGTAGCTTAGCGCCCTCTTCTCTCATCAAAAGTGAGAGGACAGATGTCAGTTGCCCGTGCCTTGTCAGGAAGTGCTATGTGGTTTTTAGAGGTAGGTTCTGCCCTGGCAGTGGAGTTGAGGGTCCAGGGTAGGCTGCCACCTACATGGCTTGTTCTCCACTCAGGTTGGGCAGGTGGTAGCCTCGGGTACAAAAGTGATGGCGTTTTTCTGGGGTGATAGACCTTTCTATATCACACAGGAACCTTAGGGGGTGAGATAAGACCCTGGATACTATGGTTGTTAACTCTAGATATGATAGCCAGGTGACACAGCTCATCAAGATTCAGTCTCCACAGCCAGTGTACAGTGTGGACTCCTGAACTGCTGGTGCTGGAGACACTAGGGGCCATGGAGATACATTTTCTGGTGAAATGTGTCAGACTGACTTGCACTCTCTGTATCCATAGCAGGGTGACCAGCAAGCCCAGACCAGTGGAGCTTAGCCGAATGAGCACAGCCCAGAGACAGCAGCTTCTGTGAGTACAGCCCTGCCCCACAGGGCCTTCTCTCTAATCTCCTGATCCACACCTCCACCCGCATCTCCAGCTCCCTCCCGCCCTCTCTGTCCTGGCTTGGCTTCTGACTATAGGTGGGAGACAGTTTTGGAGACCAAAAACTTAGCTGTCCTGTAGTAAAGCCTTGGGCGCCTATCTGAAGTTCCTCCAGGGAGAGCTAATAGCATCCAGTGTAGGAACATCCTTTCCCCAGCCTCCGGAGTGGTGGCTGGGGTGTGTAATGACCATGACACACATAGCCCGTGCCACGTCCATCAGCAGTACAGCCCTGTTGGCTGCCTGGCACTCCTCTCAGATGTGAGCTTGGGCATGAGATTCTTGCCTCTGCTCTTGAGCTTCTGTCGACCTGACTCCAGTGGTGGCTGCCTTCGGGGGAGCCTGAGGCAGCCTGGATCTCACGTGGGTCACCCACTCAGCGTGGTCATTCTGTCTGAATACAACCTCTGTTCATTTTTAGTGGTGAGTGTTCTGTGTCAGTTTTTCCTGAAGCTCTTCTTGCCTCCTCAATGTATAGATTCAGTAAGGTCTTTTTAATGATTACTTTTGGTTTTGGAAATCAGTATAGAACTTTACAGCCTCAACTCTCTTCCCACTACTGGGAATTGTACCCAGACCCCATACATTCTGAGTTCTACTGCTGAGATATAGCCTGTCTCCTGTGTTTGGTTGGTTTTAGGTTTTTGTTTTCTGAGACAGGATTTCTTGGTGTAGCCCTGGCTGTCAGACAAGGTTGGCCTCAGACTCACAGAGATCTACTTGCCTCTGCCTCCTGAGTGCAGGGATTAAAGGTGTGCACCACCACCTGGCTCTCGGTTTTATTTTGTTTTGTTTTGAGTTAGGTTCTTCCTAAGTCTAGTCTTGAACTCTCTCTGACTGAGCCAGGCAGCAAGTATAGAGTAAAAGAGAGAATAGGCCAGGTGTGGGTGTTTGAACCCTCAAGCCCACCCTCAGTGACACACCTCCTCCAACAAGGCCACACCTCCTAATCCTTCCCAAACAGTTCCACTAACCGAGACCGGAAATTCAAACATATTTGCCTATGAGGCATCTGCCTTCTCTGCTGACTGAGCCTGAGGCAGCCTGTATCTGTGTTTTCAGGCTCTACTGAAGGTGACCAAGTGGGTTAGAGAACGGGTTGATAGGACCTAACATCCAAGGCTCTTTGGTATCTGAGAGGCCCCCGAGCTGCCTGTGTCCGTAGCTGCCCCATTGCTCACAGCTCTCCAGGGCACATCTATTTTGGGCTCATTTGAGAGGAAGGCACCTCTTACATAAAGCAACTGCCTCTGCTCCCTGATCGTCAGCTTCTGCCTTGGTAGCAGCCCCTAGCAAACCTATTGGTAGGGTGACCTCACCAGTGCCTGTGTGCCCTGGTACTGTACTTCATGGTTGCTCTGGGCCTCTGCTGTTTGTTCCAGTTTTAGGCGTCTAAGGCTGTTGTGTGGGGTCCTGGGGGTTCTTGTTCTCCCAATGCTGATTTCTGCCTTCCTTTCTTTCAGTGAGGAAGAAAGGACCCGGTTTCAGAAGCTGCTGGCCAGCCCAGCCTACAGAGCCAGTCCCCTGATGGCCATTGGGCAGCAGCTGGCACACCAGATGCAGCTGGAGGGTGGCGAACATCTCTGACCAACCCTGACAGTGTGTGCTGTCAGGTCCAGAGGCCTCACATGTGGGTGCCAGTGCCAGCAGCTCTTGAATCCTGTCCTGCACCTGCATGGCCTCCTCGCCAGCCATGAGACCTAGGGGAGGCAAGCAAGAGCTGCTGGTGGAGACAAATAAAATGACTATGGACTGTGCCTTCCATGGCCCAGAGCCCATCTGTGGCTTCACTTCCCTCTTAGAGCTAGCCACTCCTGCGTTTCCAAGGCTCAGCTGACCATGGGACAAGTCCAGGGTCTCTGCAGAACAAGCCCAGGGTCCCCAGCGAGAGGTCACAGTTGGGGTGGTTTCTCTTGTGGGGATCTGCAAGAGCTGCACCAGTGTGAAACTAGAGGCCTGTCAAGGTGCTCGATCCCTGAGGCCTCGGTGCTCCTTCCCTGCTGTGTGGGATCCTGGTCCCGGCAGGGTGCTCCGCCAGCCGCCTTGCTTCTCACACCATTTGCCTTCAGCCACAGCTTCTTGTGGCTCTGACCTCTCTCAGCCCAAGTGTCTCACTGCCTTTTCCTGCTACGACCAGAGAAACAGATGGTCCTTCCTGGAGGCAGAACAGGCCAGCTGGGAGTCTCTTAGCTGAGACAAGATAGACCTGTGTCAGGCACCAGTGGGTTCTCAGGGCAGCACCCACATGTCCCACGGCTCACACGGACCCATGTTCCTCCCTACACCTGGGCGTGCTTATGGCGCTGCTTCCCCCCCCCCCCCATGGTGCTCCCCAACCCTGTGAGTAGGGAGCGGGCAGAACAGGTGAGGGTCCCAGGCCTGGATTGGACCTAGGGCACTTGGTGAATGGAAGTAGGTAAGACTGAATAGGCCTCAACTTGGTGAGGCAGAGGCAGGCAGATCCCTGAGTTCAAGGTCAGCCTGATCTACGGTGAGTTCCAGGACAGCCAGGGCTACCTCTTACTTGAGCCAAGAGAAACCTTGTCTCAAATAAATAAATAAATAAATAAATAAATAAATAAATAAATAAATAAATTTTTTAAAAAAATGAACTGATCTGGACACAGACTCAAGTTCCCTTCATCAGAGGCATTGCAGCCATCTGCTGAGACACTGCGGCTGCCTTGCTGGGGGGAAATAGGTTCTCGTGAAGAGAAGCCGTTCGTGCCTAAATGCACCTGTGGTGCAAGTGTGCTTGGCACAGCTTGGGACCTTTCCATCTTCCTGTGTTGTGTGTGTTAAGATGTCTGTGATGTGGCTTCAAGCGACTCTGGCCTGGCCATGGCAAGCGCCTATTCATTATGCCCTTGCTGGGGAACGTAGGGCCACCCACCGGGGTCCTACTCGGGAGAGTATTCCACAGGCCAACTTCATGTTCAGGTCAGTTACAGCAGGTCAGGGTCCCACACTCAGCCAAGGACACTAATGGGGAGTGAGCGGGAGAGGAGCCAAGCGGACATCACTGGGACTACCTCAGAATCACTGCAAAAGGTGGTCTGAGGTAAGTTCTGTGTCTGAGGCTTGGCAGAGTAGCACGCAGCTGGCCAGAGGCTAGACACTGGGCAGGCAGGGCTCTGGAGAGTGGTAATCCCTTTTTACCTCAGACAAAGCATGTGTTCTCGTGTGGACGGACACAGGAGACAGATCCCAAGAAAGCAGTCCTCTGTGTGGAGGATGGGAGTTTGCTGGATTTGTGTATTTCCTGATCTTCATAGAATAAACACGAATCACATGGTAATCCATTTCTGTGAAAAACATACAGTCCCCTGGCTTTCATGATTTGAAGAAAATGAAAATGATTTAGATAGCAAATGAAATGACCTCGAGACACAGTAGTACCTGGTTCCTCCCTCCATGAGGTGGAGCCTGGCTTCTCTGGCCACACCCTGCTCAGGACATACCCTGCTCTGTACTGGCCTGTCACCAAGGAATCATGAAGGAGACAGCCTTGCCTTGTCCCTGGGGGTGAGTGCTGAGGAGGGGGAAGGGCAGCTCTGGGTACCCCACTGGAGCTGGAACTTACCTGTCCCAGAAGACGGTAGCTCTGTTGGGAGGAAGGTTAGGTCTTTGGGAGCACGTCCTTGTATAGAGCATTGGAATCCTCTGATTCTTAGTTGCATAAACAGGTTTACCCAGTGGTGTGATGTCATCACCATGGGGCCAAGCCAGCAGGCACAGACCTTTCCCCAGGCGTTTCATGAGCAAAACATGCTCAGGACAGGAAGGGCAGTCAGTAGTCTCAGAGCATGGGACTCCCAGCTAAGCAGTGTCCCTGATGAACCCAGACCCTGAGCCTGGAGAGTTTCTTCTGTCCTAAGCAGGACTGGGCCTGCCAGCCACATTCTTACTGGGATGTGTGGTAGTTAGGAGGGAGGCTATCCTGAGTTCTGGGAATTGGGACACTGAGGGACCAATTGTGTGACCTAAGCCCCCCCCTTACATCTCCACTCTGGTTCCTAGCTACCAGCCTGCTAAAACATCACACACACACACACACACACACACACACACACACACA
>JANHMN010000019.1:1273182-1314381 GCA_030674055.1 Rhabdomys pumilio | reverse complement strand
GCTCCCAGGCTGTGGGGCAGCCCAGGTCGGCATCTCACAGGCTTCTGTGCTGCTTAGAAGCCAAGTGTTAAATAAACACCAGGCGCGTTTCTTCTGGAATGTTCCTCGAACAGCGATATCATCACCATGAGACACTGGGAGGTGCTGGCTGTTGCCCAGGCCTCGTCCACATGTGGCTCCTGAACACGGCCTGGCAGCTATGGACAGGGAGGGCCCCTGCCTCTGGTTCTCAGCCGCCCCCGTGGCCGGTTTCCAGAAAGACTATCAGCGGTGCTTCCGGGATGTTACGCAGCCAACTGGCTGTGGCGATGGCAGGCAGGCCTCCGAATTCTCTTTGAAGTCACTTGTGGGTGCCTGGGCTGAGCTCTGGCCCTGAGACCACCTACTTTATTTATTTAAAAAAATAAAAAACATTTGTGTTTACTTTATGTGGATGGGTGTTTGCCTGCGTGCCTATCTGCATCACATGGATGCTTAGTGCCTGTGGCGTTCAGAAGAATGTGTCAGAATCCCTGGAGCTAGGGTTATTGATTTTGTGAGCCACTATATGGGTGCTGGGAGTTGAACCCAGGACGTCTGCAAAAACAGCCAGTGCTCTTCACCACTGAGCCATCCCTCCAGCCCCGACACCTACCTTACTTAAACAGAGCCCCGGTTCAACTATGTTTTTTTTCTTCCAAATCTGTTAAGATAATGTAGGCTAGGACAGTTACAGGACCATCGTGATGTGGATTCAGTCTGCCTCAAGATGGAGAATGCTACAACAGGGGGTTGGAGAGGTGGCTGGGCAGTCAAGGGCACTGAATACTCTTCTGGAGTTTCTTGCTAGTCCCACAGACCCAGAGGCCACACATTGTCTGTCATTCCTCTGAAGTATGAGTGGCCTCCGTGTCTGTAGTCAGTTCCATCTGGAAGAGGAGGCTACAGTAGGGGGAAACTGAGGTATATGGGAAGAGCCTCCCTCCAGATCCACTCAGACTGAGTGCCAAGCCCCTCTCCTCTCTGCCAGCTGCTGCCCTTTCTCCAACCCCCTCCTCGACCCAAGGGTCGGGTGTGTGAGTGTCACAGGGACAGTGCTGGCTCCCAGGCAAGCAGGGTCACCTGTTCTCTGCAGCAGTTCAGCCTACTGCAGGGTCAGGGATCGAACAGCTCCACACACAGGTGCATTCACAGCACACAGTAGGTACACACTTACAAGGCTTACTCCATAGACAGGATACGCACAGGCAAGCATTCAGGCTGCAGAAACCGTGTGTCGGTGTCTGAGGCAGTCCTGGTGGCCTTGTTTTCGTCTATTGGGGACATGCTTCCTAGTCATTCTCCTCTTTGGACAGTGATGGAGGAGCGTGTTTTGGAAGTTGGTTAATGAGCCGGGAACATGGGCCTCTGCTCTTCTCTGTTCTGAATCTGTAGCCAGGCTACTGCCTGGAGGTGGTGTGGATCCTGTCGCCAGTTGCAATACCCGAGGATTGGATGAGTAATCAATGCCTAAGCCCTCCAAGTTCTCCCTTCATTGTTTGAAGTGCTGAGCCTCGAGGCGTCGGGTTGAGTAAGCGGGTTTCCTCACTACACAAGTCTCCGCTAGAAGGAGTTGCATGACGGGACCTTGAGTCCCCTGTCCTTTCCCCCATGGAGTGGCTGCGTGCTATGTGATAGCAGGGTAAGTTGAAGGGGGCACTAATTGAAACGAAATCTTAGGTTCCTGGGTGACTCTTCTGGCTAACAAAGCCCCTCCCACTTCCGGAAGTTCTCAGTACTTAGTGCCTGGTTCCCCCGTCTCAGCTTCTGCCCTGTGTTCTCGGGAACATGAGCACAGGCTGGACCTGTAAGAAGGAGCAGCTTCCCTCTTCCCTTCTACGTGTCTCTGCACATGGCCTGTAGTTCAGTCACCGGCTCTTCTGCCTGTCCTTCTGTCTGTCCTCAGGACCTGCTCTTCCCTGCTGACTCACCTCTCTAACTCTATCCAAATCATTCCGCTAGCTGCCCCGCTTCATCTATGGACAGCCAGCCCTTCCCGGGTTTTCTGGGTGTGAACGAAGCCCAGTTCCAGCGGCAGAAAGGGCACAGGGCAGTCTGTGAGTTACGGAGGGGGAGGGGAGTAGCTAGCTGCACTTGAGACCCCAGTCAGGAGAGCCGGTGGTTGACCAGAACCTGGGCCCTGTACCCTTCTGCTTCCTAGGGACAGGGCACTGTCCCATGGTGTTTACAGTGCAAACAGGCTGATGTGTAGTCCATCCAGGAATTCCAAGGAAGCAAGAGATCCCACTGGCCATCTACAAGCTGCTTACGCACCACACATAAATCTGACAGCGTGGCCTGTCAATGAGAAATCTGCAGAGTTGCCCACTGTTGCCCACAGCCTGGATAGCCATCCTATTCTAAATCCCCAACTATCATATTCACATAGTCTAGGCCGGAATGAACTGGGCAGAGGGAAAACGGTAAGAGGCTCGGAAGTTATGTTTCCTTGTAATGGCTTTCACAGATCCACCAGCAGTGTGTTCACCTGTACCTCACTAACCAAGGCTGGGTTACACATGCTTCCCAGACTGACAGAGGTTGGGTAACTAGAAGCGCATAGGGTAAGGAAGTCCGATCCACAGAGACCACCCTGCCCTCTACTCTGGGGAGAAGCTACCCAGCCTTCCATATGATTTGTCCTTAGCCACAAACAACCAGGAGACTGTGGACTCAGGCCTCTCAAAGGACTCCAGTCATCCTGCAGGTGAGTCCCATCCTAGATGCCAGGAAGGGACTATTCGCTTGAGCCAAGGCCACCAACTGTCACCACCCCAAAGCCCAGAAGATAAACGAGGTACTGGCCAGGTCCATTCCTATCACAGTATACTGGCTGGTTTTGTGTGTCAACTTGACACAAGCTGGAGTTATCACAGAGAAAGGAGCCTCCCTTGAGGAAATGCCTCCATAAAATCCAGCTGTAAGGCATTTTCTCAATTAGTGATCAATGGGGGAGGGCCCATTGTGGGTGGTGCCATCCCTGGGCTGGTAGTCCTGGGTTCTATGAGAAAGCAGGCTGAGCAAACCAGGGGAAGCAAGCCAGTAAATAGCACCCCTCCATGGCCTCTGCATCAGCTCCTGCCTCCAGGTTCCTGCCCTGTGTGAGTTCCTGTCCTGACTTCCTTGGGTGATGAACAGCCATGTGGAAGTGTAAGCTGAATTAACCCTTTCCTCCCCAGCTTGCTTCTTTGGTCATAATGTTTTGTGCAGGAATACAAACCCTGACTAAGACACACAGGAACCTGATTTCCTGACTTGTGGGGTTTTAAACAGCCTTCAGGGACACCCCACCTCACTCCTGTGCTTGCTAACGTCATGGGAAATGAGGGGGTGGGGTGGAAAGATGCCTCAGGTGTGGTAGAGTCAGGTGGAAGAAGAAACCACAGCTGGGAGGCAATGGAAAGTTGAGAGGATTCTAAACAGGGAATGAAGTTAGGGGCCCAGGGGCCCTGACCTTGACTAGCCAGGCCTACATCCTGTATTTCCCAACCCTCCTGATGGTCAGGAGGTCCAAGGAGAGGTAACTTGTGGGGACCAGAGCCCCAAGTCTCACTTGGTGGCCACAGCCCATCTAAGTATGAGGCCACCCCATGAGCAGTCCATACCCGCTGTTCTCGAACTACTGATTGCAAGCCCCAGTCTCTGGTCTGACTAGCCCTAGGGAGGGAGCCAGCTCTGGCCAAAAGTCGTTTCACATCTGCTGAAGCTCACAGACTGGCTGGGCAAGTGGGCAGGAGGTATCCAGCAGGAACAGTGGCTATCACTGGGTTGTCTTAGAAGCTATGGGAGAATGCCATTCTGTCTATGGAGCTGTGTCCCCCTCATGGCCCAGACTAAAGGGTAGAAGTCTAAAGGCAAGTTACTCTAGCAACAAGAGAGGCTCGCTGAGGATGACTAATGTTACTCTTGGCTAGGCCATGGGCCACAAAGCAGACATTCCAGCTCCCAGGAAACACAACAGGGAGCTGATCTAACCCTGCTGAGCCTTTGAGGCCTGGTGCTGGGGGGCACTTGTCCCTGGAATGAGTGTCTTAGTGGATGTTCCAGATCAGCCCCCCCCCCCCCCCGAGAAATGTCTGCCAGTCTGGAGGAACAAGTGGCCCATTATGGGGGGCCAGAGCCGACCCAGGCCTGATTTCTAGAACCCTTGGCAGGGAACACCTTTCTTATGCCATCTCTGTTCCCAGGTGCTCAAAGACTGTCAGGCAGCTCCAAGGCTCCCATACACCCGAAGTGGAAAAGAGGAAGACTTGCCCTGGCCCTTGTCTTGGGCAGATCCTGCTTCTCTCCCATCTTGGGGTTCTGACCTAGGGTTGAACCTGGAACCCAGGGCTAGCCTGAGGCAGGAGGGGGGACCTGGCCAGGGCATAGCTGGCTAGGATTGCTGAATTGAGGTAATCTGTGCTGTAGGAGATGCCATGGGCTCCTTGAGACCCCAGTGTCTCTTCCATCTGCTAAATTCTAATTGGTTCAATTTCAATGCCCCAGCCTCTAGCAAGGACTCAGCTGCCTGCTGGCCTTGCTGCTCAGTCAGAGACCACTGGACTTACTGACTCTCAGGTCTCCCTGTGGAGGAGTGGACACAACATCATAGGGCTACAGGAGGAGACACTTATGTGAGGGACCCTGGAGGCCCAGTCTCTTCCACTGATCTCTGCTGCTAATCAGTATGGTTCACTTTGAGACCTGATCAAGGGTGGGAGAAGCCCATTGTGGGTGGTGCCATCCCTGGGCTGGTGGTCCTGGGTTCTATAAGAAAGCAAGCTGAGCAAGCCAGTAAGTAACATCCCTCCATGGCCTCTGCATCAGCTCCTGCTTCCTGACCTGCTTGAGTTCCAGTCCTGACTTCCTTTGGTGATGAACAGCAATGTGGAAGTGTAAGCTGAATAAACCCTTTCCTCCCCAACTTGCTTCTTGGTCATGATGTTTGTGCAGGAATAGACCCCGGCCAAGATGGTGAGTGTGACCAGCAGTTGGGTGACTTGGGTTGGGAGACCCCTGCTTTCAGCCCTGAGACCTGCAGCACAGTTCTGAGAGGACAGTGTCTGCCCAGGCCTGTTTTCCTGAGGAGCCAGGCAGGGATGAGGCAGTGTCGGCCTAGGCCTCTCCTCAACAATGTTCAGGTGACCCCAGATTCTCAAAGGTCTGCAGCCTAACTTTAGGCCTCCTCCAACTCCAGGCCTTCTTGTTACGTTGCCGATGTCCCTCTGAGGGCCTGTCAGGCCATCCCTTTGACTATAGGGACACTATCCAGCTTCCTGAGCCTCCTGACATCCTCCAAGGCTATCTTCTCCAAGGAGCCTTTCCTGCCGCTGGATGGAAGATCTCTGCATCCCTTTCTGGGTATGTGGGTCCTTCGTTCTCTCTCCCTAAGAATGTCCCTGAACCCCAGAGGACAAGGGCTCTCTATGTGGGTAAATGTCTTTTAACAGTAAACTTGGCCCATCATACCTGGGCTGTGACTATCTGGTCATGAAGTCTAGGCAGATCACCTGGGAGGCGTATGCTAGCAGTAGTGGACAGAGAGGTGGAACAGAGTTACCTGGGTGTCCAAGACATCTTGTGTCTGTCAAATCCCTTTGTGTCCCTGGTTATTCATGATACTGCTAACAGTATCACTACGTCTAGAGCTCGCTATGAAAAGACAGCCAGCCAGTATGCTTCATGGAGGCCAAACTAAGACGCTGCTGGCTGTTCACACAAAGGTTGTGTGTACCAGCTGAGGGTTCTTGACCCAGGGCCAGGCTTGCTCGCTCGCTTGACTTTCCACAATTCCACTTCAGACATCCCTGCCTCATCAGCTTGTCAGTCCTTAAGCCAACATGAAGTCTTGAGGGTTTCTAGAATCCTCAGGTCGATACCTGTCAAACAGCAAACAGCAGCCACATAAATGAAGGTGTGTCTGTGTGTGTGTGTGTGCCCATGCTACAACATCCTCAGGACAGAGCCATGTGGTGTGTCCACCATGTGCATTTAAATGAGTGTGTGTGTTCTTAGGGCGAACCCTCACAGACTCCCAGGTACCTTGTAGGCGTTTGCTTTTAAACACGTCCTCTATCCGAAGAGCAACGAAACCTGTTATTCCTACTTGCATAGCTTTTTTTTTTTTTTTTTTTTTTTTTTTTTTTTTTTTTTTTTTTTTTTTAAATCACGCAGAGATGTGGACTTTCATTGAATTCTGCTCTGGGGCCTGTTGAGAAAACTGTGTGTTCTATTATTATTTTTCCTGTTGGCAGGGTGAGTAGGTTATTAGTTCTTCTTGTGCTGCAGGGCCTTGAGTTCCCAGAGTCTCCAGCCAAGCACAGGGAATTCCCTTCCACACACATCTTCTGCTAGTGTCCCCAGGATCCTCTCCACTCATTCATGACTCTACCTGCAGCCTTCTGTTTCTGGGGATGTTTCCAGGGTGCAGAGGCTCCTCTGGGGTTTGTGTCCGGTCAGGACTGAAGAGAGGCAATATGTATGAACTCATGATTTGCTGGCAGGGAAGGCATCCCATATTCCAGGCTCTGTCTAAACCCAGGCTGGAGGTTCCCTGAGGTTGAATTCTGCTTTAGCCAGGTGCCACGAGGCCCTGAGATAAGCCATGAGGACCTGTCTTCTCACCCCAGAATCGTCAAACTCTGTCCTAACTGGTCATATCCGTATCACAACCAGTCCCACTGTGAGCTACCTACTTCATTTATTCCAGGCCCCCTGGGTTGTGAGAGTCCAGCTTCTTATTCATGCCATACTAGCCTAATAAAACAGCACCCGCCAGACCTTTCCATGGCTCATCCTGGGCTACCATACCCAACCTCCATCCGGATCTGGATTTCATACAAGCCCGATGACCTGTCTCTTAGTCTTTTCACTTTATTATACGTTCAAAAAATATTTTATATGTTGTTACTTTTCTTACATCTACCTAATACTCAATTTTTTAACTGAATATTTTGTTCCTATTTTCTTCCTCATACCCATTTTTCCTGCCTAGCTGAACAGCAGCCTGTGCTCACCGCACCCTGCTTCTTGATTGTGGGACCGGCTATTTTAAGTGTCTGCAGCCTAGGCGACACCACCGTGATGGACCACAGTCTGTAAGCGTGAACTAAAGTAAACCCATTCTCCCTTAAGTTTGGCTTCGTCAGGATGTTTTTACCACAACAGGAATAGAAACAGAGACCAGTGCCAGGCTGTGTGTATTACTATGGGGGTGTCATATAGTTTGAGATCAGTTATTTTTTTTAAAAGATTTCTATTTATTTTATATAAATGGTGAATACACTGTAGCTGTCTTCAGACACACCACAAGAGAGCATTGGTTCCCATTATAGATGGTTGTGAGCCACCATGTGGTTGCTGGGAATTGAACTCAGGACCTCTGGAAGAGCAGTCAGTGCTCTTAACTGCTGAGCCATCTCTCCAGCCCTTGAGATCAGTTATTGTGATAACTTGATTGCTTTATGTTAAGGTTTGCTAGACCCAAGCAGAGCCTCTTTTGCTTCCATATGACAGGAAATGTAGGATAGTCCTGGCATAGGATAGTTGTCATGGGGATTTTGAGGAGGATTGTGTCGAAGTTGTCTTCATTTTTTTAAAATTTTTAAGTAATTTTTTATGTTTTATTTATTTTATGTATGTAAGTACACAGTAGCTGTTTCCAGACGCACCAGAAGAGGGCATCGGAGCCCATTCCAGATGGTTGTGAGCCACTCTGTGGTTGCTGGGAATTGAACTTGGGACCTCTGGAAGAACAGCCAGTTCTCTTAACCTCTGAGCCACCTCTCCGGCCCCATTTCATTTGTTTCTGCATAGGTCTTTATTGTTTCTTCTTGTCAACAGCTTTTGAGTTGGGACTGTTCTTGTTTTTTTTTTTTTTTTTTTTTTTTACCTTTTAATGCAATGTACCATTGGGTTACTTTTTTGAGAAAAAAAAAAAAAAAGTTACTCACAGCTACAAACGCCTCACTGCCCTCCAGAAGTTATGATCGATTTGCTTTTGTTTTCATTTGACTCTAGGGACTTTTAACTCCCGCCCTCCCCAAGGCCGGGTTTTCTTCAGTGACTCATTAGTTGCTCAAGGCTGTATTGTTCAGTCTCCATGTATCTGTGCCTCCTTGTTGCCTTTCTGGCTTTGTTGAGTTCTATTTCCTTGTACTGTGAGCAATAGTTTAAATTCTTTTGTATTTGGTAAGGATCAGTCTGTGGCCTGGAACGTGGCCTGCTTCAGAGATGGCCTTATGGGCTGCTGAGTGCAGTGCACGAGTGTGTACTGTTTCTATTGGGTAGGACCTTCTGTAGACCTCTGCAGAGTCCACTACATCTATGGTATAGTTTAACTCCGAGGGCCCTTCGTTGGTTTTTTGTTTGGATGCCGTATCTAGAGATGACAGCGGGGTACTGTATTTGGACTACTTTTTACCTTTTGAGTTTATTAGTGTTTGGTTTCTGGTATAGGGAACCCCAGCACTTGGTGTGTATGTGTTCACAATTGTTATGTATTCAACGGACTGTTTCCTTTATTAAAGCACGGTGGCCTCCTTTATCTCTTCTTACTAATTTTGGCCTGAAATCTACTTTATCAGCTAAGCCAGCTTGTCTCCAGTTTCTGGTCACTTGGCAGATTTCTATTCTTTGACTCTCAGCCCGTGGATATCTTTTGTTTCTCGGAGACAACAGAAAGTTGGCTGACATCCTTTCATGGTAAAAACCCGGAAGGAAGTAGATCTAGAAATAGCCCTCTTCGCCACGATGAAAACAGGACAGTCTCTGTATAGTGTACACACTGAGGTGGCTCAGTGGTTAAAAGCACAGACGACTCTTGCAGAGGACCTGATTCGGTTCCTGGCACCACACTGGGCAGCTCACAGCTGCCCGGAACTCCAGCTCTAAGGGACCTGATGCCTTCTACTGGTTTTATGACCATCTACACCCATACATACACAGACCTCCTGACACGTACATACAGACGATTGATCTTCTTAATATTTAAAAAACAAAACAAAACAAAATCCATCCATAAAAACAAAAGCATGAAAGCCATTAATAGTTAAAATATTGCCAGGTAGTGGTGGTGCACGCCTTTAATCCCAGCACTTGGGAGGCAGAGGCAGGCGGATTTCTGAGTTCTGAGTTCGAAGCCAGCCTGGTCTACAGAGTGAGTTCCAGGACAGCCAGGGCTACACAGAGAAATCCTGTCTTGAAGAACCAAAAAAATAAAAAAAAAATAAAAAAAAAATAAATAGTTAAAATATTAATTAAATATTACACATGAGACACTTTAAAATTGCTAAAACCACTAGACAATGAAAAGATCTCCCATGCTTATGGATTGGCAGAATTCTTATTGTAAATATTGCTGTATTACTCAAATCAATCAATAGATCTAATGCAGTCCTTTCCAAATGGCATTCATCACAAAGGGCCCCAGATAGCCAAAGAAATCCTGAGCAAAAAGAGTATTACGAGGGGCTGGAGAGATGGCTCAGTGGGTAAGAGCACTGGCTGCTTTTCCAGAGGACCCGGGTTCAATTCCCAGCACCCACAAGGCCATGGCAAGTCCTAACTGTCCTCCAGGTCCGTGTACACCTTCATATAGATATACATGCAGGCAAAACACCGACGCACATTAATTAAATAAAAACAAATAACTCCAAATGAGTAATACGTACTGTAGAGTCATAACACGCGAGCAACATGGTATGACTCAGATACAGACATGTAAACCAACTGACTGAACCCGGGTAGCTACAACCACCTAACTCTCTATGAAAATTCCAAAAACATACTGAAGAAGAGACGGCCTCTTCAGCAAAGAGTGTCAGGAAAGCTGATGTCCACAGACAGAAGACAGAAACCAGATCCTCACTTCAGTGCCCTGTACCAAAGTGACCTCAAACGGTAAGGTCCCGAACAGTGGAAATGCAGAGAAAAACCTTCAGGGCAGCAGTGCAGGAAACAGCTCAGAGGAGGGTTGTGCTAGCCCCAGGAATGACAGTGAGAACCCAGAGGTGGGAGCGCATGAAACTCAGAAGCACGCACTGCAGAGGAAGCGGTCACCAGAGTGAAGAGCGGGGCCCAGGGGAGGAAATGTATCCGTCCCTCAGAGGATTCAGACCCAGAGTATATAACTGAAAGTATCAACGAGTGTTGTAACCAGTGACTGGGGAATAATCAACAAGAATCTTCCGAAGAAATGGTGCCAGTGATGGATAAATACACAAAGCATGTTGTCATCCTTGGTGAGCAGGGCTCTTTCTGTTTATCATAGCTTTCTGTCTATCACGGCATCTAGGTGCTGGCTGGGATATAGGCCAGTAACATAGTACCAACCCAGCATGCCTGAGGCCCCGGGTTCAAGTGTTCATACTATAAACAAATATACAAGCTGGCAAAGATATCTAGCCCCGATGGAAGTCAGCTGTAAATTCCTCAAACCAACAAACAAAACAAAAAAAGCCCTAAACAAAAGTAGAGCCATAAGATTCAGCTATGCCACTTCTGGGCATACACTTAAAGGACCGGTCAGCACACACAAGAGACATCCACGAAAATGTGCTGGCTAGTTTCCTGTCACCTTGATACACACTAGAGTCATCTGAGACAGGGGATGGGGGTAGAACCTCAAATGAGAAAATGTCTCTCTATAAGACTGGCTTGTGGGCAAGCCTGAGGTACATTCTCTGGATTAATGATTGATGAGGGGGAGGGGCACAACACACCGTAGACAGTGCCATGACGTGGAAACATAAGGGTTCTTTGGAGGGTCAATTGTGTTGGAAGGTGTTCTGCTGGGGCAAACGCCTGAAGGAGTGTTCAGCTGAAGTGAACACAGGTGAAAGGCTCAGACAGGCTCGTGAAGGAATGTCTCACTGAAGCAGACACAGGAGAGAGGGTGTTCTGCCAAAGCAAGCACGGGAAAGGACACATGATTGTTCGCTAACGACATGCATGTACCAGTCAACTGCGTAGTTGAGCTGTGTCTGTCAGGACTCCATAGAGAGAAACACACCACAGAACGTTTGGTGGTGTGCCGCTTCCATGGACTTGGGCTGATCTGCAGAGTGATGTCAGCTGAGACAAACCTGTGCTGAGGTGAGGCACATGGGGGATACGTGATGTTTGGAGTATAAATAGGACTCAACCAACAGTGACTGAGGCTGCACTAGGCTTATGGAGCTGTGTGATGCTTGTGGGTCTCGAGTCTTCCGTGATCTTTGCTTCCTGAGAGAGGCACAGACAAGAACTTCTGGTGTTCCCGTTGGTCCTTCCTGCTGACTTGTGCAGAGGCTGAGGCCTGGCTGTCTCTGCCAGGTAGTGCCACCACTGCTGTTTCCTGCTTGCTATCCTGACTCTACGGAACTAGACTGCTGGTGTATCGGTGAAGTGTTTGCGAGTGGATCGAGCTGCCGCTGCTAACTTGTAAACCAAACTGCCAGTTTCCAGACAACGCAGACAGGAGTTGCTCCAAGGAACCTTTTTAAACAGGTCCACTTCCCCCGTATCCTTTCTTTTCCACTATCTCTGGTGGGTGGTGGGATAAAAGAGAGGTCAAAGCTTTTAAGAACCATCATTAAAAATAGGTTTTGAAAAAAATTAAAGTTTCAGTGCCACCCTGAGGCTGGTGGTCCTGGGTTCGATAAGAAAGCAGGCTGAGTAAGCCATGAGGGGGAAGTCAGTAAGCAGTTCTTATCCATGGCCTCTGCCTCAGCTCCTGCCTTCAGGTTCCTGCCCTGACTTCCCTCAGTGATGGACTGTGATGTGGAACTGTAAGCTAAAATATACCCTTTCCTCCCTAAGTTGCCTTTGGTAAGCAGTAGAAACCCTAACTAAGATGGCAGCTATGCATACTGCTGTGGTGTCTGCAGTAGCCACATACAAGAAAACGGGGACTCTGGGCTGGATAGTCCTCAGTCACCAAAGCGCTTATCACACATGCACAAGGACCTGAGTTTGATCCCCAGAACCCACTTAAAGAACCAGGTGTGCAGGAGAGGAAAGATCATAGGAGCCAGAGGGGTCAAAGGCAGCACACACACAAAAAAATAATAATCCACAGAATCAACTAACCTGGGCTCACAGAGACTCGCAGAGACTGAACTGACAACCAGAGAGCCTGGATGGGTCTGACCTAGGCTCTCTGCATACATGTTATGGTCGGTCTTCTTGTGAGACTCCTAACGGTCGGAGCAGGGGCTGTCTCTGACTCTTTTACCTGGTTTTGGGACCCTTTGCTTCTTACTGGGTTTCCTTGTCTCCCCTTAATGAGAGGGGAGGTGCCTAATCTTATTGCAACTTGATATGCCTGCCCTTTTCTGAAGGGAAGTAGAGGAGGAGTGGATGAGGGCAGGGGAAGGTGGGGGAGGGACTAGGAGGAGAGGAGAGGAGAGGAGAGGAGAGGAGAGGAGAGGAGAAAGGGGAAACTGAGATCAGGATGTAATATATGAGACAAGAATACATTTAAAAAATTGAGGCTGGAGAGATGGCTCAGGGGTTAAGATCACCGACTGCTCTTCCAGAGGACCTGAGTTCAATTCCTAGCAACCACATGGTGGCTCATAACCATCTGTAATGGGATCTGATGCCCTCTTGTGGTATGTCTGAAAATAGCGACCGTGTACTCACATTAAATTAATTAATTAAAAATAAATGTTTTTTTTTTAAAGTTAAGAACTGGGTGTAGACTTGTAATCTCCATGCTGGGGAAGCAGAGGCAAGCGGATCTCTGAGGTTCACTGGCCACATGGCCTGGCTTAATTAGCGAGCCTCGGGTATCAGGGAAAGACACTGTCTCATAAAATAAGGCAGATAGTTCCTGAGGAACAAACCTTAGGCAGACAATAGATGCTAATATGGTTGCCGGAGGCAGCTGTCAGCAGAGCACATGACATGGGGAGAGGGGAGTTATGACATGTTGTCATGACAGTCCCACCAAGTCTGAGTGTAACGGGTTTGAGCTGTCATCATAACTGAGGACAGAGTAGTAGCGTTCACCGAGTATAACATACTAACTAGCCTTAGCTGTCCATTGAACACTGCTCACTCGCCGGCCGAGTCCTCCCCGAAGACCCCACTGGCCCTCCCATCCTCCTTCTGGAGCTCTATGGTCTTCCTGAGCCATGTGACACTTTGCTGTTTCTACTGTGGCGACAGGGGTGCTTCTCTCAAGGCGAGACTGGGGATGATGATAGCTTGGGAAACAGGCTTAAAGTTGTTTGTAGATCTGGGTCTCTGTCAGCACCTGTCAGTCACTGGCCCTGTGAGCTTAGCTCCCACACACATATGGCTGCCTGCTTCCCATCTCTTTCTAGGCTGAGTTCCTGCGAGGATGATGGTATTGTGGAACGTTGCTGTTGCCATCCCCAGAGCAGTTTCTCCTGGCCAGGTGGTTTCCTGTGGGTTTAGGAAGAAGTTCGAAGCCCAGAACTCAAGCATCTGAGGGGCTGAGTTGGTGCCATGGGACTTGTGGATAAAAGTCACTGCTATCAGTGTTCAGGGAGACTGGGGATGTGCTCTCTTGCTCTAGCCAGAGAGGGGACCATAGCCATCAAGAATTCAGAGGCCAGAACACTCTTGGACTCCTGGACACCCAGAGACCCAGCCTGGATTTTTTTTCATAACCAGCCATGCAGGGCTTGGGGGTCTTTTGTTGAGAGGTGTCTGTCTTCTGGGTGTCAGCTGAAGAGGTTATCCTTGGAGCCCCAGGGGACAGTGGGCAGGAAGCTGGCAGTGTCTGTGAGCGCGGGGAAGGTTGTTTAGACATATTCAAACAAGCACCACTATAGATCATTGCTGCTGTAAAACAAACTTAGCCTTGTGCTAATATTTTGGTTTTGTTTCCACTATACACACCTAGAAAAATGCGCACGTCATCTTGGCTCCCGATGGCGGTGTGCCTCCGAGTCCTGAGCCAGCGCCGTGCCTCCAGCTCAAAGGGAGGAAGTCCGCAGTGGGCTGTGTAGTTCACAGCTACAAGGCCGGTGCTGAGACGTGACCACAGGCACAGGCCAGTACCCTTGTAGGTGGCCAGGCTGGCCTCATAGTCTTCCTTTTCCCCAAGCACCGCTGCCAGGTGCCGGTATTGTCTGCTTTGAAAGATGGGGAAACTGAGGCCCAAAAAGGTCACTCTTCCTATCTGCCCAGAGCCATGGGGTCACATGTGCTTAGCTGGCATGCAGCTGACCACTCCACTTCCCTCTGGCCCTGTAGGACATTGTGCGCCCCACACCTACTGGAGGCTACCAAGGCTTTTGACACAAGTTCCTCCTTGGTGAGTAGCTCTGTCGTGAGGATACAGGTATTCTCCATCCCTCCTTCCTAGGGTCAAAGGAGTGACCTAGGAAGAGGACACAGGTGCTCCCTCAGCCTCATTGCTGAGGGGTCATGGCCTCTGAGTGGCTGAGAAAAGAGACCAAGGCTTCATTCTTTAGTTTACAGGAACAAGACCTTAGGACCCCAGGGGTGGCCAAGCTGGATGCAGCTGTCCTCTGAGATGGCTCCTCATGCCATTGGTGCCTGCCCTCATGTTAACACTTAAGTGGCCTTCATTTGCCAAATGTGTGTGACAAGCACAAGCAACAGCCACTTTCAAGATGAGGTTGTGAAACTCCAGGCTGGAGTCTAGGGTAGCCCTGGGGGCAGGTGGTGGGGTGAGGCCTCCTGCCAGCCTTGGGAGGGAGCCATCCTGCATGCAGCCTGCCAATCCATTGGGTTCTCAGCTTGGCAAGACACCTGAGCTGAGCACACTGGCTTTAGAACTCATGGCACACTTCACTCACTGTTTGGATGGATTCTCTTTGGGGGCAGTTTATGGTAAAGTGCCACGGTTCTAGCTGGTTCCAGGCTGTAGGGAATGGGTGGAGTCCTGAAAGACTGTATGGTTTTGGCATGAGAGAGGCCATGTCAGGCCTGTCTTTTTACTACTCTATTACTGAGATGAGACACCATGACCAAGGCAAGTTATAATAAAAAGCATGTAGCTGGGACTGGCTTACAGTTTCAGAGCGGTGAGTTCATGACCATCATGGCAGGGAGCATGGCTGGTGGCAGGCATGGTGCTGGAGCAGTAGCTGAGAGCTTGCATCTGATGCACAAACAAAAGGCAGAGAGAGGCAGAGACAGACAGACAGACAGACAGACAGACAGACAGACAGACAGACAGATACACAGAGACAGAGAAACAGATACACACACATACATGGAGGGGGGGAGAGGGAGAGGGAGAGAGGGAGAGAGGGAGGGAGAGAGGGAGACACAGAAACAGACATTGAGCCTTGTGTAGGCTTTTGAAATCTTGAGGCCCACCTCCAGTGACACACCTCCTCCAACAAGGCCACACCTAAATCTTCCTAAAGAGTCCACCAACTGGGAGCCAACCATTCACAAATAGGAGCCTATGGGGATCACTGTCATTTAAACCACCCAGACCCCTATGCCTCATACCCAGAGGAGTGGCAAAGCCTTCAGTGAGAGAAGCTCAGAGGCATGGTAAAACTTTCCTCCAGTCTGTGTGCAGAAAATGTCCTCTGTAGCTTTCTCCCCACAGATGTTTACGGCCTGGAGATTGCTCTCCGGTAGAGCCTGCTCCAACTGAGACCAGTTAAACCTACCTCCTTATTCATTTGTATATAATAACCCTGCCTCCTACCCACCCTGCCTGCTTGTCACCAGCCACAGCTCTTTGGTGGCCATGGACCGTGAGGAATGAGGAGAGCTCAGCAGGAGAAAAGATGTTTGTAGTCTGTTGTCGCGCATGAGGGCATCAGCAACAAGAAGGTTGTGTGGGCTTGCAAGCAAAAATGACATTTTCTGTTCAGTGTTTCTATACATGTGCTATGGTGTGAGATGGGGGCCTGCCCTTGGGTGCACATATGAGAGACACTGTGGGCGTGTCTGGTAAGCGGGTGGGTGTGTGATTTGCCTCTGACTGTGTATAAAATGGGTTTGTTCTTTGAGGCGAGGTTCTCACAATAGATGCTTCAGCTCATCCTCCTGCCTCAGCCTCCCAAGGACTAGGATTACAGGTATGTGCCACCATGCCTGGCTTGCCTGTCTCCTTAAACGTGGCCTCCTGGGCCACATGTTTATTTGCTTAGGGGAAGCCTAAGGTTCTGCAGCTGGTTAAGGCGAGAATTTCCCAGATTCTACACTGGGTGTGGGACTGATAAAGTCCTGCTACCTATTCAGTGGTAAGTCTCTCTGGGGCTGGGGTTGGCCCAGCAGAACCCTAACTGGAGGGTGGGGGAGGGGAGGGGAGAGGAGGGGAGGGGCAGGCACAGTTCTAGAAGCTAAATCTTGATGTATTTTCTGGAAAACACTCAGTGTGAGCAGCCCATCTCACATAAGAGAAGAACAAGATGTCACTGGGATCATACCTGGGACCTGGCTGGGTAAGGAGCCTGGTTGGGCATCAGAGGCCCCAGGAACTTCATCCGGCACACTGCTGTCTGCACACAGGGGCCTCAGCCCTTGCTATGGTCACATAGAGTAGGGTCTAGAAGCCAGCCTATTTTCCAAGGCCCAGAGAAAAGGACAAACAGGGTTCTGTTATGACCTCAGGAATGGTTAACCCTTAATTACCACTTCAGCCTGGGCATTTACCAATGTCTTGAGGAATACCACGAGACTGGTAAGTTCTAGTAGGGGCCTGGGCAATGCATTAGGACCACAGGTCTTGCCCCAGAAACAGGTAGTCAAGGGAAACCTGTCTCCATTGTTCCTCCAAGCCAGGCCCTCATGGGGCTGGGGTCCTTCCCTAGAGATGTTTCGTGGCCTTCTTCCTGGCCTACCTTACTGGGAGCATGCTAGTAGACCCCAGAGAAGGGTAATAGCTCAGACACACAGAAAGCTCTCAGGATTTCCTTCAGAAAGGTTGATTGTCTTGTGAACTTCGACGTGCCTAGAGAGGCTTGAGGAACCCACCATGTACAGTGCTTCTGAGTTTGGTTTTTTTCTCCCTCTGCTATGCCTATGACCAGCTGACCCAACAAGCTGCTACTGGTCCCTGATCTATATATCGGCTGAGGCTTGCAGCCCCTGGCAGGCAAGGAATGATGGGAAGCGGAAATTGAAGTTCTAGTCCTGCCTGCTCTGTGGAAGGGTGACCCCATGGAGAGTCCGTAGTGAAGGGTCCAAACTCTGCCATGTAGATGCAAGTCCCCCCTTTGAGGCTAAGAATCCTGAGGGAGGTTCTGTCGAAAGGGAGGTTACCTATCCATGGTGCCCCCCAGCTGCATGTCCCTAAGGAGCATCCTGGCTGGACAGTTGTCATGGTGAAAGATGGGAGCCGTGCTGGCTCAGACCTCCGCTGGCCTGAGCTTTTTTTTTTTTTGTTTTGTTTTTTTGAAACAGGGCTTCTCTATATAGCCCAGGCTGTCCTGGAACTCATTCTGTAGATCAGGCTGGCCTCGAACTCAGAAATCCGCCTGCCTCTGCCTCCCAAGTGCTGGGATTAAAGGCGTGCGCCACCACTGCTCGGCTGGCCTGAGCTTTAACCCACAACCCTTGCTCTGGTCCTCCTGGTCTTTTGCCAGATCACACACTCCAGAGGCCTCAAGAAGTCATGACTATATAGAGACCCTAATATGACCATAGGACTGGGAGAAAAAGAATGCCTCTGAGGTCCAGCATGTTTGGAGGGACATTTAGAAATGAAGTCTCCTTCTGCCACCCCATCCTCTTCACTGGGATCAGAGGACAAGGATAGCCAGGAATACACGGAAAAGATCACACAGTGGCTCTGGATTGATGCAGACAAAAACCCCTACAAGGGGCCCCTTGCTGCCCGCACTTAGCCCACTGCAGCGGTGACACACAGTAGGAGTGCAGATATGTAGTACCTGCAGCCTCTGGCCACTAGAAAGGGTTTTGCACAGTCTCTACGAGCCCATGAGACCTGCACCCCTAGCCCCTTGTGGTACAGGAGGGGTGAGGGGTGTTGGTGCAAGCCTGACTCTGTCGCCTCCAGGATAAAAACACTCGTTATTTTTAGTCTGCATTGTCAGCTTTTGTTGGTGCTCAGAGGGTGAGGTGCTGCTTCAGTTCCATTTTTAAACACACCTTGGAGGAGGCTGGGAGCGGCCCCGGTGCCTCTTGCATCCCTGAATATATATATAGCTTCTTCCAGTAAGGCCTAGAAACCTGGGCCGGCCTGGAGGCCATAAGGGTCATAGGTACCCAGAGGATGCACCCACTCGGAGGTTACTGAGCTCCCGTTTCACAGGGCGGGTGGAAGAGGTCATAGTGTGAGCTTCGAGTGTTCTTGAGTGGGAGTTGGCAGTAAACAACCACTGTGGGAAAGAGATCCTGGTAAAGCTCTGTTCAAGCAGGTGTGGTGTGTTGGAGGCTGTTGTGAGATTCAGCAGGGCCCAGGAGCACCCTGCCTGGAGCTACACATAGGCAGACATGCTGTCCCTAGAAGCACTTCATCCTAGCTCCTGGAAGTCAGATAAGGTACTTGGTTCAGAGTTACTGACTCAGGTACCACTGGGCAGACCAGGATGGGCTGACAGGATCCAGGCCCAGGCAGGAGGATTCTACTAACCCATGAGTCTCCATCCACAGCCAGGAGCATTGATGTTCAATGCTCACAAGCTTACAAAGTGGGTATCATTCAGAAAGAGCAAGTCGGGGTGGCTTAGATGCCCATGGAATGTTCCTGGGCTGCTGCCTTCTTCCATGTATCCTTCATTCACCCTGTGTATGGCGAACTCCAGTTCTGTCAGCCACATGTCCCATAGGGAGGTTGCACACAGGCCACGCCTGAGCCAGGCATGGAAGTTCCTCTATCTATTCCAGAGAATATCCCAGGGTTATGGTGCATGACGGTCATCTATGCAGTATCCTAGGGACTCAGTTCTGTGGGCTGCACAGCTGAGATCAGTTAGCCACCGCCCATGCTCCATGCTTATACCTGGGGATCTATGTCTACCCTGAATCTGCAAGGGAGAGGCAAGCCCAGCCAGGCCCTGGATGTAGACAGATGAGCGCCAATACCTATGGAAACAATCTGGACCAACAGCAGGGAGTCTTTGGGTGGGGGTGTCTCCATGCTATGGGACGTTAGTATGTCCCTAGACAATCACAGCCCTTTCCACTGCTGTCCCCCAGGCCTGTGAGGTCCAGCATTACTCAGCCCAGTTTATTCTGTGGTTACCTCATATTCTCCTGGTGGAGACTTGGTGGGAACCGAGTTCATGTTTATACATAGGAACGCTTGGCCCGTATCTTGCCCAGATTTCTTACCCTGATTATTTATTCTGAAGAGTGAGGGAGAGAGAGAGAGAGAGAGAGAGAGAGAGAGAGAGAGAGACAAGCTCTCAAGACAGTATAGAACCTATCCAGAGCTGGTAGCTCACATTAGTCAACAGCCAGGCCCAAACCCATCTGTCAGGTCCAGAAAGGCCTGTGGTCGCATCACCGATGACTGTTTGTTAAAGGAGACATCACCTCCCACCTGAATGCCAAGAGGGTTGGCTGGGGACATGTGTAGACTGGCACGGAGCAGAATGATCTCACTTCAAGGCTTCAAAATCAGCCATGCCCTGCACAGCGGAGCAGTCCTCCCAGGAGTGGGAGGTGCTCCCTGCCTACATGCAAGGTCTTCTGACATAGCCTCTGTTCCTTTTGTCTTGATATGTAGCCCAGGCTGGCCTTGTACTCTTACCTCATGATTCTCTTACCTCGGCCTCATGAGCTGGGACGGGCTTCCCAAGCTAAACAAACAGTTCTATGGACATGATAACATTGAATGAGTCACACATAGACATGAACTGCTCAGCTTCCACTTTCGTGTGAACTGAAACCTAGTGTCACACAGTTTTTCTGACCCAGGGTTTTCGGTGACACTGACACAGCTCCCAGAACCTCCTCTGGACACAGCAGGACTGGTCTATGAGTGGCCAGGATAGAGGTGCCATCCTTTAAGGTGGCTCCATCCCACTGTCTCCGACAATCTGGCTGAACTACTGCCGGAGGACTGTGGGAGCCGAGGCCAAGGTGAAAACCTGGGGCCCCACTGCCATGTCCAATCTCATGGTGTCCATTTCATTTCCTGGATGGTCCTGGGTGTTTCACGTAAAGAGGTGATGGTGAATGACAGGCCAGGGGCAGTCTCACTGTGGAGAGGGGCTCCTGTGGAAGTCTAGGTTCTGTCAGCTGATGAAGACCAAGGTGGCAGAGAAGCCTGGACATTGGTGACTTATCTGAGCCCCACCTGGATGGGGCAACCCCGTGCAGCCCCCTGTGTAGGTGGGAATAAGTTCACAGCAAGAATCGGGATAGGAACTGACAGGATGGCTCTAAGACCATCCCATCTGATAGCCACATTTTTGGCCCACTTACCAGGAAAAAGCTGGCTCTTGGCTGGCTTAGGACTAGGATTCTGGTTCTCCTGGATTCCAACAGTGTTGTCCCAGGTCCCTTCAAGGTTCTGAATAGACCTCACTGGGGAGGGTATTAACCCATATCCTGATAGAGAGGTCAGAGAAGGTGAGCGGTCTACAGGATGTCTCTACCACCAGATACTCAGACTTTAAGTAGTCAGTAACGGCGGATACTGAGCTGAGGGTCAGGCCAGCTACTGCTCTGTATCAAAACTTTAGTCTTTGGCTCCAAGCTTGTTAGGACATCCAGCGTGTGTGCTGAGGGGGCACAGCTGGCCAAGGCTGGAGGTCCCCATTAGAGCGGTTGAACCAGCCATGTCACCCAGAGGAAGGGCTTGTGTTCGTCTAGTCCCTTGCACTCCCCACATCCTCCTTGAGTCTGATGTCTGCTCATTAAATCCCTGCAGGCCGCCCCAGAGGGTGAATCCATCTCACTACACCATAAACACTGTCCAGAATCGATGGCAGCTGGGGTAGATGGGGCCTCAGAGAGCTCAGGAGCTGTTGGGAGCCAGCCAGAGTCTGTGTTGCCCTGGCAGGATGCCGGGGCACTTGGCTCAAGGGTATCCCTGAGACGTGCCGAGCCAGGCTTCTGCAAGAACCTGTGGGCACAGTGTTTGAGGGCCCCTTCCTCCTGGGTGCTAGGCCAAGTGCTCCCAACATTGGCACCAGTGCCCTTCCCTGGGTTATGGAACACCAAGGTGTGGCTGGCGTGGGTGTATTCCCATTAATCACTCTTTCTGTTGTTTTAATCTTGTCTGCTACAGAGCAGTTTATATCCTTGGACTCTGGCTGTTACAGATAGAGTAGCACCGTGGATAGCTGACACACTGTTACAGCCATCGTCTACCCCACAGTGCTAAACTTCCTCCAACAAGGCCACGCCCACCCCAATAAGGCCACGCCCACTCTAACAAGGCCACACCCATTCCAACAAGGTCACACCCACTCCAACAAGTGCTACTCCCTATGGCCAGGCATTCAAGCACATGAATCTATACTATAGGGCCATACCTAGTCAAACCACCACAATATCGGTGTTATGAGGAACACAGATCATTCTGCCTGTGTCTTGAGAACCCGAGCGAAGGTGAATTTAAAGACAGTGGACCGATTTGTGTAGTGGAGGAAATTTTAGGATAGCAGAGTGTTCGAGCCAGTGCTGAGGAAGCAGTTCTGACGGTTAAGAGACAGGCACCATTAATGAGAGACATCTCCTGTGCTGGTCTGGCACCATAAGAAATCTCATCCTCCAAAGGCTCCGTCCTGTTTAGCTCCAAATTTATTAAAAGGAAAAAAAAAAACCTAAGCTGAATGGTTCCCTGTTGCTCAAAAGCAACTGCCCGGGAAAGTGTTTCTCTAGGGTCAGCACACACAAGCTGAGAGAGCTTGGGGGTGGGGTGGGGTGGGACGGAGTGGGGGAAGGGCATCTTGAGACGGTGGCAGAGCCTATGGTGGGCACAGTCCGTGTGGTAATGGTCTTGAAGTCATGGAGGATGGACTATTAGGTGCTCAAGGGAACCAGCTGAGGCCGGTGTGTGGCAGGATTGGAGTCCTTGCAGAGAGGCCCAGAGAGGCTGTTGTCTGAAGCTGTAAAGGTGAGGCCTAGGTTGCCGTGAAGGTCCTAGGATATTGGAAATGTCAGGACCATGAGACAGGCACTGAACAGAACTATAGGAACCGGATAGAGCTGGTTCAGGAGAACCAGTGTGTGCTGAGTGGGATAAAGGATGGAGTTGTCTAAGCCTTTTATACCCCAGGAGCCCAGATGATTACAACACCCAGATACCCGACACAGAGCTATAGTGTTTGATGCTTGCCCTGCTGTAGTTTGGTCTTGTTTTGGTCTATCTGTTCCCTCCCTCCCTTCTTCTCTTCCTCCCTCATTCCCCCAGGGTCTCTTACTCTGTAGTCCTGGCTAGCCTTGAAACTGCTATGTAGAACAGGCTAGCCTTGAACACAGAGGTCTATTTGTTCCTTCTGTCCATTGATGGGATTAAAGGGTCTAATTGTTCTATGTCTTTGTTCTTCCTTCTGGGAATGGTATTGTTCACTCGGTGCCGTACGTTCGGAATAGGTGACTTGACTTTGTTTTATAGGACCTCACAGGAGACTTTGGATCTTTCAAGGGTTCAGATTGTTCGAGACTATGAACAACAGAGACTGTTGAATGCATCCTGACATGGTCATGAGCTTGTGAGAACAAGTAGAAAGTTACAGCCTCAGAGTGATGTGTTTGGGTGTCAGGTTGACACGTCAGGTGGATTATGATCGCTAGCTTTCATCACCAACTTGCAGGAATCCAGAATTCCTTGGGCGATGGGCCCTTAGGCATTCCTATGGGGTGGTTATCTTGATTGCATTAATCGATGTTGGAAGACCCATCTTAATTGTGGGTGGGGCCATTTCCTGGGTGGGCTTCCTGGACTGTATCAATGGAGAGAGGGTGTCTAGCTTTCAACATGGCGGTTCCAGCTTCCATGACATCCCCGCTGTGGTGGATTATAACCTGGGCTTGTCAGCCGAAATAACTTTTTCTTCCTAAGTTGCTTTCCTTGGGGGTATTTTGTCACAGCAAGAGGAAAAGAAACCAAGAGGGTGGTGGAGAGGCAGAGAGGAGGGAGCTCCAGAGGCTCGAAAAGAGGCAGTCAGGGCCGAAGGGACATGGTCCTTTAGTGATGAGGGGGTTCTCTGGGCTGTGTGTGATGCCCTGTAAGAGGTTAAGATACAAGTTCAGGGCTTCCATGTGGAGGCCATGTGGGCGGTGGGCGGATCCCAAACTGGTACTGAGGGCAGGGGAGAGATTTTGTCCTGACAAGGAGTCTGGGTCGCTTCTGATCTGTTCATCAACAATGTGTGGCATCTTCTCCATCATGGACTCAGTGTGTCCTTTCCAGAAATGTGAGTAAATAAAGATTGGTTAAAGACAGCCAAGCTCACCAACATCCCAGCTCCCTGTGTAGCTTCCTGCTAGGGTCTATTCTATCCATCCACCTCTTCACTGTGGCCCTGCTGGGAGGTTATTTTGGGCTCTGTATGTCCTCTCTTGACAGGCCATGTATGTCCTTCAGGGGCCCTGAGTGCTTTCTCTAATACATACAGGCATGTCTGTTCAACACAGCTCTTTTGTAAAGCTGGTGCTTCCGTATTCTGAAATGATACGGAAAACAATGGTATTATGTGGCTTGTGTGTAGTGTCTGTGTGTGTGTGTGTGTGTGTGTGTGTGTGTATGCATGCATGTATTATGAGTATTATGGTGGTCTTATGTCTTTTCTCTGTCAAATGTTGAGACTGTCCTCCATTGTATGCCCATGGAGGGTGCAAGTGTCACCTGGCCCATCAGAGCCCCCATTGTCTCTTTCACAGATTGGGTGGCAGATGGACACATAAGCAAGCTGTCTGAACCCTCTTAGGGTTCTAGCCAGTGTCACCCAGGTGAGTGGCTCTGCCTTTTCCCTGAGCTGCTGTCTGTGGGCCCACCCTAGGGAACAGCCATCACCAAAACAATAGTAGTTCCAAGAAGTAGAAGAGAGGGGACTCAAAACTTGGGAAGAGTCGAATGAACAATAGGCACCGGAAGTGGCTTAGCATCCCTGGTTACCAAGGAGACACAGTGAGATGACAGAGTAGATATGCTGTCAGGGGTACCGCTGATAAAACTGCAAGAGTCGTGGTAGCAACATGGTGCCCTCATGGACAGCGAGGACATCCCAAGAGGTCACACAGGAAGGGCTGGGATGAAGAGAGCCATGCTGTGAAAGGGATGACAGCTGAGACAAAATCAGAGTCCAAGAACAGCGATTCCTAGCATGTGGGTAAATGGCAGTAGCCGGATCACGCTTGGCTGCCTCTCTGAGGCGGCATGTCATGTGACAAGCCTGTGGAAGCCTCCTGTTTCCATGCCTGAGGCTAGGTGCTCCGCACCTTTCTAGTCAACCCCGTATAAGTCCTAGGAGCGCTTTGAAGGAAATCTGAGAGTGTGTGAGTGTGAAAGAATAAAAATGGCTTAAATGGATGGAATGCTCATTTCTCTAAGCAAGGTGCTCCTAGGCTGGACATGGGGGCTCTGTGCTTAGTGTTCCTGTTTTACAGTCAACCTCACAGGATGCTAATTCATAGTCCCGGGGGGCATCTTACCTGCCAGCCATCACCTCTATATTCCAGCCAACATAAGAGAAGAAAGACAGCATTATTTCCAGAGTGGTCAGTCAGACCAGGGTGTCATCTGCTTCTGGATGGCTATGAGACTAGAACGGAAATGGTAAATGGAAGGTTCTGGGGGCTCTTAGTCCCTCAGACACGGGGACATCCCAGGCTCCTGTACTCAAGTGATCTGAGGGCCTCTCTCCTTACCAGGAGCCAGGCCATTCTTTGCTACTCTCCGGCCTCATGTGTCAGCCTCTTTGGAGGGAGGTGGGAGGAGACAGCACTGGATTCCGTCTCCTTGGCTTCCAAACACTGGGGTACTGTTGAGGGGCTCATGCAGCTATAGCTGGAAGAACTGCATCCATGTATTGATCCCTAAAAGTAACTATAGTTCAACATAGTTATTTTTAGCTCCAGGACACTGGGAAGCCTGACCCTATACCTCAAAGCCTGGGCATACAAATATGCCAGCACCTACGTGACTGGATGACCATTTTATCTAGCAGGTAGAACCTTCCAGAGCATGCATGACCTATAGGGAGAGACGGCATGAGCCCACGAGGGTGGCTTTGTCCTGAGAGGAGCCAGCTGTGGTGCTGGGCAGGGAGAACCCGGGCTTGGTGCTGCATAGAGCCGAGTAATAGATTAACAAAGGCTTTCTTTCCATAGAGAAATCCACTATCCAGCTGGCCAGAGCTGCCAAGAAGAGGCCTGACAGGCAAATCTTTGAGCTCACTGAGACTTGGGGATGGCTTGGATGATGTCTTCTTCACGTAAGGAAAGTGGACATCAACACTCTAGAAACTCTTCAGTTATGATACAGAAACCAGGGGCTGAGAATACTTACCTTTCCCCTACCAAGAGAGCAGCATCCTAGAAGGGGCCACAGGCACCAATACTCTCTTTACCACATTCAGAGGGACAAGTAATTGGGGGTGTTCAGAGAAGACCCAAAGCCCTGAGCTCCTCTGAAGCCAGATACACAGACTCTTGGACAGATGGAGTGTGAGCCACAGTTGGGCTAGACAAGGAGCTGGTGGCATCCATCCACTGAGTGCTGCCCCCCGAAAATACAGCTGGGTAGGAGGTTCACTCACTGCTGATGTGAACCCCAGAATTCGGAGGGGCTACAGGATTCCTGGATAGGTTAGCTCAGGACCGTAGGACTCGTGGACCACAAAGTAGATGCTCCAAGCTCCCCTAGTTACTGTTTCAAAGATGGTTCCCTCAGGACATAAAGATGAGGGCCCTGTTAGAGCAGAGGTCCTGTTCTAGAAACAGGGGTGACTTTTCCATTAAGAAATGCATCCCGTAGAGCTGAGAGACGGCTCAGTAAAGTGCTTGCTGCTCCAGCGTGAGGACCTGAGTTCAGATCCCGAACCACCCATGGAAAAAGCCAGGCACAGTGATACATGTCTATAATCCCAGCCCTGGGGGAAGTGGAGACAGGAGGGTCCGTAGGTATGCTAGCCTGAAACTCTAGCCAATCAATGAGTTATGGGTTCAGTGACAGGTCCTGCTCAAAAAATCAGGTGGAGAGCAGTGGAGAGAGACAGATGCCAGATGCCAGCCTCTGGCCTCCACATGAGCACACGTGTGTGCGTGTGTACATGTGCATGCATGTGTGTGTGCGCATGTGTGTATGTGCATGTGTGTGTGCATGGGTTCATGTGTGTGAGAGTACATGCTTGCATGTGCATGTGTGTCTGCATGTGCATGTGTGTGCATAGGTGTGTGTGTACAGGTATGCCTGCATGTGCCTATGCATGTGCACATGTGTGCACATGTGCCTGCCGGCATGTGTGTGTGCATGTGTGCATATGTGTGTGTGTTCCCACTCCATAAGAAAAAAGAATCCAGGGGTTGGAGAGACTGTTCAGCACTTCAGAGCACTGACTGCTCTTCCAGAGGTCCTGAGTTCAATTCCCAGCAACCACATGGTGGCTCACAACCATCTGTAATAGGATCGGATGCCCTCTTCTGGTGTGTCTGAAGACAGTTACAGCATACCCATCATATATATAAAATAAATAAAATCTTTTTTAAAAAGAAAGAAAAAGAAATCCTGCCGTGCACACACACACACACACACACACACACACACACACACACACACACCCTCATCTGTGCCAGGCAAGGTTCCTGAGTGCTTCTAGCTCCATCCCCATCTCTGAATCCTGACCCTGGTCTGCTTATACACCAAGGAGCACCTCCTCTCTGTGGGTGTCTCACAGCAGGGCCCATCTCTCTATTGACACTGAGCGCTCCAAGCTCAGAATGGACACACCTGAGACAGACGGACGTGTGTATGAGTGACTGATGTGTTCTTAAGGCCCCACAGTCAGCTGCCCTCAGCAGTAGCAATCCCAACTCCTGCCTGGCCTGGCCTTCATTTTATCCCTGAGTTCCTTAGGACCTGTAGCTGGACTTAGGGTATCCTGACCCCAAGGATCCTCAAAACTATTCCCTCATGAAGTGACAGTAAGTTCCAGGGTTGGAATATGAGCCCATCTCCTGGGAACATCAGGACATGCCCTGCATAGAGGGAGGGCTCAGGAGGTAACAGGGGAAGGCAGGTTGGCAAGACAGGGACAAGTGCTACGGTGATCCTTGGAGGCCTGGCGGGGTCTGTCTGGTTCTCATCGGAGTGCATCTTCAGCCCACGCTCCTCTCCTGAGAGCCTGCCCTGGCTCCTCCCCTCCAGGGAGCTCTGTGTAGGGCTAAATGAGGCACTTGAGAGCTCAAGAGCTGAAACTAATAGGACAAGGGGTGCTGAGGACAAAGGACAAAGGGGTCTTCAGTGATGTCCACACTGTAATGGCTCATGCTGACACTTACCCTGCAGCAGCAGTGTCACTAGGGCGGACCCTGCATTTCTCAGACCTGAGCAAATCATTGCCCCTGTGTGGCCCACATAGCCCTGCATCAGCTTACCATAACAGGACCCCGTTTTCACAGAAGCATGCTGGCAAGCTCAGCTCACTGTCTGGCCACTTGTCCCCTGGCCCCATCAACCTCCCTTGGCACTGCCAACTTGGCCAGGCTGCTCCATGGACTTGTTTTCTCTCCAAATCAGGCAGTGTCAGACCCTAAGGGCTCCATTGGAAACAGCATCGCTGAACACGAAGCCACCCAAACACGTGATGTCATAGGCAGGGCACAAATGTCAGGATCTGGTAGCTCACAGTACTCAGGAATGACTTCCCAGTTACAAAGCATGTCCCATATCACAGGGATCTCGTCCACCCCTGCGTTCCTTTCTTTGACCTTCCAAGGTTATGTTCTCAGAGCCGACCTATGAGCTGAATGCGAGTTACCAATGTGGTGGTTTGGATATGCTTTGCTCAGAGAGTGGCACTATTAAGAAGTGTGGCCCTGTTAGAGGAAGTGTGTCACTGTCGAGGTAGGCTTTGAGACCCTCCTCCTAGTTGCCTGAGGATGCTGGGTCTTCTCCTGGCTGCCTTCAGATCAAGATGTAGAAATCTTGGCTCCTTTTCCAGCATCATGTCTGACTGGATGCTGCCATGCTTCCTTCCATGATGATAATGAACTGAACCTCTGAACCTATAAGCCAGCCACAACTAAATGTTGTCCTTTATAAGCGTTGTCTTGGTCATGGTGTCTCTTCTCAGAAATGGAAACCCTAACTAAGATACTGAGTAGGGGCAAATCCACTGTAACCCTATTCTGATACCCATGTGATCTACTCCCTGAAGCTGGCTCCCCTGACCCATGGGGAGGAAGCTACTGTAAAGAAAAAGTCTTGGGCTAGGACAGTGGCTGTCACCAGAGACCAAAGAGACAGCCTCAGCAGGCACCAGCCAACCCCACAGGGACATCAGGCAGGGCCATCAGTGGACAAGAATCAGCTTCCCATGAGACCTTGGTACATGTTCTCTACCGGCTGTCCCCAGACCTCAAGAAAATTTGCCACAAGTCTAGGAAATGTTGTTCTCCTGTCTCCTAAAACCCTGAAAGTATATTGAATGGTCACCTCAGAAGTTAGAGAGCAGACATCAGGACCTCTGTTAAAACTGGAGGACTAGAGAGAGATTGTTCCTAGTCAGTAGGGTTCCTGGAACCAGCCCTTCTCAGTCAATGGAAGAGTGGGGGCGGGTGTCCACACTAAAAGTCCTCCAGTGAGGCGACAGCAACTTTTGGGGTGTTGATCTCCATCCAGACCATCCAACCTGCCTTTGTTAAATGTCTCTAGCTTGGAAAGTAGGCCGCTCTGGGCTGGCTGGGGAGGGCTTGGACCCCACTCTATGGAGCTGCTGGGCAGACTGGCTGCCTGGCTGGAGGCCTTTGATTTTCTGACTCAGAAGTGTATTTATAGCAGGCAGCCGCTCCAAGGACGCACTCTCCTCTGTGGCGGGAGAGTGTGGCTCTCCTCTGTAGGAGCATCAGACATGCTGTCCTTTCCCTGCTGTGCTGAGAAGATGCCTGCTCAAAGGGACAGAGGGAGGACTTGGAAATGGGGTCACTTGGGCCACAGAGGGACAGCCCAGGAGCGGTGACTGACTGGGTGTCCCACGTGGGCAACAGGATACTACCTTTCTGAGTACCTGCCCAACATAGGCCCCTGTCTGTCCTTGGGACAGAGAGAGTCTGAAGACCATATTGCCTGCCTTGTGTTGACAAGGCTGGTCTCTCCCTGGGTGTCCCAGGAACAGATATCTGGGACAGTCCTGGGGTCATTCACTCTGTGTTCGTTCCCCTTGTGAGGGTCCTGCTCCTGATGGGAGACGGGAAGGCAATGGGCAAGGTCACAGAAGTGCTTGTCTGTAAAGCTGTTCCTCAGCTTTAGGGTAACCCTATAAGGCACCCCCTCTTCCTCCAATTGTCCCTCTGGGACCCCATAGGCAGAGGGAGCAGCTGGAGAAGCATTGATGGTCCCCAGGTGTCAGATACGGGCAGGGTAAGCCAATAGTCCCATAGTCTTGGAGCCTGAGGGCTGTTGGGGCTAAAAGCGAATTTCTTCCAACCTCGGGCTCTAACCAGCTGTGCTCAGGGAAAAACAAGATGTAGGCTTCTGTTACTGACCTCCAACCCAAGAGGGCATGCCTAAGCAACCCCTTTCGTGCCCGCACCTGGCCCCCATGAAGGCCAGGGCACATCACTGCAGGCTGAGCCACTGGAGAGCAGCATGGAGGCTTTAGGTTTCTCAGTGTCTGGGTTGTTTGGCTTTGCCAGAGGAATGGAAGCTCCTGCTCTGTTTTCAGGCCATGAGAGGTTTGAGAGTCCTCTCACCCAGGGAGACTAGACAGGTCAAGGCATGGGGGATATCGGATGTCTTGGTACGAGCCCAAGCCAGTGCTACCTGTGTCTGGGGACACCACTGGTCCATGGAGATGCTAAGACAGAGACAAGGCAGTCGACAAGAGCCTTGCAGCCACCGCCCCTTCCTGCATGGCCATCTGACAGCACCTTTGCAGAGGGACTTGCAGCCACAGAGTTCTTGGCCGGGACCTTCACGTCTTAGAAAATGTCTTAGAAAATGTTTTTATGCTTATTTTTAGCTTCAGGAATGTGGCATTCGATAGCATTTGGGTTTTTAAGAGGGGCCAAATTTAAGATAGACTTGTGTCCCTTGGTCCCATGCCAGCCCTGGAGCAGTCATGACTAGAGGCAAGGGTGGCAGTCCCCTCCCTCCCCCACTGGGAAATGCAAGCAATCCCCATCTGTCCCTGACAAGAAGCAGTGTGGGAACCCCATATCTCTGGCTAGGAGATATGGATCCTGCTGAGTCCCAACAAGCAATGCTCCAGGCTGCTTCTGTAACTTGTCCATGAGAGGGTCCTATCTCCACACCCTGGGGAGTTGTGGCTGCATGCCTACAGCCTGGTAACTTCTGATTGTGCCCTGGAAGGTAAGGAGGACAGCATGGAGGGAGACGGCCAGGGATATCTTCAGATGTTTGAGGAATCTGTAACCGTGTGACAGAAAGGACTTCTGAAGGTTTACAGAAGAGCTGGCCTATCTGAGGGCTCCCCCAATGACATTGAAACTCCAGTCATCTCATGGGTCTCCCCTCAGGGGACCCTCAGCCCTCGACTCTGGCATGTTTTATTTGTGATGCCCGGGTGCCCCAGCCCCTGACCTTACACTGCCCATCTGTCGTACATCTGTCTCCCGAGTTGCTTGAAAGTTCCTCTCAGTCCTTCAGTTCTAGAAGCTCAGCATTTCTTGACCTGGCCCCCATCACAGAAGCAGGTTTGTGAGAGCTGAACCAAAAATGAGTTAGTAAGGAGCTAAAAAAAAAAATATTAAATGCCAAGTGATCAAATAATATAATCAATAAATGGGCAAATGAATTGAACTGACCATGCTTTTTTTTTTAAAAAAAAAAAAAAAAAAAAAAGTAGAAGAAGTAAATAACTAATAAATACACTGAAAGCTTTTATCCTTGACCACCAGGGAAATGCAAATCAAAACCACTCAGCAAGTAGATCTCGCCTGTGGGAATGGCTGCTGTTCAGAAAGGCTAAGGACAACAATGATTAGAGGGAGACAGAGAGAGAGAGACAGAGAGAGACAGAGATACAGAGACACACAGAGACAGACACACAGAGAGACAGAGAGATAGAGACACAGAGAGATAGAGACACATGGAGATAGAGACAGAGAGAGACAGAGATATAGAGACACACAGAGAGACTGAGAGAGACAGAGAGATAGAGAGAGACACAGAGAGATAGAGACACATGGAGACAGAGACAGAGAAAGAGAGACTGAGAGAGACAGACAGACAGACAGACACACACACACACACACACACACACACACACACACACACACACAGACAGAGCCAGAGCCAGAGCCAGAGCCAGAGCATGCTCTGCAGACTGCTTCAGCCACTACAGAAATCCCCGAAAACAGAACCACCATGCACCATCCCACTCCTGGGGCCCTTCCTCAGAAAATCAAAGTCAGCATTCAGCCAAGATGTCTATTTATCATAGCACCAATCCCAACAGCCAAACTGTGGAACCAAGCTGAACACTCACCAAAGAAGAATGGCCAGGAAAACGTATGCACACACAGTGGAGTATTAGCCACAAAGAATGAAGTCATAGCACTTGCAGGAAAACAGACAAAACCAGAGGTCATCCTGCAAAGTGAAATGATCCATACCTGGGAAGGCAAACTTGTCACCTCTTCTGTCACAAGTAGAACCTAGACTGGAAAAAACCATGGAAGTGGAATAGGGCTATTCAAGAAGAAGGGGCTGCTGGGAGAAGCCAGGCAAGACAGGGGTGAATATTGATGGGTGGGTGATATGCATGACAGAGATGTCATAACAAATCCCATTGTTTTCCGCATTTGATATAACAGAATGCCCCCAAATTAATTACTGTAGGCCCCACTCTTATGACCTGAACGTTTGCTGTTTCCATTGTCATCATGTTAACAGGCAGGACGTCCCCAACAGATAGAAACATCTACAAAAAGACTTCCACACCTAAGGCTCAGGGAATGTTGTAGAAGAGGGTGGGGCAAGAAGATTTAAGAGCTAGAGTATCGGGGAGTTTGCTCTGAGAATCTGAATGATCTGGGAATCTACAGCCATCCCATAAAATCTCACCAACAAGACTGCCTAAGAGTAAGTGGAGCAAGGACAACAGCATAGACGCACCAAATTTGACAATAGAAAGACCATGTGTCCATAACCAGATATATATACACACACACACACACACACACATACACACACACACACACACACACACACACATACACACACACACACACACGCATGCACACACACATGTACACAGTTAACCAAGGGAAGCTGAAAGCGGGAGAAACAGTCTTCCCCAGAGAAGACCACTCTGATTAGATATCCAGTGCTTCATAGTCAGCCCTGAAAACATGCATGTGAGTAACATTCAAACTGAGCAGGCTGTATTTAGAAATATATATGTGGGGGCTGGAGAGATGGTTCAGCGGTTGAGGTCCTGGGTTCAATTCCCAGCAACCACATGGTGGCTCACAACCATCTGTAATGGGATCCGATGCCCTCTTCTGTCTGATGCGCTCATCTGTCATGCAGGCACACATGCAAATGCTGTGCTCAAATACATAAATAAATAAATCTGTAAAAAGAAGGAAAGAAATATATAAGTATGTGCGTACACATACATGCATGCAATAACAATCCAGAAAGAGGCCATGAATTTAAAAGAGAGCAAGGAGGGTACATGAGAGAGTTTAAAGGGAGGAAAGAAAAGGGAGAGTTAAAATGGAAATTACTGGTTTCTTTGGAGACTTAGGTTATAATGATGGTTTGCCTGGGCACACAGGTGAAAGGACGTTTTGCTGAAGCAGACACAGGTGAGAGGATGTTTTGCTATAGCAAACACGTGAAAGGACACACGATGTTTAGAAGGCATATAAACATGACCCCACAGACAGTGGGAGCTCGGGCATTGGTTTGCCTTGCTCCGCCTCCATAGTCTTCGACACGCATGTGTTGATTCGCCTTGCATTGCATTGCTGAGCTTTGCTCGTGGGAACATTATAGAAAGAAACTCACCAAAGACCTTCTGGTGAGTTTCCTGTGGCTTCTTGCTGCTTCTGCAGACTTGGCCAGCTTGGTGAGCTTTGCGGTTTCTTCTAGATTGTACTGCCCTTGCTGGTTCGTGTTGGGTGTCTGCTAGTAGACTGGACTGAGATTGGAATCGCCCCCAAAGAACTATTTCTAAACAAGTTTACTTCCTTGTATTGTAATAACCCTTCTTTTCCACTACCTCTGGTGACCAGCAGGCTAGAGGGGAGGTTGATCCCTTATTAAAGTAGGTTGTGAGAAATATATATCAACGGGGAAATGATATAATTATGTTCTAATCTCAACAAGTAAATAAAAGAGGTGGACCATCTAAGCAGTACTAGGCGCTGCTGTCAGCAAAGAATGCATGCCCTATCTCAGGAAGTTCTACATACCAGGAAGGAGGAGAACCCTGCCCTTGGTGAAGGGAAGGGAAGAAAGGCCGCAGTCTGCATCACAGCACGGGAGAAGGAGCCTGGGTCTGGCTTCTCCTCCTCATTTGGTTGCACGTCCATTTTTTTGCAGTGATTGGAGAAACCAGATGTTAGATAACGCTTTTGTCCTGTGAGCTAAACAAAACCTCCAGGAAAGGCATGGGGTAGGTGCAGATGCAGCAAGATCACACCAAGTATGAAGTGGCCTCTGCTCCTGACATTCAGCATGTGTGGGTCTCAGGGGGGGTCAGCCAGTGTGTCTGGTCTGCCTCAACCTGAGGACTCAACCTCGTCAGGAGCGACTGCGTAAAGTGTCCAGGTCTTGAGCTCACTCAGGCTTCAAACGCCAGCAGGCTACGCAAGACGGAGGCTGCATTTCATCCCCTGGCCACAGAACTTGGCACCATTCTTCGGTCTCCAGTACTGCCCACGGCCTAGACCTGAAGCAAGCCAGCCTGTGGTCTGTTCTGCTTGAGGAGGAAAAGAATGTAACTAGCTGATCCTTAAAGTACAGGAGTAATCCCACAGCTCAGGGGCTCTGGGAGGATGGGTGATCAGACAGCAGGAGAGGGGAAGAGAGGACAGGCAAGGGAAGGGAGATCTTCTGTCACCCAGGGACCTCAAGGAGCAGGATGGGGGAAAGCAGAGCCATCTGAATTCAGGGACCAGAGCGCTGGTCCAGGGGGCTCAGGGAGAGTAGGAGATGGAAGGTGAAGCCATCCTCATGGGACCCCGAGACTGAGGTCTTGAGTTTCTACGTACTTGGCTGGCTAGGATGGCCCCTTAACCCCACCCCGCTAAGGATCAAAAGCTACGACAAAGGGGAAGCAGATGCTTAGGCCTCACTGTCTGGAAACTGAGGCCTGGATACAGGAAAGCAAACTACCTTGACCCAGGAAGATGCTTGCCCAGGCCAGCCCACCCAACACCAGGATACCCCAGAGCACAGGCCAACTTTGATGGTGGGAAAAAGACATTCTTTAGGCCTGAGAGATTTCTATCTTGTTGCTCCAGCTGGCCGAGTCACTGGGCAGGGACAGTTCCAGTATGGTCCCTGACTAGTCTTGGTAGCCTGTGGACCCTAACCTGAGGTGTCTGCAGCAGCAGCCAGAGGCACTGTCCCATAGGAGTCATGGTTTATATAACGGGGAGAAAGCAACCCTGCAGCTACACACTGAAGGGAAGTAGCCGACGGCACAGAGGAAGACACCGTTGATTGGCAGCTTGGGGCAGGTGGGCACTGGCTCCAGTGGGGGTCACTTGAGCCTCAAGGGTACAGTTGTTAGGGTTCTAGGGAAGCCTAGGTGTAACCAGACTACCAGCCAATCAGGGCTTCTGCAAAGTGTCCTAATGTGCACTTTTGCGTGTGCTCTCTTGATCCTGGCATCACAGGCCTCTGTTTTGAGATGTGGGTGTGGCTGTTTTTCGGGGGTGGGGGTGGGGAGTGGGTTTTGGCCCTACAGATGTTTATTTCCAGCCTGGAGAGGGATTCACATTTCACAGTTTAACAGAGCTACTCCAGTGCTCAAATGTATGTGAGGCGACAAATTCTGCACTTGCCACCTTAACAGTTTCCCCCAGACTTCGCCACTCTGCCCACAGACAAATCAAAACCAGCTCAGACATAAAAGTTGAAAGTTGTTTTAGGTCTTTTTTTTTTTTTTTTTTTTTTTTGTCTGCTCTTCTGGTCCCTTTTTGGAAGAAAAGGGGAAAAAAATAACAAAATCACAGGAGATGGGGCAATCTCTGGCCACAGTCAGTTTGGAATCTCAGAAATGTTGTGAGCTCCGTGCCATGACCTACCCTGTGACGAGGCCACCTTCCTTTTGGCAAAGTCGCGGCTTCAGGGTGAGGATCTGCTGTTACCTCACACGCCTGCCCCAAATACACACTCAAAGAAAGCTGAGAACAGCCCGAGTGCCGGGCTTCCAGGGACTGTGGACTCGTCTGCTGTAGCCTGGTTCCCACAGTCCCAAGAGTCTTCACAGTACCACGTCATCCAGAAATAGTGCAGGATGCCACAGCAGCTGAGGTGGGCATCTGCTGTGGGGTGCTGCTAGCGCATGGGATGGTATGTGTGACAAAGGGCAGGCTGTTCTGTGGGTGGGACTTGCACTGCTGAGTGACATGTGGGAAGTTCGTGCTGGAGGCATGACTCTCCAGGGAAGTTGAAAAGATGTGTCTGCTCACCCAGATAGAGAGGCCACACTGAGGCACCAAACACAGGATTCCGTCTGGGCAAGCCAGAGAGTTTATTGGGGTTATTTACAGGGACAGAGGAGTTGGTAGCTAGCTACACAAGGACTGTGGCCTTACCCCATCCTGTTGTCTACTCTTATAGGGGTGACTGTGATCTGGGGAGAGGAAGGGCCCTGTGAAGATCTGCTGAGGAATGTGAGTCCCAATGGTGATCTCCCTTCTTCCTTCCACAAGAGAATATTAATGTACACTATCTCACTATCTCGAGGGGTCACATGCCAGCTGCTCTGTTTCAAGAAGTTAATGGACACATTCATCTGGAGGGGACAGCAATACTACCTTTAGATCTCGGGGACTGGCTCTACAGGGACTGCTGCCCAAGAGATGAACTGACTAGGCCTGCAATGGAGGCTTTCCCCGGTTTCTGGGAGCCCTGTCTCCCCCCAATAACCCAAAGTCTACACAAAGTAGAGAGACAATGATGAAGCAAAGACAATGAAGTTTGTGACTAGATTTGCTATAGTCCATACTTAACAAAGACGCAGTATCCAGGCAGAAACCTGGAGTGTGAACCACGGGGCAAAAGCTCCGAGGAAAGCGACAGTGGGAAAGCCAGGAGAGTGGAAAACCACAGGACCGCTTCATTCTGTCCTAGTGAGGCAGATTCCCCGTCAGAGGTGAACAGCAGGTCACCACCAGAGGCCCCTTCAAGCTCCAGAGACTTCTTGTGACACTGTGAGTGTATGTTGTAAAGTCAAGCTTTGGCCAGCCTCTTATCTAGGTCTTGGTAGCTCCCCATCCTCACCAGGCCCTCCTGGCACGGACAAGGACTGTTGTCTGCACTTGGGTTGGGTTGGGATGGGTTGTCTGGACTTGGGAGGAGAATGTAGCTCTGGATTGGTCCTGAGTCACACAGCGAGAGCGTCTGAATCTGGACGCTGCTACTCGGCTATTGCCAATCTTCTGTGTGTTGCTGATCAGGATGGAGAAAGATCTAGAATGCGCAATGCTTCTCTGGGCTGTATGAAACATTACAGAATCTAGCATACACTTAGCTGGACTAGGGAGTCGGGGGATGGTAGCTGAAAGTTCCCAGTCTTGGTGGATTTAAGTTCAGAAAACCCCAAGAATAAACACAAAGCACAGTCAAAGCTCCAGACCTCAGTAATGGTGTGAAGTTTCAGCAGCCAGGCAAACCCTGCTCCCTGGGGACTGGGGGATAATTCACCAAGACTGGGGCCCGGGAGGCGGCAGGCTGGCATGCTGAAGAGGCTGAGAAAGAGGAAGCCCCTGTCCTCCCGTGACCTCCCTGACCTTCCAGAACAGAGAGGAATGTAGCTGCTTTCCGACACAGTCAGTGGGACTTGTCCATAGTTAACCTGCATGGTGGGAATCTGTGGAAAGCCTCTAGGAGGAGAGAAGTTCTCTAGCATGGAGAGACAGTCCAAGGGCTACCGAGTAGACACCACAAAAAGATGGGTTCCTACTTCACTTTATAGGACAGGAACATCTGAAAATAGTCTTTTTGTTTTGTATTATACTATATTATATTATATTATATTATATTATATTATATTATATTATATTATATTATGTTATGTTATATTATATATTTTTGAGAGAGGGTCTCACTATGTAACCCTGGCTGGCCTGAAACTTGCTATGTAGACCGGGCTGGCCTTGAACTTGTGGAGCTTTGCTTGCCTTTGTCTTCCAAGTGTGTCCTGGGACTAAAGGTGTGTACCACTCTATGCAGCTTGAAAATGAAAGCTCTGACAGTGCATTGTGTCACTTTCCACACACGCAGGCATGATTCATATAGGCGGTTAGCATAGGAGGGATGGTCACGTGGCCTGTTTGCTGGCAAAGGTTCTACGTTGTCCGTGGACTCTGACAACTGTGACCATGTGAGTAAAGGATGTGTGTTGTGAAGGCTGGGGTTCCACTAAACAATGATTCAGGGGGACACTTCTGTGGGCAGTCATAGAGTGCAGGCTATACCAGTCGGTAGAAAGGGAGTCAGCCAGAACATCTCAGCGTATGGGGAAAAACTCAAGACAGTGGCTTCTTTCTGAGACTGGAGGTTACCTGGGAGTAGCACAAGAGGTCCTTTCAGAAAGATGAGCTGTTCTACACCGAGACAAGTTTGTGACTTACAGGGCTAGGTCTGTTCATGGCAGCTTGTGAGAACAAAGTCGGGGGACCGGCACTTCTCACCTTCATGGCTTCCTGTGAAGCTACACTCATCAGGACAGTGTGGTGTTGTCGGGAGAACAGAAACATAGAACCGTGGGACAGAATAGCAAGCCCAGAAATAGATCTCCACAGAGAGATCGAGCAAGTGAGTGAGCGAGTGAGCGAGTGAGTTGACAAGAGGAGGAAGGAGAGACGGCAACACACTGGGAAGAACATCCTTCCGCAAATGGTACCAGAAGAACTGGACAGGAGAGGAGTGTGTGGAAACACACAGGATAAACCCTTTCCTGTGCTGTCTCCAAATGGATCACGGACTTAGATGCTAAATGCAAAACGATAAAACACCTAAATCACACAGGCAGAAGCCTGGATGGCTCTGCACTCAATGAAGACTGTTAGAAGGACCTATGATGATACAGAGGATGACACAGGGAGCACAGAGGTCACCGCCCAACGCGCTACTCACTCAGTAAGGACATTGGGTGAGCTATTCTTCAATGAAACACAAAAAATAAATAGGCAGGGGGTGGGGCTTGCGAGGAGAATGACAGGGCGGTGAGCCAAGACTGAGAGAAGGTATTTCCAAAGGAAAATATCTGATCAAAGATTATTATCCAAAGTATGGAGAGGACTCTTAGAACTCAAAAAGAAAACAGAGAATGGTTTAAAAAATAAATAAATGTCATCGGAGAACATGGACTGGCGTCCAGTGGTGCATGGAGGGACGCTGAACATTGTGTGCCTTCGGAAAAAATGCAATTAAAGCCAAACACTGTATTCCTGCTGGGATGGCCCAAACCAATGCTAAGCACTGGCAAGACGTAGTGCAGCGGATGCCCTTCTTTATGACTGGTGGGAATGAAGGTGGTCCCGCCATGGAAGGCAGCTTGGCAGGGGTTTTTGTTGTTTTGTTTTATTTGCTTGTTTTGGTTTTGTCTTTTTACGAAGCCAAACATGTGCTTACCACCATACAACCCAGCACTCACGGTCCTTGGTAATGACTAAAAATTTGTGTCCACACAAGCCTCCCCCACTACCCCCACATGTTTATAACATTCATAATTGCCAAAAAGCTGGAAGTGACCAAGATCTATGGCATCTCCATACAAAGCCATGTTAATCAGCACTAAAGTTCAATGAGCTTTCAAGCTATATGTAGGTTTGTGTCTCAGTGACACTCAATGTCCAGCATCTCTCCCCCCACCCCATGCACTATTGGACTCTTGTCTACATTCTCCAATGAGATTTAAAAAAAAAAAAAAACAACAGTCTTTGAATTCCATAATATAACGGCGCACATGGAGAAATTTGTTAACAATCACATTTTATTTTTTATAGTACTGGAGGCTGTAGTTGAAGACCAAGGAAAGCACCTGAAGGTTCTGTGTCAGGTGGGAGGCTCTTTCCAAGACGACCCTATGACTTGGCTCTTTAGATTATCCTGCCTCCATCCCCTAGACTCCACCTTTTTGATATATTAATGCCCTATGCTCATCACCTAACCTTCCAACATCAGCACCCTGGGATAAGGATTTGAACATCGTGTTTGGAGGGATACATTCACCCTGCAGCACCATGGGAAGACACAGAGGAGATATAGGTACATCCGACAGAGTGAAGGAGACGGTCTAAACGAAGGGCTGCACATGGCTTGATCCATAGATCCCTAGGGCCCAACAAGGAAGGGATGGGTGCTCAGACAGAGTTTAGAAGACTTATCGTGTAATTAAAATGCTGCGTAATACTGTAGTGGGGTCACGTTTTCTTCAGTCTCAGCCAAAACTTACAGGGCACACAGAACCTAGGTGAATCATAGCAGGCTGGTGGATTATACTGGGCCACTGGGGTGAGGGATGTAGGTCATGAGTAACCTGTGGGACAGGAAATACATAGGAAAGTTCCCAGCCTCCCCTTCGGTTTTATAATGAACAGTTTATAAAAATGTGATAAGTGCATGACCATAGAAAGTCACAAAACTGACAGAGTTTTGGGTGAAAGACAGACAAGAGGGTGATTTAAAAAAAAGGGAAAGTAATTAAGTACAGTTCAAATACACTTGACCACGAGAGGCAAGAACCCGATAGGGTAGGGATTGGTGACGAGGATAGAGTTACCAGATCTCCAAGCCACTCAGAGCGCCACTCTACTAGATCCTGGTCAAAGATCAAACACAATAGTATACAGATTAATGAACACTAAGCATTGAAAACTTAAATGCGCTGGAAGGTGGTTAGTCTTAAAATAGATGTTTGGTACATAAAATGTCGTGGGGGTGGGAAATATTGCCAGTGCACTGACGTCCCTTTTAGGCTGTTTTTTTCTTTTAAAAATTATATATCTAAAAGTTACAGTGGTTAAGACTGGTAGCCAGAAGCCATAGCAAAAAAAAAAAAAAAGAAGAAGAAGAAGAAAAAAGAAAGAAAAAAAGAAAAAACAAAAAAGAAAAAAGAAAGAAAGAAAAAAACAAAGAAGAAAAAAGAAAAGCCACTTCCATTTTGTGATTGCTTAATTCCATTCTCAGAGGAGCGTAACAAAACACAATAATTTGGGAGTTGTTTTCGTCTTCACTGGAGATTACGTTTCTTAGGCCACTGTGAGGTTGGATGGGGAATGTTAGATTGTACTGCAGAATACATTTCAGTGTTTTTCAGGCCCTAAGCCTGAGGATTTGGCTAGGAGCTACATCAAATCGAAGGCCTGGCTTTCTCAAATCCAGCTGTGGTCTTCTGGCATTCATTATCTTATTCTTTGCTCTTGTTTGTCTTTTAAGAGAGGGTCTTACTGTATATCCCAGGCTGGCCAGGAACATGCAACCCTCCTGTCACAGGATTTTGAGTGCCGGGATTACAGGAATTCTCCACTATGGGTGTTCACTAGCTGAAGAAAGTAAACACCTGGAATACATTCCCATCCCTATAGGTTGTATCCATTGGCAAGATGTCCTTAGCCAGGGGAGTTCCATACTTAGTAGCTGCAGTTCGACTAAGAAGATGATGATCACGCTTGCAAACTGAATCTTTCAGCGTATGTGTGGTGTGTGTTCATGTGCATACAGGTATGCACGTGTGTGTAGGCGTGTGTAGGTGCACATACGTGTATGTGGGAGCAGAAAGCATATTATCAATTAAGAAGGTGATAGGTGATAATCGTGCTTGCAAACTGAATTTGTCAGTGTATGTGTTACCACACATGTGTTCATGTGTGTTCAGGTATGTAGGTGTGTGTAGGCATGTGTAGGTGTGCATACGCGCATGTGGGAGCAGAAAGTATATTATCAATTAAGAAGGTGATGAT
>JANHMN010000019.1:1248764-1273172 GCA_030674055.1 Rhabdomys pumilio | reverse complement strand
GCGCATGTGGGAGCAGAAAGTATATTATCAATTAAGAAGGTGATGATCGTGCTTGCAAACTGAATTTGTCAGTGTATGTGCTACCACACGTGTTCATGTGTGTTCATGTGTGTTCAGGTATGTACGTGTGTGTAGGTGCACATACGTGTATGTGGAATACAGAGGACAGGCTTTTCACTGACTTGGAACATACCCATGGAGACTCTGGGATCCGGTCACTTCTTGCTCTCCATGGCTGGGATTACAAGCTCTCACAGGCATGCCTAGATTTTCTGTGTCGGTTCTGGGAGTTGGACTCACTCTCAGACTCACTGCCCTAGACTAGCTTGCAAGATAAACACTGTACCAACAGCACCATCTCTCAACCCCAAATTCTATTGATTGATTGATTGATGATTGATTGATTGATCAGGATTTCCAACCAAATGTTCTCCAAGCTTATGGTCACTTTGGGTGCGGGGGGGTTGTTATCTTCTCCTTCCTGTAAAACCCTCTCCATTTCCAGATGCAGAAGAGGGCGTGAGGTCTGCCCATCTTACCCCCTGAATCCACTTTCAGGCCTCAGCATAATCAAGTGGGCAGGACTTGGGTGTGTTTTGCTGGGAGCAGAGGCGCCAGGCCATCTGGTGGACATTAGTCTATGGGCTTCTTGCTTGAGGTAACTTTCACGTCATTTCAGTACAAACAGAAAATACAGTATTCTATTACCAAAAAACTTAGGAAAATGAATGTGGTCAGGACAAAGTTGCACAGAGGTCAAAAACTTTTTTTAAAAAAACATAAAAAAACACGTTGGAAGAAAACAGGAAATTTTCTTTAAATAATAAAAAGGCATCAGGAGGCATATGATGTTTCCATAAACTCTCTTTTTGGCAAAGTAGAAATATTCATATGGCATTTAAATTAATTGTGGTTGAGAAGGACACACAAATACATCTAATGAGTGACTTTTTTTTTTTTTTAATTACATAGGGGTCAAAGAAATGGCATTTAACTGAGAAACAGAATTGCAAGATGGCACACTGGGTCGGGGCAGCACTAATGGTTTCGTCTGTAGAGCGCCTCCCTGTGGGCAAGACAACCCCCTTCACCAACAGACCAGCTGTGTCTGTTTGCACACAGCCATTACAAGGATCTGTTAACTATTATGTTGTCCCAGAGGAGGTGGCAGGGAGTGCGGTCCATTGATCTCTCATCTGAGCTTCTGGCTGGCCTGAGTCTGGTCCAATTCTGCCTGAACTGCATGGGGCCTCCAGGAGGAGCTGAGTACATAAAGTTTGGTGAAAGTTAACTGGGAGGGGAGTTGGGTTTAACAACTGACTACACCTCTACAGCTGTGGTCAAGTCTTCTATGCTGGGAGAGACTTTCTAGGGGTGCAGTTGCTTTGTGTGTGTGTGGGGGGGGGCTACCCATGCTCCTGTAAGGAACCCTTGCTTTGTAAGCAAGCCCAATTAACTCATTGGCTCCCAAGTTGGACTTTGGTGGAAACAGACTTTGGTTTGTAGTTAGGTTTATAGATAGCAGGCAAACTCAGTGCATCTGAATAAGGGGGGGCTGATGGGGCAGTTGTTTCAGAGAGGATCATGGGCTGGGTAGAAGTGTAAACTACAAATCTGTTTTGACTAGCTGGCTGATTGGGCTCCCCCCAGCCAAGGGGTGCTGAAGGCTGGCACCAACTCCAGTTGTCACTGACACCTGCTGAGACATTTCCTGGTTGACCTTTAGTGGATAGGGTGCCCAACTTCACTTTGGAGACTCAGAGGTTTAATTCCCTCATTTCCTTTCAAGTTTCTCTAATGCTAAACGAGACAAACAAACAAACAAGCAAGCAAACAAACAAACCCCACCTATACATGCTCATGGAAAAGCAAAACGGTTTGATATGTCACGTTTATGGATCCAGAAATACCCCGTATTCTCATGTGCATGGCAATGTGAGGCTTTGGAAGCCTCTGGGTGAACTTAGATCTCGGGGCTTTGCCAAGTTCAAAGAGAGACACTCTGTTCTGGAAGCTATTGAGACTCCTCAGGTGCTGAGTTTCTGGAGCGCTGTTAAGGTTCGATGATGCCCTGAGGTCAGGGAGGCCTGTTGTCCTTGAGCCAACTGTTGGGCTGTGTCCAGGGATCAGCCAGCAGACCTTGAGTAGGAGAGCAGCTGACTCCAGAAGGGCTCACAGCATCCTTCTCTGGCCCCCTGGCAGCAGGCTGCAACAGTGGGGAGCCCTAGCCATTAGTGACCAAGCCTCAAATGCCTGGGTTCCTGCCCCTCTACCCTCTCCGCTGATTCGACTCTGCAGTGAGCATATTCCTCTGGGCTCCAGCCATGGTGCATTTTTGTGTGTATTTGTTTTTAACACCCTTCCCTAACACACCCAGCAAACTGGGATTGCCCTTCTCGCCTCTGTCCTAAAACATTGCTGAGTACCGCTTCAGTTCTGTGGCCAGAGCTTCCAAGGAAGTGTTATTCCCGGACACTGGGCTTTGGCATGGTTTTTGTTCCAGACACTGTGTCATTACAGATGGTTTCCCTGCAGCCATGATGTATGTGGCTCTGGTCAAACGCTTCTCAGATATACTATGTTTTTTTGTCCATCCTGGGATCGGGACAGGGGTGTCTGTGCCAGACCTGCCACTCTGGTTACAGAACATTCTGTCCCGGGTTGTCTAAATACATGGCAAGCGCTCAGAGAGGTTAAGTGACCAGCTCAGACTCAGTCAGATGTGTTCAGCAAAGAGCCCAGAATTGACAGTAAACTCCTCCATACCCCCTCCCCCCTCACAGCAGCAGAGCCAGGAGCAGCCATGAGGCAAGACTCTGGGGGTTGGGTGGGGGTGGGGTAGCTGTCCTAGTGACTGAGCAAAGATGTGGGATTTAACTCTGTTCATACTACAGAAAAAATTTAAATCCCTTTTGACATATGCTTTACATATTTACTATGGAAAAACAAAATTAATGAGCAAAAAGAAAATGACTCTACCCTACCACACAAGTTCATATATCTGTGCTCACGAGGGGCTCCAAGCAGCCACCCTGGGCTCTATGTACACACCCACCTAGCAGATGGCACCTCACACTGCACACACACAACCATTATGCTGCTAGCAGGTTTCGGGTTAAGTGTCAGTTTCCCTGAGTCTTTCACCAAGCTGCAAAGAACACCCTGACCTGAGCACACGGCTGTTCTTCAGTCATGCTTTGGTGCTGGCTGCTTAGGTCTTCAGACTTTGGTTGTGGAAACAGCATTGCAAATGTATTTTGGGGTGTGTGTATGCGTCTCGGGCTACTGTCTCAGGGTACATCCTAAGCTGAAGGAGCAAACGACAAGACCTGCCAGTGTCCTCCACTCCCCCACTGGAATGACGGCCTTTTTAGTTTTTGTTTCAAAATATGTTTATTTGCAGTATTGCTGACCTGATTGCTCTCAAAGTTAGTCAAGACATTAACCCTTTGGTTCCCACACCTGCTGCAAATATTCACACACACACACACACACACACACACATGTGCACATGCATGAACACATGCAGTTCCCTACCACTCACACATACACACATGTGCACATGCACACACACACACACACACACACACACACACACACACACACACAGAGTTACCTACCACATGCACATATACACACACACATACATGGTTCCCCACCACACAAGCACATATGTGCACATACACACATATACACACACATACATACATGGTTCTCTACCACACATGTACACGTGTACACACTCACACACACATGCATGCCCACACATGGTTCCCCACCATACATGCACATGTGCACACACACACATGCACATTTACATGCACACGCATGTGTGTGCACACACACACACACACACACACACATACACACACGCCCCTCTGCTTGTTACTCCACCTTGTCCATTTGTGACTTTCCTTCCATTGTGACCTGTGTCTTTGTCCTCAGTGCTTATGGTCAGGGAGCCATCTTCCCTGCATGCTCATACCTCTATGTTAGCTGTCCCATGTTGTCCTGTAAAAGAGAGGGTGCCTTTCTGGTGGAAGAGGAACCCCACAGCAGATGGGGGCACACGTAAGTGATTTCTCAAGTCAGGCTTCAGGGAGACATGCTTTGCTATGTGACGAATAGCCTAGGTGTGGTTTGTGTGTGCCTGCTGGTACCACAAGTGTGGCTGGTCTTGACCCAGCTTTCCATGGCTATGACACCTTCTTTGTCTGTAAGCCTTTTCACTCATAAGAGCGACTGTCATACTGTTGACTTCTGAGGACAATTTTGAGGGGTGAGTGCATGAAGCCACGTGAAGTTCTTACTGCAGCCTCTGGCAGAGTGAGTGGGATCTGGGTGTTATTAAGTGGGATGTAACCTGAGCTCTAAGAAGCCGTGTGGTTGATTAATCGCGTGTAATCGAGAGTTGGTGTTTTATACATTCTCCAAGTCATTAGTCCATTAGGGCTTTGACAGACTCCACTTAAAGACAACAAACAGCACATGCCGTTTACCCTTTGATAACCACGATTCCCCTGAGACCCAGCCTTCGAGCAGCAGCTCAAGTTATGGGGTGAGCAATGCCTTGGGCTGGCCACTCCCTGGTCCTCCTGGTGGGAAAATGATTGACAAGGTTCTGTTCTGAGAAAGGAGAAGCCTAGAAGGAAACCAAAGGTCTCCGGAGACTACTAAGTGTACAGATGCCCTTTGGATGCCAACTTGGCTCTGCAGGCTGGGGCAATAATGGACCAAGGCTTTAAGTCACTGCAACACAGACAGACAGAACTTGTCCAGGAGCTTCCAGACACGGCCATGCTTTGAAGCGAGTACAGCCCCTTGGCTGAGGCAGACATGTCTTTTAAAAAACTTTCAGGGTAGAAAGTTTGTGTAGTGATTAAGAGAATTCTCTTCTTCCAGAGCACCTAAGTTCAGTTCCTGGCCCCCCTGTCAAGAGGTTCACAGCTGCTTGTAACTCCCGCTCCAGAGGATCTGATGGCATCTTCTGGTCTCCATAGCCACTTCACACACGTGCACATATCAGCCCCACCCCCATACCCACCTCTGCTCCTGAAACATATGTGGTTATGGAAACTGGAGCAAGAGGATCTCTGCCTCAGGACCAGCTCGGGCTATGTAGCAAACTCCCTCCTACCCCCATCTTGGGGGATAACAAGCTGCCAGGAGGTCAGCTTTTGCTGGGTTTGTCATCTTGAAGGAGAGAGGGTATGCATTCCCATTCAGGGTAGTCCTCGGAACTCAATTGACTGGGCAGGCCCATGCCCTTGAAGGACAGCTATTCCACTCAGTCTTCTGACTGCCAAAATACTCTAGATAACGTCTAAGCAGCTACCTGGGTGGCAAGCTTGATAATGGAAATCCACCAGCAAGACAGTTAGCTGCCCACAGCCCTCTCATCTAGTTGGCTTCTGGACCCTCAAAACATACAAATGCAAAGTGAATGGCTGCTTCCCCTCCCCATCCTAAGCTCCTCTCCCTGCCTTGTCCCTCACCAGCCCTGCCCTGAGCCCCTCTCCCTGCCTTGACCCTTACTAGCCCAGTGTATGTCTTATCTGCTCCATCTGAGAAGCACACTTGGAGTCTGGCCTCTTCTTATTACCCCTGCTCCACAACACTGTGGTCATCATCAGACTTCCTTGCCTGAGGTGCCGACTGAAGATGCAGCGATTCCCAACTAAAGACTGTACTTCCCAGGGTTGGGGGTTGGGGGGGGGGGATCCTTGCTGTCTTTGCTAGGATTTTACTGCTGTGAACAGACACCAGAACCAAGGCAACTCTTATAAGGACCACATTTAATTGGGGCTGGCTTACAGGTTCAGAGGTTCAGTCCATTATCATCAAGGCAGGAGCATGGCAGCATCCAGGCAGGCATGGTACTGGAGGAGCTGAGAATTTCACCTCTTGTTCCAAAGGCAGCTAGGAGAAGACTGGCTCCCAGGCAGGTAGGATGAGGGTATTAAAGCCCATGCCCATAGTGACACATCTACTCCAACAAAGCCACACCTACTCCAACAAGACCACACCTTCTAAATAGTGCCATTCCCTGGGCCAAGCATATACAAACCATCACACTTGCTGATAGGGTGTGAAGTGAGGTCCCACTTCTGCTTGTCAAAGGAACGATCTACCTCCGTCTTCCAGCTGTGTTTCTTCCATATGCTTCCACATGGTCTCCAAGGGCAAGAGCATACTTCATTCCCTAGATGCACTTTATTCCCATCAGCCACCCAGCAGGCGGGGTCACAGTCTTCTGCCAGCCATGTTGGTGTTCATTTGTTGAATGAGTGCATTATGAGTTGTAAATGCAGGGCGAAGAGTAGTGTGCTTATTCATCTTTGCTTTTGGAGAGAGAGAAGTAACTCTCTTGCAGCTTGGCATGAGATGACTCTCTTGCAGCTTGGCATGTGTTTCTGAGCTCTCTGGGGGCTTAGAATGGAAGAAATCTTGAAGGAGGAGGACACATCACTATTTTTTCCTCTGCTGGTCAGTATTTGATCCAACAATCACACATTCAAGAAAGTTAAAATTTTTATAACTAAACAGACAACAACAACAACAACAAAAAATGGGCCTCCACCAAAATGTGTAGAGAGTCCTGGCTAGCAGTTCTAGATCCTGAAAGATAGGAGGGGAGCTGAGGTGAACCCCTGGTGAAATTCAGCCTGGCAACCAGCTGTTTCTCTCACAGCTTCCTGGGAAATGTGGAGAATGGCCTGGGTGGAAACTTATTGCTGGGGCCTTTCTCCCTTGGATGTCTGGGGCCAGATGCAGACCATGTGATCAGCTGAGTTCATCTCCAGACAGCTTCTGAAGGGGATCAGTTGACAGCCACAAGGATGAGGTAATCTCAGGGCAACCTGTCTCAGGTGATGACATTCTACCCTATTCTCCCTGAAAATGGCCAGGGCAGCAGCCCTATAGTACAGGGTAATGGGGTAGGGGGAAGTCAAGGTGTGCCTGTGCTGGTCTCTGATAGAGACAGGGAGCCAAGTAGGGATGCTAGGTAAGTATGCAAGGTAGGCGTGAGGAGTGGGCAGTGGGGCAGAGCCCTGCAAAGCTCTGTTGTGTCCAGTTAGTGTCACAGCATTGAATTCCACAGCAAGGAGACTGAAACTATGTAGGAACAGGCCTAGGCCTGGGGTTTGATTAGTCCACTTATTCCTTTGCCCACAAACAAACATTCATACGCCTTGTGCCTTGGGAAGATTGTCCATCTCTCTCTTCCGTCTTCAGGGATGCTTTGATGGGAGATTGGGCTGGACTGCAATAAGACAGAGATCTCCTTAGCTGGAAGCTAAGACCTCAGGGCATGAAGCTCCCCCCTGAGGGAGCAGTGCAGAGCCAGGCAAGCCATAGTTTAGGAGCTGTTGAATCCATGCTGACCACATCAAGGCCGTGTTCTGCTTTAGGTCAGAGGACAGCTTCTCATTTATAGACAAAACTAGCCAGCCTAGAGATTGCTCTGTGATAAAAAGATATGGAAATGAGATGACCCGAGCCAGGGGCTTCACTGTCAACCCTGACAGAGTAGCAAGGATCATTCTTACCCCCCTCTGAAGTGACCAAAAAAATAACCAAAAGAGATAAAATATACAACAATAGAGACCTGGCATCAGACAGAGAAGGACAGACGTGGCTGAGAGATGGGGATAGGCAAGGGACTCCTGAAGGGTTTGCAGGCTGCCATGCAGGAAGGGAATCCAGGTCTGGTGAACGTTAGGCCCCATACCACTGTGAAGGGTGCAAGAGTGACCTGAGGACTCTGTGCCCAGCTGCATAATAGCCTTTTGAGGAAACACAGGATACTGTCTACGTGAAGTCACTCAGAACCGTGCTGTTCATGTCACCCACCAGTGGCACCCTCAGACACAGAGCTAGCATAGAGCAACAGAGCGGAATATGATCCCGGGGCCTTCAAGTGTCAGCATCTGAGAACTGAGGAGAGTCTGAGGCATGACCTCCCCGCCCCCTGGAGACAGGGTTTCTCTGTGTAGCCCTGGCTGTCCTGAAACTCACTCTGTAGACCAGGCTGGCCTCGAACTCAGAGATCCCTTCTGCGTCTGCCTTCCGAGCACTGAGATTAAAGGCCTGCACCACCACTGCCTGGTGAAAGACTCCTTCTTAAGCCTTACCTCCCTCTCCTGAACTGGGCTCTCTCCTAAAGACAAAGGCTGCCCTGGCAGGGACATCACAGGCCACAAGGCTCTCTAGACCCTGAACATCATGCCTAGTGGTTTCTCCCTCTGCACTGGTCTCAAATCAGAAAGAAGGGTTATTTGGACATTTTGTCCTGGAGTCTGTCTATTTATCTGACATCACTGGCCTGTAACCAGTCAGCCTGAGGCGGGAATCATGGGGGGGAGGGGGGAGAGGAGGGGGCAGATCTGTGGAAAAATCAGCAGCAGTATGCAGGGTCTTTACCGATCAGGGACATAAAGCACAGGCTAGAAAAACTCATTGTCTCTGCAGGGTACACAGGTCCCAAAGGACCAAATAGCCCATCTGACAGCTATGCCAGAAACATAACATTGGGTGGGTCCTCTGTCTGTGGGTAACAATCTGAGGGGACAGAGTTGGACAGGGTCACGCTCAGCGGTATGTCCAGAGGCTGTGCAGTCAGGTGTGGTGGCCGCTGCTCCCGGCTGCTCAGAGAGCCCTCCAGCAGACGAAGACAAGCTGCAGCTTCTGTCTGTTCTGGTGAACAGAAGCTGCAGAGATGGGCAGGCACTGTATTTTTAGACCGAGCGAGCTCTTTGCCACGTGGTCTGGTGTCTGAGCAGCAGCTCCAGGCGTGAGGAGCAAGTTGTGAACAGTCACGCTGGTCCACGCTCCCACAAACTGAGAGGTCTTTTAAGGAAATCCCTCCCCGTTGCGGGGCTGAGTCATCTGGCTTCCTTCTCTGGCTCTTTAAATAACCGGAATCTCAAATTAGCCATGAGGAGGAAAAAAAAAAAAAAAAACAATCATGAAACTCTTTCTTTATTATAAAAAGGAAGACAAAAAAACCCCAGGAGCTGACATGCAGGGCAGAGGCTGCTCCATTTGTCAGAGTTAATCTCGCTTCCTGCACTTGAAGGAAGATTTCCTCTCTTCCTGGAAGGTGGTTTGGATTCAGAGCAGAATGAGAGGAAACTGGGAAGGAGCCTCAGCAACGGCCCAGTCGCTGCCCCAGGAATCCTCAAGTAAAAAAGTCTCTTAAACACTGGCTGGCAGGAGATGCAAATGGGAGGTATTTTTAGGGCATATTAAAGCACCGAGCTGTAATTTGCAGACTGAAGCCTGCCCCTCCCCTCCTCACAGAAAGCTACGGGAGAGGTGGCTCCTGCTTTTAAAAACCCAGGCTTGGGAGTGACTTGGCTGTTCCTCACAGGGGGAAAGTATCCTCATTGTGCATGCAAACAATACCAGAAGCTACAAGACAAAGCAGCAAGGAGGTTAAAAAAAAAAATGTCACTCCTGGTCTTGTCTAGGAATTTTACCCATTCACAAGGGTGAGCTGGGCGTGGCCCAGTACCAGCTACCAGAAGGGAGACAGAGGGGCAGGACCAAAGGTCTCCTTCAGTTCCAGAAGAAAGGCAACGGAGAGAAGATAAAGACCACTGAGCATCATGTCCACAGCTCATGGAGGTTACTCTGAGATCTACAGAGACAGCCAGGTAACCATGACAATGTCTGCAGAGGGGGCCAGCTCAGCAGTTCTTCCGGAGACAACCTTGGCCTTGGGTCAGAACAGGAGGGGACAGATGGACCTGGGATAGAGAAGGGATCTAGAAAGAGGCCAAGGGCACTGGAATGTGCCTTGGACAAAGAGGATGTCGCACACCTCTGGGGACGTGTCCTTGGGGTGTACTCTGGGCATGCACGAGGAGGTGAGACTGACCTCTTCCCCCTCACACTCGGGATCAGGTGTGAGACATGAACTCACATCAGTGCGGTGAGAAAGCGGGTGTCTTACCTGCAGTCAGGAAGCGGTGCTCTCACCGTGGCTCAAAGAAAGGGCCACAGACACGAGAGCAAACCTTTTTGAACGGCTTAAAAACATGATGCTTAAAAAGCATCGCAGTTTCTCCAGGACCAGAAAAGTGCACGAACATAGCAAAGACCAACATGTGACAGGCTTGAGAGATGGCACCTGTGGCTTTCGCAGAAGACTCAGGTTTGGTGGCCAGCACCCACAGGGTGATTTATACCCATCTGTAACTCCAGTTCCAGGGAACTCTGCAGGCACCAGACCATCAAACGGTACCCATGTATACCTGCAGGTAAAACATTCACACACATAAAAATAATAAAATAAAATAAATCTAAGAAAACCATATCCGAGTTGCCAGGCTTTTAAATGCTAGCACTGGGGTAGGGTTGGGGCAGAGGCAAACCTATCTTTGTGAGAGTTTGAGGCTAGCCTGGTCTACATAGTGAGTTCCAAGGCAGCCTGGTCTTTCTATGTAGAAAGGCCCTGTCTCAAAAATAAATAAATAAATAAATAAATAAATAAATAAGAAAAAACCAGATAAATAAATAAAGTAAAATAAAATAAATAAAAAGAAAAGAAGAAAAAAAGAAAACTGTAAGCAACATTAAAAAAAAAAATAACTGAAACACCAGGAGGAAATATTTGTGGCATACATGACAAGGTAGGAAGTCACAGAAATCTTGGACAAAGAGCAGAAGAGAAATGTAAAGAAAAGAGACAAAGGAGATGTTGAAATGAGCCGTCAGCAGGAAGAGGTCCTCTCTTGTCGGTATTCCAAGAACGAGATGACAGAACATCGTGAAGAACTCACTCTTCATCGAGCCGGTGCTCAGAGTTCTGGAACGGAGCACTTCTCTAGTGGGCAGTAGGAAGCAGGCCCCTCCTGCAGCCCTGGGACCCAAGTCTTGAGCTGCCATGCTTGTGCGACTTCCTGGGATATCTCAGTCTATCCTCTTGTGCCACTCACTCTCCGGTTAACTCTGTCACTGGTTCAGTGCCCCTGAAGAACAGGTCCTAGCCAGGGTAGTGAGTCAAGAGCCTGAACAAACAGTGCCATGGGTGCCTGAGAAGTGGATCTACTTAGTTCATAGGCAACACGACTGTTGCCTAAATAATCCAAAAAAGCATCGCATGAACATAGCAAAGACCAATATAGAGGGCCAAATTGGGTGTGGTGACACAGATTGGTGGAGTGACAGTTTCAGAGTTTTTGGTTTCTTTAAATAAATAAAAAAAAAAACCACAGAAATATTATAAGAATATGTCTTTGTTTTAATCCCAGGTGTGGGATGTGGGACTGCTTCAGATGGTCCACAGCAGCTGACTGTGATTTACCTCGTGCTCTGGCAGGGGCGTGATTTTACCACCTGAGGGTAGCTTGGGCAGTTGTGTGACATTTGGAGTTCTGGAGACTTTTCAGAGTGTGTATAAATGCAAGAGCTCTGAGAGGTGCTGGGTGTTTGGTTGTTGTTAGTCACAGTTTGTTAAGTAGCTGTGTGCAAAGAAGAAACAATAATAAGCAATTATAAGCCGGGCAGTGGTGGCACACGCCTTTAATCTCAGCACTTGGGAGGCAGAGGCAGATGGATTTCTGAGTTCGAGGCCAGCCTGGTCTACAGAGTGAGTTCCAGGACAGCCAGGGCTACACAGAGAAATCCTGTCTCAAAAAACAAATAAACAAACAAACCAAAAAAATAAAAAAAATAAAATAAAGAGAAGCAATTATATATCCTGATAGCGAAGAGTAAACTTGCCCCAAGAAACTCAACACCCTTAATCACCAGGAAGTAGTTTAACAATAATGTCATCCCCTTTCCCACCTCTGACTTTATTTGGGGATCTCTTTCTTTTCCTCTCTATCCATTTTCTGTCTTATCTAGTGTTAGGGGCTCAAAGGGTGGAAGAAGAACCCACACAATAACCAAAGCAAGCTACAGGCTTGTCATCCCAGCACTTGAGGGATGGAGGTCAGGTCAGGGGTTCAAGATCAACTTTGGCCACAGAGAGTTCGAGAGCAGCACGGATTTTACAAGACAGACTCAAAAATAGTAACAGAAAGTAAAAGAAACAAAAGTATAAGTTCAATGTGCAAAACCAATTGCTTTTCTGCCATCAAGAAACAATTAGATATGACTTTTAAGGGTCTCATTTACAGTACCAAGAAGTGCATAAGATTCCTCAGGCTAACCAAAAGGTGTGCAGAGCTTCAAAGGTTGGTACCTTCTGCAGCCTTTGTCATGGTTCCCTGGCTGTCTCTGAGGCTCTCACAGGGTAACTCCCATGAATCATGGCCATGATTCATGTGTGTGAAGTTCAGCGACCTTTTATTTCTCTCCTTTGCTTTCTCCTATGAAACTGAAGGAAACTGTCAAATTGTACCTCTGTGTCACACTGGGAGTTGGTACTGGACCGCTCTCTGAAAACTGCAAAACAGCTGTGACGGTTTGAATATACTTGGCCCAGGGAGTGGCAGTATTAGGAGGCGTGGTCTTGTTGGGTGGGTGTGACCTTGCTAGAGTGGGTGTGGCCTTGCTAGAGTAGGTATGCCACTGGGGGGGCATGGGCTTTAAGACTCTCCTCCTAGCTGCCTGGAAACCAGTCTTCTAGCAGCCTTCAGATGAAGATGTAGAACTCTCAGCTCCTCCTGCACCATGTCTGCCTAAATGTTGCCATGCTCCCGCCTTCATGATAATGGACTAATCTTCATAATCTGTAAGCCAGTCCCAATTAAATGTCATCCTTTATAAGACTTGCCTTAGTCACCGTGTCTGTTCACAGCAGTAAAACCCTAACTAAGACAATAACAAATAAATAAATATAATAATAATTAAAAAAATTAATGGCAATCTAAGTCATCCAGGAGTGCAGTGGCATTTATGTCCTTGTTCCTCCAACATTCATATGCTACAATCTTAAACCCCAAGGTAGTAGAAAAAGGAGGAGATTTGAAGCTGAGGATGAAGCCATCACTGGGGTTAGTGTCTCTATAGAAGGGACCATGGAGAGTCACACAGCCTCCCTCTACCACATAAGGGCATAGCAGTAAAAAAGAACACAGTCACTAGACACCAGGTCTGTAGTCACCATGACCTTAGACCTCCAGGCTCCTGAACTGAGAGGAGCTCATTTCTGTCTGTTTCATGTTTTCACTTGTATTCTCCGCCTCATGCTTCTCCACAGGAGCCTGTGAAGCCAGGCTCTGGGTGGGTAGCCAAGCAGAGAAGGATTCCTGCTGGACTCCTGGGCTATCTCTGGGGCTAGTTCCATGTTGGCTTATTCCTGAAATGTCAGGTTGGCTTGACATTTGAACCTCAGTCACCTTGATTTAGTCTTTCAATAGAATAAAGCAGAAACATCCAGGCATCCTTCCGAAGGCCTAAGAAACCAAGCTACAGAATCTAGTATGTGTTTATAAGGAGAAAACAAACAAACAAACAAACAAACACCTCTTAGGAAAGTAAGGGTAGGAAGAATCTTCCTTTATTTCACAGAGGACATCTTTCATTAGCCCCCTAACACATTCTCTCTCTCTCTCTCTTTCTCTCCCCTGCTCTCTCTCTCTCTCTCTCTCTCACACACACACACACACACACACACACACGGAGGCACATACACACACACAGCCCCCCAAATATACTCCCACCCCCACTTGCAAATATATACACACTCACCCCCACATGCATGCACACAACACACATGTGCACATATACACCCCATACATACATACTCTCTCCCTCTCTTCCTCCCTCTTCCTCTCTCTCTCTCTCTCTCTCTCTCTCTGTCTCCATGAACAGACTAAGACAGAAAAATTACCAGGATCATGGAAAGGCTCCAAGATCCAGTTGTCCTTGTCAAAATCCCTATCAAAATCTGAGCAGGACCCGCTGTAGACACTGCCCAGTGGAACAAGAGCTAATTAGATGGGAAGGCCTTGGAACAACCCTGGCAGGCCTTAGAAGATTTAGCAGTTTCACTTGTGTGAGGACTCAAGGCAGTGTGGTACTAGCCCAGAAAAGGAAGAGATCAACGGGACAGAATGGGAGTGCAGGAACAGAGCAGTGGCCATGAGAAATCCCAGGGATGGCTTCCCTTGGCTGGAGGCCTGACTTGAGTGGAGTTTTCTAGGGTACCAGCTGCTCTAGCTTTAGGCTGGGCTTCCGATTCCAGTTTGTGTCTGTGAGGCATTACAACGGAGCTTAACTGTATGCAAATTGTATGTTAATGAACTGAATTAGTGACTGGTGAGAAGATGTCTGGTGGGGATGGCGGGGTGTGGGGTGTGGACAGAGCTGCGCATTGCTGGGAAACTGGATCCGATGGAGGAGCTGGCTTTTCTGGTAAGTGGACTGTGAGGAGGGAGGGCAGCTACAGCTCTGAGCTCTGCTACTCTCTAGGAACAGGTCTCCTCTCTGAGCTCAAACCCTCCACTCATAGACCTGTGACATGCTGCTGGGCATGTTGTCCTTAAGCATCATGGAGGGACTTGAGCCACTTATTCCGGGCTCCCCTTCATTTCCAGCCCTAAGGGAATGGTGGCTGAATTCGGACACCCCTGCCTCCCACCATCCCCTTGTGAATCTTGCTGAAGTTCTGATTATTAACTCTGTTATAACAACCACTCTTTCAGCTAGTGTCTACCTTCACCCTGCCGTCCATACAAGGACGGTGGTACTCCTTCCCCCCTTATCCCTTCTACCTCTTCCTCTTCCTTTCCTCATCTTCCTCCTCCTTCTCCTCTTCTTCCTCTTCCTCTTCCTTTCCTCTTCTTCCTCCTCCTCCTCTTTCTCCTCCTCTTCTTCCTCCCCCCTCTTCCTCCTCCCTCTTCCTCCCCCTCTTCCTCCCCCCTCTTCTTCCCCCCTCTTCCTTTTTCTTTTATAACACCACCTGTCTACCCAGGACATGGCAGGTGCTGGGACTAGAGGCCTGGATCCTCACAGAGGGGCTACCTTAGAGTGCTTAGCAGTGTGATAGGCATACTTGATACCCTTATTCAAATCCACCTCTGGGATACTGTCAAATAGGCCTTGAGAACCCCGTCTGTGTGGTGTACCCAGGCAACTGCCACTTGGGAGACAGGGAGGGGTTCACAGAGCTCCCCATCAACACAGACCAAATGCAACGGCGATATTACCAGACAGGCAAGGGAGGAAATCTGTTTTTTCCATTTTGGGAAATAGTCAAAGATTTTATATTCTACCAAAAATAGAAGTGGAATTCTTGAAAGCAAAAAATAGGTGGGCTGATGTATGTATGTATGGGACTCAAACAGATATGCACAGACTGTAAATGCTCTCATCTCTCAGGAATGTGGCCCTGGAACCAGCAAGCCAGAGGGAAGCTGGCCCTGATCCTGGGCCTGCACAGGCTGTGGCTCTCCAAATCCTCTCCCAGGCAGGCCTGGCTGTCCTTTCCTTGCCATGGGGATATCTGGGGGCTCTCCCTTACTCCCACCTGTGATCTGACAGTGCCTCAAATGCCAACCTCCCCTGCATAGTCTTGTTAACGTACCAGTTAGTAACTCTAGTGCGTGCTCCTGTTGTACTCAGCATTGGACAGGTGGGGGCTATTTTCCCCTTTAGATCCAAACCTTTGAAATACCGACCACCACATTCCATCGCAGGTAAGAAGGGCCTCTGGCACTCGGTTTAGGTAGAAAGAATGACTTCCATTTAAAAGTCTGCTGTATATGTTTAGATTTTATTAATTTTTTAAATGTACTTTGTTTAAGATAGATCATTTTCCCGTGGCAACATCGTAACTTCTCTGATGAGGAATCTGAAAGCTGAGGAGGGACTCGTGTCCAGCGAGTGATCTATTTTCAGTCCTGCCAGAGCCACCTGCAATGGCTTCATAAAAAAACGAGGCTCGACAGCCTTGTCTCCTAGGCCCAGCCACAGCATCCTCAGGATACAGTACACGGGGAGGGAGTACTTGGCAGCCAGACCACAGTGGGTCCGGTTGAAGCTCCACGGCTTCTCCATCACTCTCAGGCCTCCACAGTAGCCCACGAAGCCAGACTTTGGGCAGGTAACCAAGCAGAGAGGTTCCTGTCTAGAATTCTGGGCTACCTTTATGGCTGGTTTTAAGTTGGTTTAGTCCTGAAATGCAAGGCTGGCTTAACCTTTGAACTTTACTGAGTCATCTCTCCTCCACCCTAATTTGATACAGGTCTAAGTTGCCAAGGCTGGCTTTAAACTATCTCAGGCAAGCCTTGATTGCAATCCTCCTACCTCAGCCTCCTAAGCAACTGGAAGTACAGGCTTGTCCATCAGGCCTGGTGATGTCAGAGTACTTCTAAGGAAAATTCTAGCAGGCCTTTTGATGAACCTAATGGGATTATTAAAAAAACAAAACAAAACAAAAACCCCAAACAAACAAACAAACCTGTGGAACTGGTCACAGTGTTGGGAATGTGATCCCGGCACTGGGTACTGGGTACTGGGTACTGGTGACTGGGTACTGGGTACTGGGTACTGGGTACTGGTGACTGGGTACTGGGTACTGGGGTGGGGGGTGGGGGCAGTACAAATTCAAAGCTAGCCCAGTCTAGTGTAATTTCTAGGCCAACCAGGAACACATAATTAGGTTCCATCTCAAGACAGGCAAGGTTCTGGGGAAGTATAAAATAGCAACAGTAGCCAAGAAAATGTAAAAAGAAAATAATAACAGAACGGAATGAAGACCCTGTAGTCAAAACATTTACTTTAAGCTTTTAAACATTTACTTCAGTGTTTAAGGAAGCAAGTATTGGTGCAGGGACAGACAGGTGACCATACTCCAAAAGGTAGCCTGTTGGGAGCCGACTTTAAGCAAAAAGCGGCTAGAAAGCAGCTATCAGCTTTGCAGCCATCTTGAGCCATATACCCTGACATGAGACTTGGTTTTCAACGGCCTACAACAGCTGAAGCACACTCTGATATCCCACATAGCTTGTTTTGCTGTTTAGTGCCCACAGCTGCAAGGAGCACGTGGTATCCACGCCTACAAGGCACGCTGTGCATGTGTTATCCACGTGCTATCCACGCCATATATAAGGTGCATGTGCTGTCCACGACTGTAAGGCTTACGTCATATCCACACCTGCAAGGCACGTGGTATCCACGTGCCTACAAGGCACGTGGCAAAAGCCTATAAATACCCAGGATTTCCTTGTAGTGTATAGTGTGTGTGTGTGTGTGTGTGTGTGTGTGTGTGTGTGTGTGTGTGTGGTGTAGTAGTAGTAGGTGTAGTGGTGTGTGTATGGTTGAGACAGTAAAGAAGACTTTACTACAGATCCTCTGGCTTGTCTCTATTCTTCGCAGCTCTTCCCCTTCTTCCCCCCACTCTCTCTCTTGCTAAACCCTGACCCGTGGACCCGAGCAGCAGCGCAAGCCAAGCCAGCCAGAGTATGGGTCTTTTACAGTTTGGCCCCTAAGGTGGAACAGCTCGGGGCTTTTACAGTAGCCTTGGTGGGAGGGTGGGGCTGCAACCACCCCATGTAGGCACTTGATTTACTAGGAAGGTACCAGTGTGAGAAATACTGGGCTAGCTGGACACTGAATAGAAACAGGCTGAATCCAGACTTCTTTCTCCCATGATGTAGAGGGGAAGTCGCAGGTGGTTTTATTGCCGTAAAGTTGAATATGGCAAGGACAGCTTCAGAAGCTAATAGCAGCACATTTTTATGACCACACAAATAGCTAAGATTTCCTAGACAAGACGCAAAAGACAATAACCACAAGAAACAACACAGATAAATTGGTTCTCATTGAAATTAAGAACTCCTATTTAATCAGAGGCCATTTCGATTATGAAAAAGCAAGCCAGAGAGTGGAAGAAGGCATTTATAACACACACGGCTGGCAAGAGTCTGTGCCCAGAGAGACAAAGAATGGAGTAAGGGGGGCTGGGACCCAGCCTTGTCGCTCTTCGACAAAAAGTGTGCACTCGTGGAAGGTCTCAGAGTGTCAACACACTTAGCCTCGTGGCAGTCAGAGAAGTACAGAAGACCATGGGCAGGTCACAACGCAACAAAAAGTTGCCAGAAGTCTGCCCCTCCACCGCCTGGTAGAAAACATGCTGGAAAACAGCACTGCCTATGGGAGCAGAGGGTTCCTGCCTCCTGGGATGCAAAGATGGAGCATCGGAACATATGTCCGGAGGCGTGGATGGAAGCAGTCATAGAGCATTAGATGTAACAGCAAAAGCAGGCAGCAAACTAAGCCTCGCCCATGACAGGTGAATAGCTTGTTTTCTCCGAAGCTGAATGTGATGTGGCTACAAGGTAACCAGCCAGTGCTGTTACATTAAGGAAATTGGCTCTCAGGCAGAATTGAGTGCAAGAAGCAAGGCACAGAAGAGCATTTATTGTGTGGTCCCATTCATATGAGAGTTAAAAAAAACCAAAAACCAAAAAAGTGGCATCACTAACCCATGGGCTGGAATCAGGGCAAGGTTATCTTGGGGACACAGACTCAGGGATGTTGGGTAGTACACACTGGATCCTGGGAGCGGTGGTCATGTCTGCTTTTTACCTTTGGCAGTTTGCACATGTGTGTACATGTCAGGCTAATTTATCAACACCTATGCAGTATTCTGCGTATTACGTCTCAGTGAGAATGTACCAAAGATACACAGACTATACTTTCTAGAGTGCCATCTGTAGCCTTTATGGCCAGTGGTTTGCATAGAACTGTTGGTTTGAACCCTGAAGTTCTAAGTTAAACCCATTGATGGAGACTGTGCACATACTGTGTGGTGGGTGTCCCAAGAGGCCTTACCCACCAACTGAGAGTCTACTATCTCTCCAGCCAACTTGAGAAGAGCTCACAGAAGAGGCAAGAGGAAACATAAGTTCCTACTGCCCTGTTGAGTTGCTAGTGTGTCTCAGGAAAGACAGCTAACATGGTAATTAAAAGAACTAAACAGGACGAGGTGGTGGTGTGCACCTCTAATCTCAGCACCCAGGAAGCAGAGGCAGGCTGATCTCCATGAGTTCAAGGCCAGCCAGTTCTACATAGTGAGTTCAAGGCCAGCCAGTTCTACATAGTGAGTTCCAGGCCAATCAGGGTTACAAAGTGAGACCCCGTCTCAAGGACAGACAGACAAACAGACGACAAATAAACAAACCTAAAAATCTTCCTGTCTGGCCCAGGTCCTTATTTTAATGTAGTGTAAGAAGCTGAACGTTGACATCTAATTCAACAACGGCATCACTGTCGGCCTGATATTCCTTGTTTTAAACAGTTGCTTTACTCAGTTTACAGAGAAGCTGTGGTTCTATTGGGACCGGTTTCTTGAACTGTTTGGCACACATTCCCCTTGCAGTGGCAGTCTTTTATTTTGCAGAGCAGTATGTCTTAGGCAGAAATGTTTAAAAAAAAAAAAAGCCAACAGCTTAATAAAAATGTATAAAAGATAAAACACTTTACAAAAAGAAATCATGTCTATAAAGACATCCGACCTCACCAGTGATAGAAAGACGACCTCACCTGGAACTGATTCTTGTGCGTTGTATAGAGTTGTTTCTAATTCCATTTCCCCTGCAGGGTCACGTGGCCGAGCAGCACTTACCGGTCACCCCGTTCACCGCTGGCCTCTGACACCTTGTCCTCTGTGCGTGCTGATTTTTGTTGTCACTATGTCAACGTTGTGATGCTGCACAAAGGCCTTTTCTGTAACTGAGGGGTATACCTTGTCAGTGGACAAACAGATCCCTGGCCTCATTTTCTTCTTTAGAAGTTGCTACCTTGCCTTAGATCATTTAGTTCCTGGATAAAAGACACAAAGCCTTTAGATTTACAATAAGCCTCAAACAGTGTAAGAGCTGAGCTATCTGCCCTCTGTTATTACAATCTACTTGCCTATCGATAACCCTGAGTTATTACTGTTCCATCTCAGCTGCTCTCAACTCCAATTGGCCAGCCCTCAGGGCCATGTTCGACTCCTAACCCAGGGTGGCTTCTCCTTCCTTCTCCTCACCGTCTTCTCCCCCTTGTGATTCTCCTCTGACCCCAAGCCTGTCAAACCTAAACCCCACCTATGACTCTTCTACCTACCTATTGGTTGTCGGTATCTTTACTTATCTATCTGGGGCAAACAGTCTTAGGGGCCCAATATTAAAATACAAACATCAGGCCAGCCCACTATACTTAGAACCAGTTAAACTGCATGGAACCCATGGCAGAATATTTAGGATCCCTGTGACTCTGATACTGACATCTTAGCCGTTAACACAATGTGTGGCTATACATTGACTTTCTTTGATTCTTTAAAAAATGTCTTTTCTTCTCGAAGATCATGTACTGTTTAGGTTTATTCTTAATTCATACTTTTGTAGTTACTATAAAGTGATGTTTTTCTAGAAAAAATATATATACACATACATATATGCTAGAGTATATATCTGGTGAGGCTGGAAAGATGGCTCAGTGGATAATAGCAATTGCTTCTCTTGCAGAGGACTAGAGTGTAGTTCCTAGCATTCACCTGAGTTACTCACAACTTCCTGATACAGGCATTGCTTTCAGATGTGAATGTACACACAGAGACAGACACATAAGAAAACTAAACTTAGCCGGGCGGTGGTGGCACACGCCTTTAATCCCAGCACTTGGGAGGCAGAGGCAGGTGGATTTCTGAGTTCAAGGCCAACCTGGTCTACAGAGTAAGTTTCAGGACAACCAGGGCTACACAGAGATAACCATGTCTCAGGAAAAAAAAAAAACCCTAAACTTTAAAAATTAAATTTGCTATTTTTATTTTATGTATGTTTGCCTGCATATGTGTATTTTCATCATAGGCATGTTTTGTACCTGTGAAGGTCAGAAGAGGGCGTTAGATTTCCTAGAACTGGAGTTACAGATGTTTGTGAGCCACCATGTGGGGTAGGGACTCAAAGCCAGGTTCTCTGCGTGAGCAACAAGTATTCTGAACCACTGAGCCATCTCTCCAGCCTCCTAAAAAATCAAACCTTACATGTTTGCTGCTGATTCGTAGAAAATCACGTTTGGGTGGTGCATGCCAACTTTAAACTCTGTAATATTGTCTTCTTATGACTTTATTTGTAGATTAAAACTTCTGCATATGTAGCCATACCCATCCCTTCCTTTACCTATTTCAATCCATGTCTGTCTTGCTGGGTTGACAGACATGTCTGGTGGTTGCGGACAGTGGTGGGAAGAGCGTCATTCATTCCTATCTTGCGTCTAATTCAGAGAGTAGTCTTGGCATTTTGAGTTTGTTTCAGGTGTTTTCATAGATGACTTTTGCAGTGGTTCATCTTGGTTGTTAGCTTGGACTGGAAATAAACTGAGAGATAGGTCTCTGAGTGGGTCTGTAAGAGTATTTCCTAGAAAGATTTTGTGTGTGTGTGTGGGGGGGGGAGATCTTTCTCAAGTGTGGGTTGCTTCTGGTAGCAGCCTAGACATAAGAAGGTCAGAGAGAAAAGTTACTGCGTTTTGCCTGACCACCTGTGCTTCTTGAGATGTTGCTGTTGCTGCCCTTCACTTTTGTCAGAACCCAGCTTCTGCCTTCCAATATAGGCTTAGTGGTTCTCCAGGAATCCTTCAGGCCTCAGGTGCCAAATCGAGACCTCTGGGGACACAGCTGTAGCTGATCTTTGCTACTTTGTGGCTTCTTTTTCCCACCCTTTATCCCTCTGGTATCACCCCCTATCACTAAATAGTAGAAATAGAAGGATAGAGGGGAGAACAATAGAGATCCCCGAATCTTTGTTCTTTGAGCACCACCACTATCAAACCAGACTACTAACAAACCACAACCAACCCTCCCAACCCCCCACCCCTGAATGACCAACAATCACCTACCCCACCATCAGGGCTCTAGCATTTATATATCCCCTGAAAAGTTCCCAGAATTCCAAATGTCACACAATCGCAGAACCTGCAGCTGGCAAAACCACGCTTCTGCTAGAGCATGAGGCTATTCATAGTCAGCTTTCTGTGGAGAGGCTGAAGCAGCCTCCTATTTCCACACCCGGGATTAAAGTGAAACCATATTCTTATACTATTTCTGTGTTTAAAGAAGCCAGAATTCCAGAATTGTCACTACAGAAGGCCTCATGGAATAAACATCTAGCAGGTTCTCAGCCTGTCCAGTGTGCAACTAGCCACTGTTGGACTACCCAGTGTGTAGTAAGTCAGTCAGTTTAATGAATTGCCCTTGTAATTGTCTTGGCTTATTGTTGTTCAATTTAGCATAATCTGGAATTACTTGGAAAGAGGGAGTCGAGTCGCAATAGAAGAATTGTCACAATCCTATCGACCTATGAGCATTTCTGTGGGGGTGTTAACATGGAGGGTGCTAATTTATATAGGAGGGCCCAGCCCACTGCCAGAGGTACCATCCCTAGACAGGGAGGGGGTCCTGTTCTGTATAAAAATGGAAGCTACACAGAACAGAGCAAGCCAGTAAGCAGCATTCCACCATGGTTTCTGTTTCAGTTCCTGCCCTGATTTCCCTTAGTGATAGTATACCTGGATGCATAAGCTGAAAGTATAATCTCGGAAATTGCTTTTGGTCGTGGTGCTCATCATAGTAACAGAAAGCAAACTCAGTAACACACAACATGCATTCTATCAATTTCTTCCTTTAGAGCAGGGGTTCTCAACCTTCCTAATGCTGTGACCCTTTAATACAGTTCCTCATGTTGTGGGGACCTCCAACTATAAAATTATTTCACTGCTACCTCTTGACTGTAAGTTTGCTACCGTTATGAATCATCACGTAAGTATCTGTGCTTTCTGATGATCTTAGGTGGCCCCTGTGAAAGAGTCTTTGGAGATTTTGACTCACAGGTTGAGAACCACTGCTTTAGAGAATATTAATCTCGCTTGCCTCAGACTGAGGAAGCTCTCTTCTTACTTGTCTAAGAGTGGTTCTCCAAGCAGAAACAATGCTGGATTTTATTAGAAGCTTTGTGTTCATCCCGCCGCCCCTTTTGAGACAGGGGTTCATTCTGTAGCCCAGGCTATCCTCAGCCTTGAGCTGGTCCTTTTGCCTTGGCCTATTTAGTGCTAGCACTACAGGCTTGATCCACCAAGGTTGGCTTCTCAAAAATCGTTTTCTGAAGCTCCTGAGATGATGAGACGATGCTGCCCCCATGTTTCGACGTGATTAGTAAAATGTAAAAGTGTTAGCACTGAGTCATGGTTTTGGAAAGAAGTGTAATTCGAACGTGCCACTGCTGGTGGCTGGGGTTTGGTTTGCTGAGTGCTTTCCTCTGGCTCTGTGATGACTTTGGATTGTATTAGCGAAGCTAGTCTATACTTGTTATCCTTCTTAGGTTTTGAAGTCAGAGAGTGATTCGGTGGTAGAATGCTCCATGGGTCCCAGGGCTTGATCTGCACCACAAAAATAAAACTTAAGAAAAAAAAAATGGGGCATTGGATTTGAAGTTTTTCCTCTTTGTAGTTAACAGCGTCCCCAATACACTGCTGAGACTTCAAGGTCATTCTAACCTCCTGTTTTCAAATCCAATGGGTTTTCATCTTTTCTTCTGTTGCCTCCCATTTCTGAAGTCCTCCTTTGTCCTACCTTCTCTTTTCCCCCCTCCCTGCTCTCCTTAAGTAGTTGGTGACCTCTTCCTTGGGTCTTACATGGATGTCCTCCTTCTCTCTTCTCTTGTGTGTTGCTATCCGCCTTCCTGATATTGTCTGAGCATCTGACAGACTTGTACACTCATCAGAGCCAAAAGGACCTCTATCTCCCCCCTGCTGTAACACTTACCGCCATTCCCCCCTCGCCCCCCAGCACCAGATGGTAGTCCTTTTTGTGAGTTCCCCCTACAGGCTGTGGCAGTCAGTCCATCCCTCTTAGTCTTACTGAGAGCTGTTTCCGGAAACAACTCCTTACAGTCCCACCTGACCTAAGCTCTCTGCGTCCAACGTGGGGCTCTGTGTGAGCACTAAGGCTGGTACCCATCAGCCATCACTCCTTACTACTGGTGGTGCCTTTTCCTTATTCCTTCCCTAGAAGCCCACACACTGATGGTGGCTGATCTAACTCCCAGCTTCACAAGGTAGATCCTACTTGGCTCATTTTTTTTTTTTTAATATAATGGGACAGATGGTGAATATTTTAAGACTTGTATATCACGTACGCCCGTTGCATATTTTCACCCCTCATTACAATGCTAACTGTAAAAGTATTTCTTAGGTTGTGAAGTGCACAAAAACGGGCCGCAGATCTGTCAATCCCTTGTGGCTTAATCATCCAATTTATTTCACCTCCTGGAAGTTGAGGGAGGGTGTAAGAGCCAAGGGAGGCAGTCAGTGTAGCTCCACAGAACACTGGCAGCAGTTCTAATTCTCCATCTTGGGCACCCTCACCAACCACCATCTTCACTCACACTAAAGGGACTGCTCAACACCACAGGCCTCCTACATCTATCTATCTATCTATCTATCTATCTATCTATCTATCTATCTATC
>JANHMN010000019.1:1225357-1248754 GCA_030674055.1 Rhabdomys pumilio | reverse complement strand
ATCTATCTATCTATCTATCTATCTATCTATCTATCTATCTATCTATCTACCATCTTTCCTATCTATCTATCTATCTATCTATCTATCTATCTATCTATCTATCTATCTATCTGCCTCATAGGAATGAGTTCCAGCAATGGCCTGAGTTTCCCTAGTCAAGCCTCCAGATGGGACTTGATGTTGTGGCTCTACTGTTCCCACTTACTTGAACTGAATCACCTCAGTGTAATCAGTAAGAGGGAGAAGCCACACCTAGCCGTGGCATTTGGAGGCGGGGACATTTGCAGATAGTTAAGGTTGACCTGAGGAGACGTCCGGTTGATAAAATGCTGCCCTTACAAGTGTGAGGGCCCGAGGCTGATCCTCAAAATTTCATATTTAAAACCAAAAACAAACAAAAATAACCAGTAAAGAGATGGCTCAGAGGTTAAGAGCACTCGCTGTTCTGGCTGTTTGCTGAATACCCACAGGGAACCAACATGGCTGCTTTAGGGACCTGTGCGTATTGGCCCCTGTAGGAGAGGGCCTGTGGGCAGGCTCTTGGTACTCTCCATGCCAGGGCTCACGCCGAGGGACCTGAGCCATCTCCCTGCTGTACTCTGCTCAGTGACTATCTTCCTGATAGTCACTGATAGAACTTTGGCTTCCTTACAGGTAAAGATTCTGAGAGGCTCAGAAATGGGTCTCTTTGGATTCCGAGTCCTCCTTCTGCACACCAGGCACTAGCACACATTTTAAACCCACACTTACCATTAATAAATTGTCCAGTCAGGAGTTTAAAAATGGCCCTAGAAGAAAATGCTTGTTTTCTCCTTTCTGTGTCCCCTCCTCCCCTCCCTGTCACCTTTCTGCCCCTTCATTTACACCCAGCTCTCTTGTTCAGATAAGATGGTAAAAGGATTACAGCAGGCAGCCTTCCTCCAAATTGGTCTAATGGAATATATAATGGAATTGGTCTAATCTATATGGATATTATTGAGGCCTGCCCCTTAGCATAGCTGTAGCCATTTTGTTCCATGTTTGCCAGCTATTTCATATTGTTGCTGTAATATGCCTGCCAGTTATTGAGGCAGAAAAATATCTCGACTCAGAGCAAGGTCATGCTGACCACACACTCTGTTATGTTCTGCATGTTCTGAGGTTTGTTAATCTTGAGAAATTCACAACCATAAGCTTCACTTAGGACCCATCAAACTAAAGGCCAATATGGACGGTTATGTCCTAAATGGCTTGAGTCAGGGCTGACCACCAGGCAAGCACTTCCAGCACCTGTGTATGAGCTCACTGTGGTTTTTGTGGGTTTAGTCTTTGTAAGCCGGCCCTGAGAAATGTCCAGCTCGCAGCTTTTAGCGTTCAACCCTGAGCTGTTGTCTTGGTCGATCAGTCTTTAGGTGTGTGTTCAATAAACCACCATGATTGAATCAGTGTTCATGTGGTTTGTGGGGCGACTCCTGGACCAATATGTATGTATGTATGTATATTCCTAATTCACATTTGTATGTGGTGTGGTTCCTAAGACTCCACCCTCAAGTCTTTCCGGTCATCAGTGATGGACCAGGTTTCACGTGGATCAACATCTCTCCTATAGATGAACAATCTGTCCAGTCTCACAGCTATGTGTCGTAGTGGGTTTGTAAAATTCAAGTCCAACATACCCGCTCTTTACGTTGGACTGTCTCCCAGTCATGCTATTGTCTGGCATCCTGGCCTGTTCTACTTCCCGACTATTCAGATGAAGATGTCTTCCTAACCAATTGACCCACCCATGCATGTGACACCACCAGACACCCGAGAGGCTGTCAAACTGTCATTTTCTAGCCTCCATTTATGCGCGCCCTGTTATCCTCACTCTAAGCGAGTTTTTTTTTTTTTTTTTTTTTTTGGCAGTGTACACAGTAGACAAAGAAGGCCATTCCAGTTAGTCCTGGATGAGACTGCAGAGTTCTGCTTCTGCTGTAATAATCTGCAATGCACCAACGGTCTATCAAAGCGATGGTCTCTGATGAACATACTTCCTTTGTCCAGATCTCTGCCTCTCATACTTGAGTCAGACCAGCATCTTCACTTCAGTCAATGAGTCACAAGAACATAGGTGATGTGCCCAGGGATTGGAAAGGCCCTGTAGGCTGGAACTTGCTCTCTCGTGGCCAAACCACAGCCATTATGAGAAGCAACGTGAGGCAGCTTACTAACAGTGGGTAACACATGACCTACCGGAATGAGGTCACCCATAAAGCAGAGATGAACCAAAACCAGCTGAACACAGTAGAAGCTGCTGTTCATTAGACTGACCAACCATGACTTTAAGTTTTTAAGTTCTGGGGTGGTTTGATACCCAGAAACAGACACACTGTCCTTGGGCACAGATTTGTACGTGAAGCTTGACATCCTCGAAGACATTCCCAAAGTGAGGATTTCTACTTACAAGTACACCAGTAAACGCTGCCTGGTGCCCACCTTTTAGGCAGGCTGAAGAAACTGAGTGGCTGGCTGGCCCAAGGGACATGTTTTTGTGATGGATGCAGACGTGGACCCGCTGCAACACTACTGTGGTTCGTTTATGCTTCAGATTCTCTCCAGGCCCCATTCTGGGCAGAGCACCCCAGGGTAAGAGCGTCTGCTGAGGGGGGGGGGGGCACACAAGTTGCTGACCACATCCTGGGTGCTCAACACAGTACTTTACCTGCATTCGTCTTTTTCTAGACCCTTTTCTTTTTAAACGAGTGCGGAGACAGGCGGAGCAAATACAAGACACGTCTGGTATGCCTAAGAGGTGGTGGAGCCTGAACTTGACCGCGGGGTCTAGGTTAAAAACCCACCACCGTTTCTAGTGACCAACGACACCTCCAGCAATGGTGGCGCACCCCCTTCAATCTCAGCACTTGGGAGGCAGAGGCAGGCGGATTTCTGAGTTTGAGGCCAGCCTGGTCTACAGAGTGAGTTCCAGGACAGCCAGGGCTACACAGAGAAACCCTGTCTCGAAAAAACCTAAAAACAAAACAAAAACAAACAAACAAAAAACAGTAGACACCCTGCTTAACAAAATCACGTCCCTGCTCCCCTCCCTACTTATTTTCAAAGTCTACAGAGGTGGGTGTGACCAGGGCCAGCTCTCAAAACTGGAGGAAGGCCCAGGGATGATTCTTGCGGGATGCCAGGGTATCACGAACGAGGTGCAGTGGGTCTTCAAGCGGCGGTCACAGTCGCCCTTCAGTGGCTCCTTTTTGATTTTTCCTGCCCCGTTCCCAGCTCCCACTGGATCTCTAGGGTCCCTGGTCCCACCTGTCCCCTCAGGTCGCATCCGAGGCTCCCGCTCGCTCGGGTCTCCTCAGTGCGAGTTCGAGAACCCCGCCCCCGTCGATCTTCTCCCTGCGTGTCGGAGGCTCCCTTCCGCTTCGAGTCTCCCTAGCGACGCACGACCTGTTTTGGTTTCAACCGCTAACCCTCGCGGTTCCCACCGCCGCAGGCGAGCCGGGACCTCGACTCGGGTTAAGAAGGCGTGGGTGGGTGGGCGGGCGAGCGCGCGCACGTCAGCGTCGGGCGCTGGCTCCACCCCTGCACGCGAGCACGCGCGCGCGGCTGCGGCGGCTGGGGCGGGGCGAGCCGAGGGGGCGGAGCCGCCGGCGCTGAGACTCGAAGCAGAGGCTGAAGCAGCGGCTGAGGCTGAGGTGGCTGAGGCTGAGGCGGCGGCGAGGGGCTCCTACCCGGGGGCCGCGGGGCCAGCCGAGGCCGCCGCAGCGCCTGGAGCCAGACGCCGGCAACCCGCGGGCGCAGCGTGAAGCTGAGGTAAGGCGGCGGGGACGCGGGCGGCCGCGTTTATGTAAGCGCGGGGCAGGTGGCTGAGGCCGCGCAGCGCCGGCGGCCGCGGACCTGACCACCGACCCCAGACCCTGTCGAGCCCGGCTCGGGCCCGCGGCGGGCTGCCGGGGTCGCTGGCGCATCCCGGGTGGCGCGCGGAGGGGAGGGCGGGCCGCGGTCCTCTTGGATGCGCTGCGGGAGGAGACTGCGCCCTGGACGGCTCGTCCGCTCCTGGAGGCGCCGCGTCCGCGTGGGATGCGCTGCGCCGCGGCGAGCCGACCGTGCGCCTCTCGGACAGGAGGTTGTGCCCGCGGAGAGGACCCTATACTCCAGGGAGGGGACCTGTGCCCATCAGAGAGGAGACTGCGCCCCGGGGAGGGGAGTGATGTGCTGGGCGGAGGGGACCTGTGCTCCGGGGAGGGGACCCTGTTTTCCCGGGAAGGGACCTTTGGCCAGCACAAGGGACACTGCGCACCGGGAGGGGGACCTTGTGTCCTGCAGAGGGAAAGCTGCGTCCGGGGATAGGGACCCTGTATCCTAGAGAGAGAACCTGTGCCCAGCAAAAGGGAGGCTGCGCCCTGAGAGGAGACACCCTGTGTCACTCTGAAGCTGTGTCCAGGGATGGGGACCCTGTGCCCTGCAGAAGGGACCATGTGCTTGGCAGAGGGAAGGTTGAGCTCTGTGTCCTGCAGGAGGGACCAGTGCCTAGCAGAAGGGAGGTTAAGCCCAGAGTAGGGGGTAGGAACCTTGTGCTCCGAGGAGGGGAAGCCGCCCCAGGGGATGGGGACTTTGTGCCCTGCAGAAGGGACCATGTGCTCCGCAGAGGGGAGATGGTGCCCAGAGGAAGGGCACAGAGAGGGAACTCCGTCCCCTGCAGAGAGTACTCTGAACTCTGAGGAGGGAGACCCTAACTCTATACCCCACAGAGGGAAGGCTGCGCCCTATGGAGAGCACCTTGTGTCCTGCAAAGGAGACACTGCGCTCTCATGGAGTGGACACCGTGGCCTGGGTGAGGGAGGCTGCTTTTTAGTGGTCCGGGTCCCTCCCGAGGGCTCAGAGCTCACATGAGCGCTGTGCGCCCCGGTGACGAAGTTCCGAGTGCCCCGGCGCGTCTGCTGCTGTGGAAGCCATCTGGGACATTAGGGGTTGGAGGTGCATTTTGACACGCTCACATAGGCAGGAGGAAAATCACTGTGTGCAAGGAAAATGTCAGATGAGGCTGTGGACGCTAGACTGTTAGTGGCGCCGGAGTCGCCTTTGGAGGACGAGAAATGTGTTCCATTCGGAATTTATGAGGGGGATATCCGCACTGGAGTGTCTGGTTGGAGGTCATTGTTTTCAGCTAGCAGGTTTGGGTTGTGACTTCTGATGAGGGTATCTTTTTTTCTTCTTTTGAAAACCACATATTGCGTTCCATTCTGGAAGTATAAGGAAAAGAAGCCCAATAGCAAACTTGCCTTTTTACTGTTAGGTGCAGTAAGTAAGATGATCATACAGTAGCTTTTTACTGAGAATAGAAGTAATGTATTAACCCTCTTTGTACCTTTGAAAGGAAGGTGCATTTTCCAAACCTGTTTTTTGGGGTTGGGGGGGGGAGGAACCTTGAACTGGTTCCCTGGAGGGAAAGAGAGAAGAAAAAGGAGGCAGAAGTTTGGTTGGTACAGTTCCTTTTGGAATGAGAGAATTAATGGTCCCTGGGTACAGGTTCCTCCAAGGGGCAAACTCACAGCATGGGCCCCACAAGAGGAGCTTGATAAATATTGGATGAGACACACTGGGCTGGGTGCTATGATCCCACAGTGGTGGAGAAGTGGAATCCACGGGCTTTGAAAGGAATGCATTCTCCACGCCTGTTAGATGTCAAGGGGTTTCAGAAACTGGGCACATTCAGTGACTTTTACGTCATCTGTGATGCTCCAGTTGGAAGGAGCAAAGGAGACCTTTCTGCAAGGACAGTGTTGAAGAGAGAGACTGATGTGTGTCCTCCATGGCTGTTCATTCAGTCATTGCTAGTAGGCCAAGCAGGAAGATTAGCTACCAAGAAATAACATCATCCCGAAAACACATCTTGGCTCATAGGCAAATTCACTTCTTTGTAAGTTTATGTGCTGCAAAGCATTTAAACTGCTTTAGAATTTTTGGAATAAAAAAAAATCCTTTAAACCTATCTTGTCCAGTGAATGAACAATCTCCAACTGGTCATGTGCTAGACCTTTCCTCTGGAGTTACAGCGCTGAACTCGACTGCACAGTACAAGAACCTACTGACAGTTTGCCTTCTTAATCGCTTTAATAGTGTTAACATTTAAAGATAAAATTATACTTGCAAAAGTGTGAAAATGTTGCTTGTAGGTTTAAAAACGTAAGTATGCACATAATACATCCAGGAAGGCAAGCGATGTGTGTGTGTGTGTGTGTGTGTGTGTGTATGTGTGTGTGTGTAATACATTCAAAAGGCACACAGAATAGGCTCAACCTCATTCTTTGTACCCTGCTGCTCAGTTATCTACAGATGTTACTATGTATGGATTGTACATTGTCTCAGTGGTATGTGTGTCTGTATATGGTTGTGGTATATTTTAATATAATTTTTTCCTGGTACTTGGGAATGAACCAAGAGCCCAGGACATGTGAAGCATGTTCTTTACTATGAGGTATATCTCAGTCTTGAGAAATCGTCTCACTAAGCGACCCAGGCTGGCCTTGAACTCACTCTGTATGCAGCCCAGGAAGGCCTCAAATTTTCAGTCCTTCTGTCTTAGGCTCCCCAGTATCTGGTATTATGGACCCGTGCTACCAGGCTCAGCCTTTAAAATAAAGTGTTTTGAAGTTTTCCTTAATAGCATAACAGCAGGATTCTTATTTATACACGGGCACAAGGAGGACCTGCTTATAAGTTTTAACCCAAAATTCCTTTATCAGTAAGTTGTATTTAAGAGCTGGATTTTATTGCCTTGAGTGCTCTGATTAGCCATGTAAATACACAGGGCCAGAGAATATTGTTTAAATAGCTAGGAGGTTCTCTAGAAGCAACGTTTGGAGCTTATAGTCAGAGAAGTTATGTAATCATTAGGGCAGTGCTTAAGCTTAGCATGAAGGCCTGGACAGGGTTGGTTTTCTGTGTCACTTTCTAACATACAAATTTCCAAGTCCACAGTTTGCTGTGGGGGAATGGTTCTGCCTAAAACCTCTTATTTAATATATTCCTAGTACATGAAGTAGGACAAATAACTAGCAGTAATTTCACTTGAAAATTATTCACTAAATCAGTGGTGTTCAACCTTCCTAATGCTGCAACCCTTTAATACAGTTCCTCATGTCGTGGGGACCTCCAACTATAAGACTATCCTGTTACTACTTCATAACTTTAATTTTGCTTCTGTTGTGAATCATAATGTAGATGTATGATACACAGACTACCTAGTATTCGACCCCTTCATGACGGACAAGTTGAGAACCGTTGCACTAGATTAATTAAGATTCCTTATTCCTCAGTGACTGTGTTTCTCAAGGTATGCCTTTTGTTTGGAGCATGGATGAAGAAGATGCAGAAAGATTTGACCTTGCCTTCCGCTGCTGCAGTTAGGACCATTAACATCAAGTTGTTGTTACTTGCTTTTAAACAGTATGATAATACCGCCTGCTGACCTTCCCAGTGTTTTTCCTTATGTGGCACTCTAGGAATACCTATGCCAGTGACTTTGGTTTCGGGCATGACAGGTTGAAGCAGAAAGGGAATGAAAGTAGCTCAGTGATTTTCAAACCTGATGCTGTTTTCTTCTCATCAGTGCTACCTGTGTCCACCTGAGGTTATCGTTATGGAAACAGTGGCAGGGTGAGCAAGACACTAATGTCTGTGTACCCTGAAGGGCAAAGGAAGAAAGCCTAGGTGGAAGCAGACCAATAGGTGACCAAGGAGTGTGGGGGTACAGCTTGATGCAGCTTTCCGGGAAGAGGAGACTCTGGGGTAAAGGTCTTGACATGTGTTGTTAACATCAGGGAACTATTGTGGCTAGGGAGGGAGGGAGAGAGGCAGGAAATGAGGCTGGAGAGATGGGGAGGGCTGCTTCTTGCTGGTGTGTAGAGGCTGTGGTGAGGGATTTAAATTTTAATCCTAGAATGATGGGAGGTCTTAGGAGGGCTGGGCTGCCTGCTCTTCCCCTCCCCCCTTCCCTTCTAGAGAGTTTTGAGCAGGGAAGGACATGATCTGGTCTATCTTTTAAAAGAATCATTCTGGCTTGTGGGTTTTCAGGAGCTTTTCATGTGCTAGGTTGTTCGAGGTTACTTTAACTAATCGACAGCCCAAAAGGTGAACATTATTACTGTTCAGGTTTTTATTAATTTATCTTATTTTTATGTGTATATGGCGTGTAGGCAATGTAGAGGGCAGAGGACAACCTCTCAGATTGCCAGTTCCGCGTGCCAGCACCTCTACCTGCTGAACCATCTCTGCAGTCTATTACCATTATTCCCATGTTATAGATGGGGGCTGTCAAAACAGGGGACTGTGTGGTGCTCGTTCAAGGTCACACAGTCAGACATATCCTCTCTATAGCACGCTACACTCAGCCCCCTCACTCCAATACTGCAGGCAGGAGTGCCGGTGGAGACCACAGAGGAAGCCCTGTTAGAAGCCTGGTTATTAGGCTGGGCCTCCGGCAGGGGGAAGAGGTGGATTCATCACCATGTAAGATGCTTCCTCTGTGAGGTGCACCACACACACACACACACACACACACACACACACACACACCTGACAGAGGAAGATGTGCCAGTTAGAGAAGGGCAACCCTTTCTTACCACTTAGCGTTTGTTTACACTCACTGAAAGGACTGACTTGCAGCACAGACTATCACAGTGCTTTTGTGCTTTCATAACAAAAGGATACTGAAGTAATACACCACAGCAAGCTGGGAGCTGAGCCTTCTGACTTTTAGCATGGGGTTGTGCCATATTGGTGGAGTAGGTGAAGACTCCCAAATTCGGGAGACCCTTACTCAAGTCTCGGGAAGTCGCAAACACCCACAAACTCCAAGACACCGTACCTGGATGCAATCAGCAGAGGTTTATTAGGGAAGAGAGCTGGCAGCCAGCGTTCAAACTGCACACTTGTGCACGAGTACAGTTTGATCCCGAGTGGTGGGCTAAGGGGTCTTTTAAAGCAGAAAACCACAAACCAGGAGGAGGGGGTGAGGGGTTACCAAGGATACATAACATAAGAATAGTGAAACATTCCAGAGAAACCCACCCTGAATGGTTTATAGTTGTGAAGAATTACTCTGTACACTCATTCTTCTCAAAAATGTGGTTTCACCGTCACTGTGCCCTACCCTGTCATATTAACTATTGCTCACTTGCTCAGCCACAGAGCCACAGCCCGGTCATTGTGTTTCCCCACCTAGGTGACTTGCATCTTTTTGTGGTCAGGAATGTGTCTTCCTGCTTTGGGCCTTCCCCACCCACAGGTGGGTTCTTTTCCCTGAGGCTTGAGGAATGTTAATACTCTTCCTGGGATGTATCCCAGGGCAGTGAAGGCCTGAAATCCTACATTCAGTTCCGCCTTCTTGGAACTAGTGAGCCTGTATATATTTTATAAAATGGTCTTTATAATTTTTCACTCTACATAGGAAACCTGGGGAAGGTTGTGTGTTTAGGGTAGGGATTAGGACTTGAGGTCTGGAAAATGAATCCTGAGACCTTGCTCCGTAATCAGACCACATGCTTGCTTGGGGGTAGTATTAAACACTTAGCAGTGTAATTTTTCTGTGCTTCAGGTTTTCATCATTAGAAACAAGGAGAATAGAATTTATGTCTTGTGTATCCTTCAATTCTAGAATGAAGGAGGCATTTCTAGGCTCGAGAGGAGTATGTAGTGAGATCCTGTCTCAAAAACAACTACTACCAAAAAAAGAAAGAAAAAAGATAATCACAAATGGGCGTTGAGTCGATACTCTGAGCTAACGTAGAGAGCCTGGAATAGTACCTGACTAGCGGTATTTAAGACAGTTTGCTTTGCTTATTGTTTTTATGATTAGTCATCTGAATAGAGATTTGAATAGAAAGGAAAATTCAAGGTCAGGCTCAGGAAAAGGTTGGGCCAGATATGCAAATTTAGGTTTGTTTTTTTTTTTTTTTTTTTTGAGGATAGCTGTTGTTTCATTTCTGGACAGTGACTGTGGGGAAGAGCAGGGGCAGGTACTGGTAGGGACTCTTGACAAGGAGTCCACAGGGGAAGGAGGGGATGCCAGATTACGCTGATGAAGAAGACAAGCAGGAGGGACCAGTGGTCAGGAGTCTAGGACATGAATGATCGGGTGCTTCTCAGTCTTGGTAGGTCTGAAAAATATTTCCTTGAATTCGATGAGAGGCAGACCATCAGTGACTTCAGTGGGTTTTCGAGCAGTGGGGAGAAGGGACATTTGGGGCATTAAATGTGGATGACTTTCTTAAGGAAGTTTTCTTTTTCCCTTTTTTTGTTTGTTTGTTTGTTTTTCGAAACAGGGTTTCTCTGTATAGTCCTGGCTGTCCTGGAACTCACTCTGTAGACCAGGCTGGCCTCGAACTCAGAAATTCGCCTGCCTCTGCCTCCCAAGTGCTGGGATTAAAGGCGTGCGTCACCACCGCCCGGCAAGGAAGTTTTCTTTAAAGAAAGCAGACTGATGAAACTCAAACTGGGGGCTAGGCTCCTGTGCATCTTGTTTTGGATAGTGATGGTCGTATTTTCTTAACCTGATTGGAATGGACATTGCAGGAAGCAAGTCCTTGAAAAGGTTCCAGGGTGTGAAGGAGAAAGGATGTTCAGTCCCAGTGGAGAGGTAGCTACTGCATTCAGTTCACTCAGACATACCTGGAAGACTTGCTGCCTGGATTAAGAAGGATGGTATAGATCTTAGAATACTGCTTTCTACAAGCGAACATGTCTTGTGGCCTTCTTCTGAGGGATTTGTATGCAATGGAATTTTTCTTTATTAAGAAGTTCCCTTGTCTCTAAGTGTCTCAGTGGAAGGAGAATTAACATCCTAATTTATCAGATGTAGCCCTGATGAGGAAACCTGGCATCCGAAAGCTCTAGAGGAAATGCCAGTGTGCATTTGGAATGTCCCCCAGCCCCAGAGAGAAGGCGACATGGAGAATGCCAAAACAGACAGTGATGTTCATCGTGTTTAACAAAGCTCCCATTAGGTTGATGACATACCCTGCCTTAGCAGAAGGAGCCATATTATTGTCTAGTTGGAGATTTGAAGGTGGGGCTGAATGGACAGACATGTAGGGACAGGCGGTGCAGGCAGTGCAGGTTTTAAAATCAGGGGTAAAGCTTTCACATAATACAGTGTCAGAGTTCTGGGGAAAGACAGAGGTGGTACAGGATTCAGGAAGAGGAGAGATGAAGCAGAAAACACTAAGTCAGACTCAGTTTTTCCTACTAACCCTGCATGACATCATCCTCAGAGGGGGGCAAGATTTCACTGGGCAAGCGATCAGTTCTGCAGCAGACACCAGCAGTGTCCTTTGATTCAGTCCAGTTGGATACTGTCTGCCTGGAGGTGGTAGATCCCCTAGGCTAAGTAAGGGCTCTGTCCTTAAGATGGTCTCCTCTTCAGGCTGTTTTTGTCTGGACCTCTGGAGCTTCTGGACTGACTAGTGATCAGTCAGGATTCTCACAACCCCTCCTCAGAGTGACTCCCAGAAAGTAACCACTTTATTCACATTTACAGTTTCTTATTAAGGGTATTTGGAAGGACACAAACACATAGCCTATGAAGAAGTTCCGGGTGAGTTCTGGAAGGGTACTGCAACATAGAGACTTTGACCCTGTGGTACTTTGTAGCATGTGGGTGAGTTCTTGTTTAGTTTCCCATGAGCTGCCACATGCTGAGCTGTCCAGAAGCTCCAACCCTGTCTTATAGCCACTATCTCTCTAATGCTTGTTCATGTCATAGGTGACTCTGATAGCCTGTGTGGAAGCCCAGCTGGGTCTGTCTGGTCAGCCATCTTGGTTGGTCCTCTACCCTTAAAATCAATCAATCTATATCCCTCCCTCTCTCCTTTCTCTCTCTTTCTATCTCTCTAGATAGATAGATATAGATATCTATATATATATCATATATTTCCTTGAAATTCCATATATTTAGTTTGTTTCTTTGCTTTTTGAGACAGGGTGTCACTACGTAGTCACTACTGAGATCCACCTGCCTCAGCCTACTGAGTACTAGAATTAAAGGCATGTGCCATGTCCTAGTTAGGGTTATGATTTTTATGATAAAACGCCATGGCCAAAAGTAAGTTGTGGAGGAAAAGGTTTGTTTGGCTTATACTTCCATATCACTGTTCATTGTTGAAGGAAGTCAGGACAGGAGTTCAAACGGGGCAGGAACCTGGAGGCAGGAGCCGACGCAGAGGCCATGCAGAGATGCTGCTGACTGGTTGCTCACCATGATTCATTCAGCCAACTTTCTTATAGAACCCAGAACTACCAGCCTAGGGATGGCTCCACCCATAATGGACCGGGCTTCTCATAGCAATCACTGATTAAGAATGTGTCAGTCAGGCTTGCCTACATCCAGATCCTCTGGAGGCATTTCTTAATTGAGGCTCCCTCCTCTCTGATAGACTCCAGTTTGTGTCAACTTGACATTAAACTCACCAGCACAACCACCATGCCTGTCTCACACGTATTTTGATCATCTTCCCCCAAGTCTTCTAGCTTCTCCCAGAAACCTCCCACCTATCTATCCCCATCTCTTCTAACTTTTTGCCCCACCCCTTAAATAATCCAGAGAGTCCAATTTGTGCTGATCATATATTGGTAGTTATGGGGCCATTCATTGGAGTGTGTTTGACTACTGGGGCCCCACCCTTTAAAAAAAACCTTGTCTTTCCCTGCCCCCAGAAGCCATTAGCTATCAATGGTTTCCTCTCTGTTTTAAATTTATTTTATTTATTTGTGTGTGTATATGTGTGTGTGTATATGAGACAGACAGACAGACAGACAGACAGACAGAACCCATAAACAGGGGTTAAGGAGCTCTTGTAACCCTTGAGTGCTGATGCTAAGGGCCAGAAGAGCCTGGGAATCTTCAATGATGGACACTTTGCATCAGATTACACACTAGTATATTGTTTAATATACATTTATTGTCTATAGCATTTGTTTCTACTTACATAGTCTTTGAAATGTATCACCACATTTCTAGTGGTAGTGATGGTGCACTTGGAGACAGCACTTGGGAGACAGAGGCAGGTGGTTTTCTGTGAGGTGGAGGCCAACATGGTCTGCAGAGTGAGTTTCAGAATGCTCAGGGCTACACAGAGAGACCCTGACTCAAACAAACAAAATTGAAGTGAAATATCATACACCGTCTATAAGTCGCAGTTTCCAGGCTTTCAACTGGTGCTGTTCAAGGAGATCAGATTGTTGCACCTGGCTCGTACACCATACAGCAGTCCCTTGTAGGAGATCCCATGGCTGATATTTTTCAGATCAACCATGAAAGTAGTGCCAAGAGGCTCGGTGACATCTTGGGAAAGTTGGATGTTAGCTAACAGTTACTAAGTTCCTGTGTCTCATGCCCAGTTAGTCTTGTCTGATCCTCATGCTGATCTCAGGAGGACACAGTTACATGGGACTGCCACGGCCCCTTTTTACTGCTGGGAATTTGCTTGCAGGGCTTACCCAAGTGGCTGCCTGCCCAATCTCCTTTTTTCCACTATGTGTCCTTTCCGTTTGTTCTTGACTAGCAGCCAAGCCTGACCTCTTAATACAAGGCACATCACGTCACTCTCCTGCTTGAAACCCTGCACCTGTTCCATCTCAGGTGCTCCCAGTGGTCCTTCTGTCTCCTACCCCCAGTCTGCCCTTAGCCTCTAGCAAGCACATTGCTATGTGCATGCTCTGTCACCCCCTCTGGTTATCATTGTCATCTGCCTCTACCACCCCTAATGCCCTTCATTCACATACAACTTACCTGGCAGGAACAGAGGCCCCTGGAAGGCAGGACTGTTGCTCTAACTATCCTGAGGCCCAGAACAATGTCTGGCAGATGGCAGGTACTTTTAAATCCTTGCTGACTGAGGCAGTGCCTTTTTCCTACTCTTTCCGTAGGTGGTAAGCGATAGGGCCTGGATTGAGGAAGTTGTCTGCCTCTGCAAACGTCTGCTTTCCTGCCTTACGCACTGCCCCCCACACCCTACTGTACTTACTGAATCAGTCGTATATTTATGCCCATATGTCTGTGTTATCTCCAGACGTCTTTGCTTTTCTTTGTAGAACAGAAACATTTACAAAACACTCAAAATTGTTATAAAATCACAAAGTACAGTATAGTAAATTAATCTGTTGAAAACAGGGTGCTCACATCCTGGGGGAAAAAAGTTATACCTCAGCAACATCTACACTTACATTTTACACCGTTGGGCGGCGTGCGGTTGAGATGCATTCCCTTAATGATAACAGCATTGAAAGTCGGATGCTCCGGGAGGTTTTAGAAAAAAGCATCCAGACAGGATGAGAAATCTACGTGATTCAACTGTGCGGGCTTTCAGGAATTAAAATTGGAGATGGTGCAGCTTATCAGCTGCTTGGTGGAGAACCAAGCAGGAGAGTGTTCCAGAATGGAGGGTCTTGGCGGGAATAATCTGAGCTCGGTTCTGAATCTGCCCAGCTTCCCTGAGTGTGAAATGAAGATGCTGAAGCAATGGCTTCCCAGGTTCATTCCCGTTAAGGACCTGTGTACGTAGGAGTGAAAACGTGCTTTCTGAGAGGTTTGGGGCACTATTCGTTGTAGAAGCCTTGTGCAAGTGTACTTAACAGCACATACCATGACCCTCACATCCTGGCTGGTAAGGTTCATACGGGCTAGCACCTGACATGCAGGTGTCCCATCGGGCCATTGGGTGTTGAAAGGGTGTAGTGTTCCAAGAGGGATCTGAGGAGTTGAGCAGCGTTGGGGCTGGACTGAAGGAGGTGAAGTAAGGGACTCTGGTTTTGTGTGGAGATAGGAGACAGACCTCAGAGAGTCAGAGTTGGTCAACCTTTTTGCACTTCACTTGGCACAAAGGGATTATTAGGTTGTCTGTTGTCTTGAACTTAGCAGTTCTGTGAGTTTGGAGTTCATTGAGATAATCAATGAAGATTTAATTGTCCCTTATTCTAACATTATAAAGATGCTAACACATTTACTATTTGAGCTAGAAAACAAATCAGAAAGTCACACAGGTTCCCTGTGCTTTTGCTTATGGGCAGTGCACATAAATACAGACTGTTGCTGTTGTTGTTGTTGTTAAAAAGTACACCCAAGTACACTGACCTCATGATGGCTAGCCTACTTCAGGTAAGTCAGTTCTATTGAGAAAAGGGATTTATTCGAGGATGTTGGGAGCCTGACCTCAGAGCCCTTCCAATCTGATGCCTCTTATGCTTTGATTCTTTTTTTTTCTGTACCAAACACCTTCTTCCTGAGATTTTTTTTCTCTCCTGGAGTGGAGTCTTGTGGTAGGTGCTGGGTTGGCAGAGCCTGTCACCTACATGTACCCTGGCTGCACAAGAGCAGGTAGAATTCTGTCTGCTGCCTCAGAGAGAGGGCACTCACTATCTGAGTGGCCCCTGACATGACCACCCCTCTTCCCCAATCACACCCCTCACACAAGAATGGGAAAAAAGCTTTAGTGTAATCTATACATGTTCTAGGCCTGAGTATACTTGGCCTGAGACCTATCTGTATAAAGGTAAAAGCTCTGAGAGAACCAGGTACTTGGGCCGCAGTGCAAGGTGCAGTGTGACCTGATCATTCGTGCCCACACTGTTCTAGATAGGAGGAAAATTACTTACATCAAATGCAAGTTTCTTCGTGTTCATGAATACACAATGATTTCTTTCTGGGGAAATATCCACCCAAAATAACAATAGAGCTAAATTGTTATTCTGGAACTGAATTTATCATTTTGTATTTAGGTTTATTAATTTTTTTTCTCTGTAACATAGTGTTCTTTTGTGGAATACCCCCAGGGGATTATTTTTCCTTTCATAATACATTGAAAATTTATTTTCATTAAAACGCTATCTAAACTTTTACAGAATCGCATGCAGTAAATGTTTGTTGTTGTTTAAATTCCCAGTTCCAAGAACGTAGTGGCATAATAGTAAATGGTGGGTAGCTGGTGCAGTTAGAAGCTGGTCTGGGGAGTTGAAGCTGCGTCTTTGCTCCCTAAGACTTGGAATTGAGAGGAATGAGTCATAAGGCTGTCAGAGCTACACTTGGGATCACAGAGTTCAACCTAGATTTCACCATTGCTGAAATCCTGTGAAAAAAATTGGCTTGCGTAACATCTCTGCTGGCTTTTGGAAGGGCTCCGAGGAAAACCTCTGTCTGGATTCTGCTAACCAGCTGTCCTTTGGCACTTATGCCATAGAGCTACCAGGAGCAGAAACATTGACGTCTGCTCCAGGGATTTTTTTCCCCTCTGTATTTCTTGGTACCTCATAGTAGATGATTATTGCCCACATGCAGATGCCTGAGTGACATATTGGATCATTTCACAGAAACACTTTCTGTTCTTTAATTTCATCCCTCTAGTGAAACTGTATAAGGAAAATGAGTCTATTTCCATATACAGGAACCTGCAGGGCAGTGCCTGTGTATGCCTCTTGTGCATGCCTAGCGTGTAGTTCCCAGTCTGCTTGCCTCAAGTTCCCTGTGTTGATGAGCTGTAGATACACATGGGATGGGATGCGGGTTTAGGTTTGTTTATTCCTGAAGGCTCTGGTTGGAGCAAAGGGGGATGGGTTTCTTCTCTTCTCTGCAGCAGTTTTGAGCGTGCAGATTCACCGAACTGTGCTAGCTGTATTTCGTGAAAGCAGGGCAGAGCAGCGTCATGCAGACATAAGTTCAGCCCCGTGTCTTGTCACAGTCCATCCAAGAATTGATCCAGGAATTTTCTCCATCTTACTGACTGCTGAAAGAAGCAATACATAATGCAAACAGGATCAAATTGTCTGAAGGTTAATTTTCAGAGCACTCTGGGAAGATGCGGCAGAACATGAAGTTGCTTGTTTTAGTTAAGAGATTTTCTTACAGGTCTGGGTTGTGGCAATATTACCATGGTCCAGTTTTGGAGCATTCTGTTGCCTGGAGTGTTCCTCATGTCTATTTCAGGTATTTCCATTGTAGCTCCTGCCATAGGCCGTCTGCATGTAGTCTCTGGGGTCCCTTTTGCCAACCCTCCATCTTCCTGAAGCGGGTCCTAGATAGACTTCTATGCCCGGTGTAAGTTCACTTACATGCTTCTAAGGTTCACCCACCCTGCAACCGTGCAAGGGCCTGCCCTTTTGTTGTGTGGTTGTAACGTATCCTGGTTATCCCTTACCAGAGATGAGCTCTAGGCTGTTTTCTGCTTTGTGACTATTGCAAATGGTGCTACTTCAAACACTAGTAAAATGTCTTTGTATGGACCTCCTTTTCGCTTTCTGTCCAATGGACTGGTTTTCTATTGCTTTCTGCTAAGGATTTCTCTAAGCCATGGACCTTGGTTGTTTCCAGAGTATTTGTGTGTGTGTGTGTGTGTGTGTGTGTGTGTGTGTGTGTGTCTGTGTCTGTGTCTGTGTCTGTGTCTGTGTCTGTGTCTGTGTCTGTTTTCCTCACTCATCAGAAGAGAAAATCAACTTTACTGGTTAAATGATGGAACCCACTAAGTAAGACTCGAGTTCAGCCTATACAACCACATAAATGCTTACCTTTGACCTAGCTTCACTTCTAGGAATCTCCTTCAAGACACATCTCTGATATGTGAAAATGTGTAGCATGACCTAGATATGCATGTGTGTGAGAGGTTTGAAGAACGGGACTATCTCTGTGGACCATCTTGTAGCAATTTCCAGGAGGTGCTGAGTATGAGTGTTTGGTGAGCTTCCTTCATGTATGAACACATGCTGGCTAGATGCTTGTACAAGAAGTGGGGATGGAGCCGGGCGGTGGTGGCGCACGCCTTTAATCCCAACACTTGGGAGGCAGAGGCAGGCGGATTTCTGAGTTCAAGGCCAGCCTGGTCTACAGAGTGAGTTCCAGGACAGCCAGGGCTACACAGAGAAACCCTGTCTCGAAAAAAAAAAAACAAAACAAAACAAAAAAAAAGTGGGAATGGAGGAATGTGGTCCCAGCAAGATGTAGAAGCGATAGGGAAAATGGGATGGACTCGCAGCACTGCCTTTGATATACCTTTGATACAGCCTGGCTCCTGGCGGCACAGATAATTCATGTACTCAGAATGAAGTAATCAGAATACATGGCAACCAAGTATGGAAGACAAGTAGAGACCCAACTAGAGCAAGCCGAGGGAAAACGGTGTATTGACTAGATTCTTTATGGGCAAAGCCAGAAGAACCAAATGAAATGCTCTTCTACCCTGGTAGACTTGTTTCTCAAGGGTCAAGGGCTGTGTGAGGCTGTACTGTGTGTATATGATGTTGAACATGGGCAGATCACAGTGGATAGCAGAAGCCAGGATTTCCCTTGCTTCAGGAGGTTTCAGATAAGGACAGAAAGGGCTGGAGTGGCTGTCATATTGGAGTCGGATAGTCTTTAATGTGACAGGGCAATGCAGATGTGTGTCATCTCATGTAGATCCTCTGGGAGGAGGCAGAAGCAATGGCTCACAGTATCAGTGAGTGCACCACACACCCTGTACTGTTGCTTGCAGAAGGTATCTGTTGGTGCCACGAAGAGAGGAAAGGCCCAGGAGCCAACCTAGAGGAGCCCCTCATTAGCCCAGGAGGGAATGATGGTTAATTAGTTCACAGCATAAAGTGCTGGTCACTCTCCACTGCTGTTAACAGCTGACCAGATAAGTGTGTAAAACTGGGAGAGCAGGCAACTCTTCCTCATAGAAGAATGCCAGTCAGTGTGGAAGGAACAAGGACCTAGAAGCCCCAGTAGGCAAACAGCGTGCTCCCAGGACAGGGGCTCCACAGATCAGCGTTAAGAATAGTGAGTAAAAGTTGAGGAGAAAAGGGATATTTGCCTTGTAACAGAGCGTCTTTACCCCCAAGTTGTTTATTTATTAAAAAGGGAAAAGTAGTAACTCTAGAGTGGAGAAAGACAACAGATAGTGTCCCACCAGGGAGGACCTGGCCTGCAGTGAGCCTGCCTACCTCCTGTAGTCCTCTGGTGTCCCTGCACAAACAGGCTCACCTTCTTATAAGAGGGAGCTCAGACTGATCCATCTGGGTCACCTGTCAGTGCTCGGGCTGTGCTCTTCCAGAGTATCCACTTTAGGAGAAGGGGTGGGTGAGACTGGCTTTGCATTGAGGGTCTAGAGGAGCCACAGCAAGATACAGGATACAAGGTGGAGCACTGGGAGGAGCCTGGAGAGACAGGGTTAGTGAGAAGTGCATGTCAGTGAAGTCCATGGTGTGGCTAACGGTACCACACCAGAGTTTAACATATCCCAGTTTGACAGTTTCCTGCCCTGTTTCTCCCAAGGCTCACAGCTCACAAACCTATGCTTAGTCTTTAGAGAGAGGTGAGGTGAGCATATGAACCCTTGGTATGTTTTTTTCATTCTTCCTATAAGTCTAAAATTTCAAAGTAAAAAATTTAGAAAGAAAGTGTGGGGAGAGCACCCCTGGGACAGTGCTGATCTGAAAGTGGCCAGTGTGCAGGAGAGGCCAGCCTCGACCTCCTTGCTCAGTGTGTGTTCCTCTGCTGCCCAGAGGGGCTCCAGTGGGTTTCAGTAAGACATCTGATTCCTCCTGGGAATCCCAACTGCCTCTCTTGCTGCAGTGTGCAGCACTTGGCAGACGTCCTGCCACATATGGGTCGGCACTGGTTCTCAGGGGCAGGACTACTTCTCTCCAGCCATCAGCTGGGATCCAAGTTCTAGATGTGCTATTGAGTATTACTTCCTAATGTGGAGTATTTCCTACATTAGCTGCCCGACGCCTGCCTGCCTGCCTGCCTGCCTGCTTGCCTGCCTGCTGCCTGCCTGCTGCCTACCTGCCTGCTGCCTGCTGCCTACCTGCCTGCTGCCTACCTGCCTGCTGCCTGCCTGCCTGCCTGCCTGCCTGCCTGCCTGCCTGCCTGCCTGCCTGCCTGCCTGCCTGCCTGCTGCCTACCTGCCTGCTGCCTACCTGCCTGCTGCCTGCCTGCCTGCCTGCCTGCCTGCCTTCCTTCCTTCCTTCCTTCCTTCCTTCCTTCCTTCCTTCCTTCCTTCCTTCCTTCTCCAAAAAGATTTTTATGTAGTTAAATGTGTCCATTGTTTTCTTTATGTCTTTTGGGCATCAGTAGTTGTTACCTTTCACATTTAGCTGATTCATATAATTTTTTTTTTTTTTTTTTTTTTTTTTTGTGGCTTGATGTCTGTCTAATATGTTGGCCTCTGTTTTTTTTTTTTTTAAACAAAAACAAAAACAAAAAACCTTTGTATTGATTCTTTGTGAGTGTCATGTCATGCACCCCAGTTCCACTCATCTCCCAGTCCCCTTGTATCTGCCCTCCACCCTGGCAACCTCTTCTCATAAACAAAAACCACACAGACAAAATAAATGAAACAAAGCATAGAAAGCATCTCTTGTGGAAGCTGTAGTGTGTCACAGTGTGTCACAGTGTGTCACAGTGTGACCCTCTGTCCACACATCTTCACTTGCAAATGTTCACTGTGATGAGTCATTGGTCTGGTTCGAGGTCTCTGGCTTCTGTGACACCATCAATATCGGCTCCTCACGGGGACTCCTCCTGGTTATCCTGTTGTTGCCCTGTGTCGTGGAGATCCTGCAGTTTTGGATTGACAAGACTGGTCCTTTCACAGGCTTCAGCAGTTCACATGATGGGGTGGGTCAACCTAAAGTGCTGGATCTGGCCTCGGTGGCAGCTGAGCTGCTCATCCCACCACCCCTCCATTACCTGCACCACCAGGGCAAGCTCTCCAGCACTGCTTCAGCTAGGTCACCCAAGCTGCCATCAGCAGGAGGCAGGGTCAGCTCTTCAACTGCCATGCCCTAGGTCAGGCTTACCCACACCCATGCCTCCAGAGCCAGCTCTACTGTGCTGCCCACTCTCTCAGGGGTTAGCTTTCCGACTCTCAGCTCTTCATGGCTTTGGGGCCAGCTCTCCCAACTAGGACAGGTAGCAAGGGATGAGGTGTGGGGAGGGCATCACTCTCTTGCCCTCTCTACTTCTCTACCTCTCAGCAGATGAGTGGTGGAGACCAGTGCTCCCATGTCCATGCCCTCAGGGCTGGCTTACCTGCACCACCTCACACCAGGGCCAGCTCTACTGTGCTGCCCAAGCAATGGACAGGGCCTGCTCTCCCAAGTGCTTCAGCCAGTGAGGGGGCAGAGCCAGCTCATCCTCTCTCATGATGCCCTGAGTCAACACTCTTGAGTGCCTCAGGTGCTCAAGGGCAAGGGGACGAAGGCTATTTCTCCTACACCCAAGGTTGGCCTCCTTGTTGAGTGGTCTGTCCCATGCCTCAGGGCAAGCATCATCACAGTAAAAGTTTCATCGTTTATCATCCAAGGCTTGTTATTGTGTGGATTTTGTGTGTGATTATAGCCACAGCTTGCAGTTATCTCATAGTGTCCACGCAGAGGAACGTATTGTCAGCACATGGCCTGCTTATGGCATTGTGGTATCTAATGCTTAGTTGTAGCCTTATTGTCAGAGTCCTGGATACCCTGTGGCTTGTACTGCATAGATGTCAGTGGTGACGAGCAGGCTGCTTCTTTGACCCAATCAAAGATCATTGTAGTTGTTCTGTAGATGCTATCTGTGGCAAGTCACTCTCTTTCCCCAGTTTGCTGAGGACCTTTAAGAGTCATCTTTGTCAAGAACAGCCATAGGACTTACTCTCTGCGTCTTCTGTGTCTGCTGAGATGGTCATGGTTCCCCTCTGCATCTCTGTTCAGAAAAGTTCACGATAGGCTATCTGACATTCTGAGGAAAACCTGCTTCTCCCACACTACAAACTCAACGTCTTCTATTTAATACCTTCTTCAAGAGGAAACTCTTCCCACTTCCGGCCCCTGAGCTTTTCCTGAGTTTTGAGATGTGGTTCACGGACTGCACAGTGTTCCTAGCGGTGTAAATATTTATCAGCCGCCTATCAAGGCAGGTGAAAAAGCCTGATTTGGAGCATTTGCCAGTTTTGTTATTCTGTATTTTTATTTCAGCTGGTTGGCAGAATTGCTGAAAGTGTGGCATTGTTGTGATGCAGGTGATAGCTTTCCTGTCAGTGTTCTCACAGAACCATCCCCAGAAATAGCCTGTGATATCCAGTCAGCACTTTACCTCTCCAGGTGACCGCTGCTGACCTGTGCCACCATGGTGTCCTCACTCTTGGTTCAAATCCCTTCCATGTTTATCTTTAAATAGTTCTTGTGTCCTGAGCCTTGGGCCACAACTACTGTGGTAATGGTTTTATTGACTGCACAACATGGGTTCGTGATATTGGCTCTGTTTAAATGTGAAGGGTACCATTGGCTTAAATTTACCCAACTTCTCATCTTTAGCACAAACTAGACCTTTCTCCTTTCATTTGTCTACCCAGTCATTGAACAGGCCTTTTTAAAATTCCTACTGTGTGCCTGTTACGATACAGTTTGGATGTTGGACGTATAGGACGATACACAGGGATCAGTCAGCCTTGTCCTCATGATGCATCTGTCATCTGGATGCCACATCTATTGACTGTCCCTGCCAATTTTCTCCTTATGTAGACTTCCACTTATTTTTGCCCCTGGTATTGTTTTAAGTCAACTTGATTTATTCCACTGGTTGAGTTTTGAAACTCCCTGCTTTGATGTTAGTTGACACTCAGCCTTGCTATGCATACGATTGTTTTTGCTTTTACTAAATTCTTAAGATTAAAAGACAAAGACGTTGAACTGTGATTTTTACATTAAAAAAAGGTTAATGCCAAAAGGGCTATAACAGCATAGTAATTGGAAATGTGGTTCTGTTTTGTCATGAACTGTCAGCACTGAGTGGGCAGCGGTGGGCCTGGTCTATGTCAGTCACTCTTAAAGAGGGCAGGAAGTGATGCGGGCCTCTGATTGGAGTCTCCTCCGATTACTGTGTCTTTGGGCAGTTTGGTGGCTATGAGAATTGAGAGCCGGGTCATCCGCACATTCACAGTATGATGTGCTGGGTGCAGGGATGAGCTGTGGGTGAGAAGTACCCATCTTCTCACCCACAGTGGAGTGGAGAGCTTCATGAGGAGGCACTGGTGAACCCAGATGGTGCATAGATGGTGTTGAGCTGGGCATTTGGATGCAAGCCAGGGGACCCCGGAGGCCCATCTGCTCATCATTCTGCACACTGGGTTGGGTTTCTGCTATTCTAATCCTTTGTAAATTATTTTGTCTTTAGTTTAAACATCATTATTTTATTTTAATAAAGAAACAGCTCTACTTTATTTATTTGGAACAATTCACAAGACTCTAGAGATCAGCTTCCTCCTCAGATTTCTTGAAGGTGGGTTCAGAGGAGGAGAGTATATGAAAGGCCTATAATTGCTGTGACCAATGGAGGGAGGCCTGGGACGTGGCCTATGAAGGAGGCCTAGGATGCAGCCTATGAGGGAGGCCTGGGATGCAGCCTATGAGGGAGGC
>JANHMN010000019.1:1137730-1225347 GCA_030674055.1 Rhabdomys pumilio | reverse complement strand
CTATGAGGGAGGCCTGGGATGCAGCCTATGAGGGAGGCCTGGGATGCGGCCTATGAGGGAGGCCTGGGATGTGGCAGGCCTGTGCTGAGATTCCATTCATCCTCATTCTTTTCCCTTGAGTCTTACAGTGGCATCCTCCCTGGTGCTACTGGGGTAGACAATTCTCCCATCTTTTCATTTGTGTGGTGACTTATCTTTCTCATTCTTTTTACGATGTCATAACTGGTTGGTTTGATGGATTCAAAATATGAACAACAACAAAAAAGAAAGAAAAAGTGCTTTGGGAGTTAGTATACATGGTTTCTATTTTTAGTACAGTTGTAACTTGGAGTTTAGTCCTTAAAGGTAACAATTATGAGGCCAGGTCTCAGTCTGGCAGTTGATCACTGTTTTTCATCTAGTCTCTCCTCCCCTGGCTTCCCCTCTCTCTTTCTCTCCCTCCCTTCCGTCTCTGTCTTTTCTCCCATTAGTTCCCCTCCCTCTTCTCTTCTTTCTCTTGAGACAGTGCCTTGCTGTGTAGCTCAGGCTGGTCTTGAATTCTTGATCTTTCTGCTTTAGTCTTGTAAATTCTGGCATTACCTGCCTATAGTGCCTGGCCCTAACATTACCTTTAAACATCAGAATTTAAGAGCTCTTGTCTAAAATAAATTTCCCCTCCATTGGGTTCTGTTAGATAACTATAGAGGGACATGTTGTATTTGCCCCTGTAAGTCACCTGGTTATGACTAATGCCAGTAGCACACGACACAGGAAACACACAGCTTCCTAAATACTAAACCAGTGCCTAAAACTAGGGACAGTTCCAAAGCCCACTTGACATGAGGGGCATGGTCACTGGAGCTGTTTATAGCATCGTGCTTGAATCTAACCCTTCACCTGAATAATTCAAGAAATCATTTTTTTTTAAACCTTCATTTCTGTAAAACAAGAGGTATACATACTGTATTTTTTATTTTATTTTTTATGTGTGATGTGTATCTGTGTGTGGACATGTGAGGATCAGAGGTTATTGTTGGGTGTCTTCTGTCACTTATCATTTATTTTTAATATCTGTGTGTGTGTGTGTGTGTGTGTGTGTGTGTGTGTGTGCGTGCGCGCGCATGCGCATACATGGGCATCTGTACCATGGCAGGCATGTGGAGGTCAGAGAACAACTTTCTGGAGTTCTGGGGATCAGACTCAGGTTTTCTACAGGGCAAGTGCCCCCACCTGCTGAGCCGTTTCACCAGCTTTCTGTCTCATTTTTCTGAACAGTATACCTCAGTGAAGCTGGAGCTTGCTTGTTGGAAACAGGTTTCTACACCCACCCTGGGATTACAGACAACCCCCACCTTACGCCCCAAATCCCCTGTGATTGATGGGGATTGAATTCAGGTTCTCCTGCTTGCATGGCAGACACTTCACCAAGTGAGCCATCCTCCCAGGCTCTCTTCACTCATTTTCTTGAACATAGAGCCTAGATCATAAAGATGTCCAAAGTGCTATCATTTCTGGTATTCTGAAGCCAAAGAAAGCTTCATCTCTTCAGCTGGTAGGGTACTCTGTTAGTCGCTAGTGGATCAGAATAGTTTTGGTGTCTCAGATCACACCCCAAAGCTGACACAATTGGAACAATGAAAACCAGGAAACCAAAGGCTCTAAAATCAGCTCCCAGGCAGGCAGTCTCTGAGGAAGGAAGCAGCCCCAACACTGCCCATGTTGCCTGGGGCTTCACTTAGTCATTTGTCCTCGGCTTGGAGCCAGATCCTGACTGCTATGTACCAAGGTGTTACGAAGATTGCCTGTTCTGGGCTTTCTTCTCTCAAGGCTACAAGAATCCTTGAAGACCCAGGTGAGGTATCAGGTATGACCACCCAAGTCTGCTTATGGTTACTTCTACAGGGTTCCTGAAACATCCATCTCATCCTGGAGAACACAAGATACAGGCATTGGTGGGTGTTGAGTCCTCTCTCTGGTCAGGTCATTGATCCTTGTTGATGCAGAGGTAGTTCAGTACCGCTTCCATGTTTCTGAAAGTAGGCATGTCCTGTTTTGGTAAAGGTTCAGGTGTTAGAAATTTCTGGAACTCCTGAAATCTGTTGTTGCATATGCATGGGCATTCTTGATATCTGTCATTGTGCCTTTTGGTCAGGCATCATAGTTCTTGCATTTTGTGTGCCTCTCTACAGAAGAGGCCCTTCCACTGCCAGCCTGGAGGAGCTGCAGCATCTGGTCTCAGGGATCCTCAAGAGGGAAATGAAGGCTTGGTGTGGTATAGCCGGAACCCTGGAAGCCACTGCTGCCTAGGCTCCTTGTACACGGTGAAGGCTATGGTGGGCTTTGGGCTCACCTGGTTGTCCCCTCTATCCCACTTCCACAGTCATGCATGCCTCTGACAAACAGGGCAAAGAACAAGTGAAAGTTGGTCCTTGATACAGAGATATCTAGTGGTATCGATGTATCCCACAGACAATATGATGAAAGATAGCCACTGTGAAAAAAGGGGAAAGGTGAAGCCCTTGGAACAGGGCAAGGGTCATCCCAAGAGAAAGGCTTCCTGCCCTGCCCTGCCCTGAAGCACGTATCTGTTCCCATAAGCTGGTAGTAAGCAGCTCTCCTGCCTGCCTTACGGTGTCCACCTCTTGGCTCAGGTTTTGGACTCCTCCAGACTCTGAAGTGGCTCTTCTAATCCTTAGCAACCTGCCATTTGTCAAGGTTGCCAGCCAATGTTTGTGTCAGTCAAAGTGTCTCAGTAGAACTTGACAAGACTGGCCCTGCTTTGGGGCTGTGCCAGCCTAGTGGCTGATTGGCTTATCTCCTCTGTGTGCTTCAGGCTCCTCTCTGCTTTTCTCTGTGTGCCCCTGCTCTCATCCTGACCCCTCCCAGCCTCCACGTCTGCCCTTGACTGCTGCTGTCAGCCTCCTTCCCCTTCCACCCTCCATGCATGCACCCTCCAGTGGATGCACTTGAGTGTCTACATTTTCTGTGTAGAAAAAGTGTCTGCTTTTCCCTGGGTCCCATTACTGACAGGAGAGCATGCCGAGGCTGGGACAGGAGGCCACGCTCGCCGTCTCGACTCAGCCGCATCGAAGTGTGCTTTTTCACCCCCAGCTTGGTCTCTGAGTCTGGTAGTGGCTGTTCTTTCTATACCATGATAAGGAAGCAGACCAGAAGGAAATAAGAAAGTGACATGTTCATCTGGAAAGCAAACATGTTTGGGGAGCCAGAGGGGAGGAAAGCCATCTGGGTTGCTTTGCTCTTTATCCTTAGCCTCCTTAGGAGTGACAGCATCAAAGAAAATCCAGAAGGGTTCAGAGAAGGGGTGGGGGCCCTCTAGAGACCTGGGAGGAGTCTTCCCTTCCTTTCACATGCTCTTCAAGTTTAGTTTCTGTGTGGGATGTTCTGCTGCGAGCTAGAACTGAGGGAAGGTTCCTGAGCTTTCAGCATTGTCCTCTAGACAAGAACTGAGGACCTGGCACTCAGTACTTACAGAGAAGGGGTCACAGTGCTCCTCTCAGTTAAAGGGAACAAAAGGCACCATCTTGCAGGTGGGAGGGGCCAGACTCATGAGGACCACATTTTCCCAGCCTGAGAACTAGTCAGGAATGCCCTGCACCCTGGTGACGTGGTATGAGGTGACTTGGGTCTTTTTGGAGAGGGAAACCTCTCTCTCCTGGGGCAGGATAAATTCAAAGCTGTAGTTTGGAATGGTCACTTTGGCACCACCTGAGGAGTTTCTCTGACAGGAGGGTTAGTGCTCGTGGGGACTTTAGATATGCCTGTGAGGTTGTGTGGTTCACTGGGACCTTGCCTCATTAGAAACAGCTCAGAGGGCCACGACTTCCGCTTTGGCAGCTGGGAGGTGCTATATACATCTGCAACCGGTGCGTCGTTTTTCAGTCCTCTTTACAGCACTTGCCACCAACCACTTGATTGCTAGAGATCTGGTGCATATCCCAGAATCCCTGTTTCCTTTTCAGGTCCCTTGCATCTGTGTGCCCACTGTCCTTGCAGCCTTCTTAACCAGATGTCCACTTTTCCAGGACTCTCTACACCTGCTTAGTGGTTGGCAGGCTATCCATGTCTCTCTTTTGCCTCCACAAAAGCCTCTTGACTGAGCTCTACAGTTCTTCCATGCTGTTGGTACCCTGCTCACAGTGGTCAAATGCCACAGACCTAGCCCTGTGCCTGTAGTCCTCAGAGACATATTTGTACCTCTGGGGAAGTGGGGGGACTCACTAGCTCCAAGATGTGTTGGCCCTGGCTTCCATCTACCAGCAGCCCCTCAGAATACCCTCCCCATATCCATTGCATCCTGTGGTCTCTTTGTATGGCTCTCCCTGTCTGCTCGCATCCTGCTCTCAGCTGCAGGAAGTGTTCACCTGGTCCTGGAACCCGACTGCTTGGTAGAATCTTCACCTTACTGTGTGATTCTTAATCTGCCAGGCATGAGCTTCTCAATGTGCAAAGCAAGATGTTAATCCCTCATTTCTGTGGTGATTAAATTATTGAGCAGTGTGTTTGTGGCAATCAGAAGCAGGTTTTAAGGTGATATTTGTTGCAAGGCCTATCTGGCAGCTTCTTTGAGTGCCTACCCAGTCTTCTGTCTGTCCCATGCTCAGTTAAAATTTCTCCCGAGGATAGAGGCTTTAACCAGTATAGGCTGGGTCAGCTGGGCTAACTTCTCTCTGACCTTCACTGCCTCTGTCAGAATTAGCACTTGAGGTTTTTGGGCCAATTACATGTTCCCTGTAGAGCAGAAATATCCTTGACAAAGGTATGTATTTCCAAGAAGATAATATCTGTTTTACCAGCCTCTGGTGGGATGGGGTGGGCACTAACTGATATGCGATGGACCCTGGTGATTGTGGGCGGTGACCTGACAGACATGTTTGCTCCTGCCTTCCCACTGAGGAGTGATTGTAGGTTCAGCATTGCTTCTCCCTGCAGTGCAGGGCTGGCAACTAAAAAACCATGATTTCCAGTGACACAGTGGTGTCTTACTGTATGTAATCAGTTACAGTTAGTTGTATTTTAATGCATAATGTGAACCTATTAAAGTCACTTTAAAACTTTTTAAAATTTGCGTTTGTGTGTGCAGGGTGGCAGCGGCTGGCGGGGGTGTGTGTGTGGGGGGGTATAGGTCCAGAAATCAGAGGGCAGCTGGAGGAAGTCACTTCTCTCTTCCCACCATACATGTCCTCGGAATTGAACTCAGGTGTTAGGCTTGGGGGTAAACAATGTTACCTGTAGAGCCATTTCCTTGATCCTCAGTGGTTTTTATTTTTATTTTATTATTTTTTTTTTTTTAAAGTTTAAGAGCATTGGGAGTTTTTTTTAAAAAACAAACAAACAAACAAACAAACAAAAAAACGCGGTGTCATTTCTGTTGGATGTGGATCAGTTAGGGTTCCTAAATCTAAGTGTGCCACTGAACAGTGCAGGCCTGCAACACACCCTCCACCGTGTCAAGTGTACTCCACACCCGCTGTTCCTGCAGAGGCATTGATTACTCTCCCTGTTGTTTCAGCAAACTTGGTTTTGACTCACAGTTTGAGGGTACAGCTCGTCATGGTGGGGAAGTCATAGAGGCAGGAGTCTGAGTTAGCTGGTCACAGTGCATCTGTGGTTAAGAAGTAGAGAACTGGCTGATGGCATCGCTCCTCTGGTAAAATGGTTTGCTGTGCAAGAGTGCCAGCCTGAGCCAGGCGTGGTGGCACAGACCTTTAATCCCAGCGCTCAGGAGGCAGAGGCAGGTGGATCTCTGAGAGTTCAAGGCCAGCCTGGTCTATACAGAGAATTCCAGTATAGCCAGGGTTACATAGAAGAGAGCCTGTTTCAAAATGAATGAATGAATGACAGCCTGAATTTGATTCTTGGAACTGACAGAAGGGGCACTGACTCTTAAAAGTTGCTCTCTGGCCTCCATATGTGCACTGTGGCACGTGTGAACTCACACATGTGCTTGTGCATATACAATAATAAATTAATTTAATTCCCCCTCCCCCTTTTCTTTTGAGATAGAATCTCAAATAAGCAGTCCCGGTGTCCTGGCTGGCTTGGAATTTGCGATGCAGATCAGGCTGGCCTCAAATTTACAGAGATCACCTGCCTCTACCTCCCAAGTGCTAGGATTAAAGGTGCACAACTATGTCTGGCAAATTAAAAAATACAAAAACCAAAGCTTTTCTTTTTGAGGAAATAGCAGTAAATACCCATGCTTGGCATGCTTTCATTTTTCTGCAGCCCAAGACCAAAGGCCAGGGAATGGTGCTACCCACACTTAAAGTGGGTCTTCTTATCCCTGTTAACCTAATCAACCACAGGCTAGCTGGAGGCTTGTCTCTTAGCCGATTCTAGATCTTGTCAAGTTAGTAATCCATATTAGCTGTTTCTGAGGGTGCCTCCTGATCTGCCTGCTTGGGCTCTGATGATCACAGTCCGCAGGTCCTCACGTATCTCTGCAGGGTGTGAACTTAGTGCTGCCAGAAAACTGTTGTATCATGCTTACCTTCCATAACTCTCTTGAGGTTTACTCCCTTACCCTGTCTAAAGATACGGACTTATACACAAAATAGTCTAACTCTGAATTTGCAAAGATAAAAGCATGCATAGAAAAATATGAAATTTTTATGGACATAATGCATGTAAGCTTCTAGTTTTTATTAAGCATAAAAAATGTGTGTGTGTGTGTGTGTGTGTGTGTCTGTCTGTCTGTCTGTCTGTCTGTCTGTCTGTCTGTCACCTGAAGGTCATGTGTGAACAGGTTGGAATGGTAACTTCAGACTCATGTTGCGTTCTGAGGCATGCACGATAGACCTGCTGACTGGCTGTAGTGTGGAGCTAGTTATAGTGGGTCATGTTTTGTCCCCAAGTCAAATCCCCAAAGTCTTGGTTCTTGAGAGAACTCTAGAGTAGTAGCTGCAAGGATGACCCAGGAGGCTGCCAGCCTGCTCCTGCTTCTCTGATAAGATACTGATGTTCCAATAGCAGCTCACCCATCTTGTGACCTTGTAAGTTTAAAGAGTGAAGGGTAGAAGGAAAGGGCAGGTCTTGAGTCCCAAGGCAGAGAGCTATAGTCACCTAAGTCCCTAAACAAGTGCTTACCTCAGCAGGATGCTGCCTGTGGTGGTGTGGACAGGTTTGGCCCCCATAGATTCGTGTGCTTGACTGCTTGGCCGTAGAGAGCAGCGCTGTTGAGAGTTGTGGCTTTATTGGAGCAAGTGTGGCCTTGTTGGAGAAAATGTGTCACTATACTGGTGGGCTTTGGGGCTCCTATGCTCAGGCTCCCCTGAGTGTAAAATCAGAGCCTCTTCCTGGCTGCCTGTGGAGGACAGTCCCCTTCTTCTGTTAGGATCAAAATGTAGAACTCTCAGCTCCTTTTCCAGCACCATGTCTGCACACTGCCACGCTTCCCACCATGATGATAATGGACTGAACCTCTGAAACCATAAGCCAGCCCCAATTAAATGTTTTCCTTTGTACGAGTTGCCTTGGTCATGGTGTCCCTTCCCAACAACGAAATGCTAAGACACTGCTTGTCCTCCTCTCTCTTGGAGGCTCCAACCCCTCTAGTGAGATCTCCTTTTCTTATCTTTTCTGTAGGGTTTGTATTGTCAGCTGCTTGCATGCCGTCCCTAAGCTAGGCATACCCAAACTACAAGACCTAGGTAAGCGTGAGCCTCAGAATCAGCATAGCACACAGTATGGGAGAGTTCAGTGCAGGGCGGAAGCTGCTGCAGGTATGGAGCAGTGCAGGCTGGGTCGTGATTTCACAGCTAATCAGGGGCTGCTAGGGGTCAGTTTGGAGTTAAGCATGGTGGCCTCAGGCTCAGAGCAGGTCTGCTCAAGCAGCATCAGTAGGGTCAACCTCAGTAATACCAAGTCAGGCTGGGCCACCTTGGTCACACAATCCATGCTCTGTTCTGTGGTGCTGACATGGGTAGGCACTGCTTGGAGAGTCTAGTCAGGGAACTGGGAGTCTTCTCTGGGTCTTGTCTAGTGAGGACTTGCAACTGTACAGTTTATGGGCAGCCCCAGACTGGACATACAGGATCTATCTATGTGAACAGAGAGAGCCTGGCCTTGCCCTCTTTGAGGCCCCCTCCCACCTGTCCACTGGCCCTCCTGTGCTGTCTTGCCCTGTCTACATCCTGACTCCATTGCTGCTCTATGGCCTTGTTGTTGCCTAGTTGTATTCCTTGACCAGTGCTTTCTTTCATAACCCCATGAGCTTCAAGGCAATGCTCAGAAGATGCTCAGGACCTAGACTCTGAAATCAACCAAGACCTGTTGAAATCTTTCCCTTGGAGCATATGAAAAACTTTTGTATTAAAAGCCTTAGCATGTTGCTGACTTCCGTAGTATTCCCATGACACAACGAAAACACTTTTCCATGCTTTTGAAATGGTGTGATGCTTATTTCCTGTGTTAGAGTTTCGAGAATACCTGTTTCCAGCCATCAGCCATCCTTTTGCCTTTGGATACTGGTTCATATTTCCATCTTCTCTTCTGGCAGAGCATGCAATTCTCCAGGTAGCCTTCTGTAACATCAGAAGCACAGGCATTCAGATTGAGTACCGGGAATGCCAGTAAGCCTTTATTTTTGCTGACTGCTCACTGGGAACAGACATAAGTACAGTGGTAAGCATGTTTTTGTCAGATATGAGTTTATGCTACAATGAGCTATTTTTTTTAAATAGCCAATCAGAATTTTAAGTATTATCTTCCTTACTTTGATTAGTATCTACTTGTTACTGATACAGAATTTAAGAATTTTTTTTTTTTTAAAAATTCCTGGAAATACTTATGCATGGTTTAAGCTTTCTCTTCTCACTCTGTGCAGCCAGCCCCTCTTATATATAGGCTTAGGTAGTCCTCTCCAGTGGAAAAGCCATGTCATCAGCATATTTAGGGATTGTTATCGGAAGAGGTAACGTACCTGCTGTCTACTACAAGTTTGTATTCTCATTTGTGTAACTGCATGCCCCATAAAAATGCAAGTAAGAAATAAAGAACAAGAGCTTCTTGGGAGAATTGCAGGGGACAGGACTAGACAAGAGACCCTCAAGGTGAGGAAGCACTCAGATACAGCAACTCCACAGCCTGAGAGCAACTGGAGTAGTCCTGGGTGACCGTCCAAACTATACCATCGATGTCTATCGGTCTACATGAACATAAATCACTGATTGGTAAATAAACAAAGAGACAAAGCTCCCTTGCCAGTGGAATCTGCAGACTGCTGTGACTATGTCCTGAAGGGGAAGAGGAACACAGAGAAACATGATTCTTCATCATGGGCATGGTGGGGCAGGGTTGCTTCCTTCCTAAGGACAGGGTTGAAGTGGACAGTGAAGTTCTGCACAGAGAGAGAGAGAGAGAACCCTGGAGAATATACATCTATTTGGTGGTCCAGGATAGTGTCACAGTGATGGGCTGACAGTGTGCAGTTGGATGATGTCATGAAGATGGCCCTTGGTCTGTGTGGGTTTCCTCCTCATGACCTAGGCCCTTTCCACCCCTGAGAAAACATAGGGCACATTCCAGCTATAAAAACCAAAAAACATCTGATTCCTTAGTCTGAGAAACTCATAGTCAGGAGGAGCCTGAAGAGACCAAAGGACAAATGTCCACATCTTTGGGTGGGAGGGGCACCTGAGAGAATGTCTGAGGAAATCTGACTAAAGTATGGATTTCAACTAATATTAACTAATATTGATTTATTAGCTCTAGGAAGTATACTAATATTAGATAAATGATAGGAACGTTTGTATAAGCTATGTGGATAGTTCATGTTTTACTGAATTTAAAATGGTTCTAAATATATAATATATAATATTTCAGACAAAAAAACCTATTTAAGAAAAACACTATTAAAAAGCCTACTAGTATTTCCTTAGATGTCCCTCTGTGTTTATATTGTCTGCCTCAAATGAAGATTATCTTGTTCTGACTTCTGTATTGTTGATTTTTCTTTGTGGTTGGTTGCTCTAAACAGTGTGTATTTTTAGATTTTAGATTTTGAATGCTGAATGGCGCACTCTCAAATAGCATGAATGTGCCTAATGAACTAGAAAATATAACTTATCACAAAAAGCCCAGAGGCTTTGCTTGCAGGGTCTTCCTGGGAGTACAATTTTATAAGTTTTCCAAAAGTGAGAACAGTTCTGTCAGGTAGGACCATTATTGTCATCTTCCTTCCGTGAGCTTCCTGTAGTTTTTTTTTTTTTTTTTTTTCTTGTGGCTGCTGCCTTTGGATGGCTTTGGACAACCTGCCATAATTGTGGGTGATATTGAGCAACTTTGGTGTTTTCATTGGCCTTGAGTACCTTTGGGTGTTTGGATTATGGTGACTTAGGTATCATGAGTAGCTTTGGAAAGTCTTATATCTATATGTGGCCTTGGTCAGCCTTGGCTATCCTTGGATGGCCGTGGGTGACCTTGGGTATCTTGGATGGTATTGGGCAGTCATGTATGGGTATCCTTAGATGGCATTGGATAGCCATAGGTATCCTTAGGTGGCCTTGGATGGCTTTGAGTAGCCTTGGAAAGCTATGACTATCTATGGATGTCTTTGAGAGGTAGTTATAGTTTGAATATGAAGTGTCTTCTGCAGACTTCCATTTTGAACTCTTGGTCTACCGCTGCTGGTGTTATTTTGGGAAATTCTGGAGGCTTTGAGGAGAGAGACCTAAATGGTAGAAGCTGGTTACTGGTGATGGGTCTTTGAAGTTTATCTTCAGCCCTTGCCCCTGTTTGTTGTGATGTGAACAGCTGCTGCCTCATATTTTCACCACAAAGGACTGAGCAGTTTTGCCATGTCTTTCTGAAATCTGGAACTGTGAACCAAATCAAATCTTCTTTCCTTTGTTTGGGTCACAGTGACACAAAAGTAAATAAGGAACCATAGAAGGGATATCATTTCTGTGACTAAACGTGGCCATGTGGGCCTTAGATCTGTGAAATTGGTTTATAGAAATTCTATACAGGAGTAGGAACAGTGGAGGAGATGGTTGCCCATGTACAGTTAACTGACTTCTCACCCTAGCATAGACTTTTTGTGATAAGTTCCAGGAAAGACTTCTAGTTCCAGGAAATCATTAGTGGAGGTACCATGAATCCGAGTAGAGATAGACCCTTTGTAGTTTGGAGACCAGCAATGAGGAATGCCCAGGAAAACCAAGAAAATCCATAAGGAGAGGACCCGCAGGTATTTTAGACCTGCCGCCATTACTATTGTAGTGAACTCTAGCAAAGGTGATGGGTCTGCTGTGACAGAATGGTACACAGTGTCCTAGTTCATAGTTCATAGTTCATTTTCTGTTACTGTGATAAAACACAGATAAAACAAATGCAGGAGCACTCACAGTCCTAGGTTACAGTGCATCATAACAGGGAAGCCAAGATGGCGGGAACCTGGAGCAGATGTCACATGAAAGCCCAGAGCAGAGCCACACTGAATGCATGCATGTCTGCTTACTACCCAGCTTACTTCTTCCCCTCTTACACAGTCCAGAGCCCAAACCCAGGGGATGAATGGTGCTGCCCGCCTTTAGGCTGTGTCTTCCCCCCCTCAACTAACATAGTCAAAAATAATGAAGATGGTTCCCTGCAACCGCCCACAGGCCAGCATAGTCTAACCTTCATTGAGACTCTTGTCCTAGGTGGTCATTTAAATTGTGTTGACATTTAAACTAGCTATTGTACAAGTTATTGCAGGGGCACTGTGAAGGACTCTAATCAGGGACATTTCGGGAGTGACAAGAGGAACTTTGGGGAATGGGAGTTTGCCTGGCATCACATGGGTAGACACCAGGGATATAAACACTACCCATCGTCCTGTTGAATTTACCTCTAGCCTGTCTGGGGGCATCACACAAGGTACTGTCTCCACATGCTCCAGCAGGTTTTTTAGATGACTGCTCTCTGCCAGGGGATCTGGGCTTTTGTGACACGAGTAAAAAGTCTATTTTTCCCAAGTGAAGTTCTCAGATTCTGAGTGCAGCCACTAGAGATGAGTTGGGGACGCTTCCTGTGGCAGGGCTAGTGTGGAGTCGAGCAATGCTTGCAGTGTTTCTGGCTTCTCTTCCTAAGTGGCCTTCCTGTTAGCCTTCGATGTATCATTGATCCTTTGCACTTTAATGCTTGGCTATTTGGCTTGTGTCTTAGGGGAACTTGAGTTTCATTTTGGCCTTTTGAGAATGAGAGAAATGAAAGACCTGGTTTCTCTGTTTCCCTCATCTGCTCCTGATTGGCTCCATCTCATCTGCTCAGTTGGGGAGGTTTCTCATATCACAATTAATTAATTGCATTTAAATGAGGCGACCCACAAGAGCCAGTCCCAGGGAAATACTGAGTTATTTTGATCACTGCAAAGATAAAAGCATTCTAAAACTGTATCTATATGCTCTCCATTAAATTTCTTTCATACAAGTATAGACTGTGTCCCCCGTACCCATGGCGGATGTGTTCTGAGATGCCTGAAACCATGAAGAGTACCAACCCTGGTTGGTGCTATGTTTCTCCTAACCATATATACCTGTGATGAGGTTTTAATAAATTAGGCCCAGTACAAAATTAACAATAGTCAATTGAACAGTTACATTGCAATCAAAGCTACCGTGCTGTCTTAGAACATCTTACTGCGTAGCACCTCCTCTCGTGGTGGTGGTGGTGGTGTGAGGTGATGCAAAGCCTGCTTGGTTTGATGGAGTAAGGCAGGGGATGTGGGCAGCTATGGAACACTGGGCTAGTCAGTAAGAGTCACTTCAACGGTGGCCCAGTGACAGGCTGCCTGGTAACCAAGATGGCTGCTGATTAACAGGCAGTTGGCATCTACAGTGTATGTCTATCAGACATGGGGGTGATTCATCTCCTAGGTGGGGTAAAGCCAGACAATGAGCGGTTTCCTTGTGTTACTCAGAAATGCTCAAAACCAGCTGGGCTTTTTAAAATACGATGATACTGTGGTCGACTTGAGGTAACTTGTCACCATGCAAAGTCACAGTGCAGATAAGGAAGAGTGAGGTTTTAAGTTAGTATATTTCTCTGCATGTAGCTCTCTGAAGAGCTGGCTTCCTGTATGAAAATCGACTGGGGGTTGTGGGCAGCTGGAGGACTGGAAATGTGATTCACCTATCTGCAAAAGTGCCAGGAAACCTTTAGAGTCTGAACTTACTGTGTGAGTCTCTTTACAGGATGCCCATGCCTAGGAATTTCGGCTGAAATCAGCTCTTTGCTCTCTCCGTCTGTTTTGCTAGTGATACTGTCGTCTTGTTCTATGATGTGACCGCAGAGGCCAGTAGCAATCTGGTGGAGACATTCTTGTGCGAAGCGTCATTTCACGGGTCAGGACTGTTTGCTTCTCACTGTTGGTGTTATCGATAGAATTTAAACCTTTCAAAGCTGTATTCTTTTCCATAGCGGTATTAATTCCTTTCTTTCTCTTTATTGCAATTGTATCCTGGAACAGGCTTATTACATTCCATGGGGGGTTTTATAGGTTCCTTTCTCTGCTCGCCTGTGTTGCCTGCTGGGTTTAAAGCCTTTTTATGATCCCTAACAAAGCTCCCTGTGTTCCCCGTGGGTAGAGGTTGTATTCCACACTGCAGCTAGACTCCTGTGTGAGTGTGAGTGCAGTCTGCCGCTACCTTCAGTTCCAAGTGTGTCTGTCTGTCATGTTTCTCATGTCCGTCAGGGCTTACTGACCTAGAGGAGGTGGGAAGAAGTACACAGACCCAGTGCTGCCATACATGCACGGATGGCTTACTGCTCACAAACCCAGAAGGCATTGGGAGTTGTAGGCTCATGTCTGCTTGCTGCCCTCTCTAACTGTTCTAATGACGAATGACTTAGGAACAGTCAAGAAATCATTAAAAGCAGTTTCTCAGTCACTCTGAGCAAGTTTGGCCTACTTCCCATCCACAGGGTTTTGTGCCATTGTGAAAGACATGGGACCTTCCTGGGCATACACAGCTGTAAGGGATTGGGCATTAATGAAGATGATAGATAGGGCCAATGTAAGATAGGCTCGTGAGCATCAGAGTGCTGACGTAATGATGAGAAAAAAATGTGTTTTCTTTCTTTATTTTAAATTCTAATAAAGAGATCCAGAAGTTTACATATCCATGTTTTTCAGGACCCACAAACACCAGTAATTGAACATGTAACAGATGGAAGTAGGTTTGGTTTGGTTTTGAGACAGAGTTTCTCTGAGGATGTATCCCGGGCTGTGCTTGAACTCAGAGATCCACCTGCCTCTGCCTCCCAAGTACCAGGATTAAAGGTGTGAGGTACTAGCACCCAGCACAGACGGGAGTTTTGTTTTTCGATGGGAAGCACGAGAGATGCTCGAATGTACTTGAGAAGCAGACATATAAAGGACTATGAGATGGAAAGCAACATAAGCTGTGGCCTGGTAATTTGTTTCTTCTTTTATGTTCTTTCCCCATCCCCACCCCTCAAAAATGAGAGAAGTGGGCGTCACGGAAGAACCTGAGGCAGGAAGAAGCCGCACCAAGTACACAGGTAGAGATGCGTTAGGGATGACAAAGAGGTCCTGATGTTCCTGCTGGTCAGGCAAGATGAGCCAAGGTCAAGCGAAAACAAAGACATAAATGATGAACAGAGAAAGGCAGTGTCTCTTTGCTGGCAGACTGTCCAGAAACCCTGCAGCAGACCTAGTCTCTGGAGCCCTGCCCTTCCCCCTGCCCAAGCCTGGCCAGTGACTGTGTATCAGATGGCTCTAGGGAACCATGATAAAAATAACTCAGATAATAAAAGGATTTTCCCAAGGTAGGAGTATAAAATTAATATTCAAACACCGATAATATTTTCGTACATGCCAAAAAAGAGACAGCTGTGGGATATTGTGTAAGAGACAACTGCATCAGCAAAACCAGTAATGAAAACAAAGCTCTTGAACGGAGACTGTTCAAAGGATGCAAGGGATGACAGAGAGGCTGTCCTGTCCTGGTTAGAGTGTTTCAGCATCAGCAGGATATCCATTCTCGGTCATTATTACCTAATTAATTTGGTGTTTAAGAAGAAAAATTACTTTTGCCAGGCAGTTGCAGTACACGCCTTTAATCCCAGCACTCAGGAGGCAGAGACAAGCAGATCTCTGAGTTCCAGGACAGTCTACAGAGCAAGTTCCAAGATTGCCAGGGCTACACAGAGAAACCGTGTCCTGAAAAAACAAACCAAAAAATTTGCTTTTTTTATATTAAGAACTTGCAAATAAAAACCATCACATAGCAAAATTAACCAGACCTAAAATATGTCCATCTTAATGGAAGTGCCTGGTAGTTTTTTGTTTGTTTGTTTTGTTTTTGTGGTAAGGTCTCGAACTGCATAGCCAAGGATGACCTTGAACTCCGGATCTTGCTTCTACCTCCAAAGTGCTGGGACTATAGGCATTCACTACCATGTGATGCTGGGGCTTCAGTCCTGCTAGGTAAGCATTTTACCAACTGTGTGAGCTCCCTAGGCTCTAAGTGAGCTTCTTAACTTAATGTGGTACTAGTAAAATATGAAAACAACAAGAGTCATGTTGGGTTTTGGTTTTTTTTTTTAATAGTTTGTTTTTGTTTTTCGGGAAAGGGGATAGGTGATGCATGAAATTGATTCTAAAATTGAACAGGAAGTTAAACAGACTTAGAAAAGAAGGAGCTCGGAATAGATGACAGCCCTACCAGTGTCAGCACACACCACCAGCTGCCGTAGCACCTCCATCAGTGGTTCTCTAGAATAAATGCCCTGGTGATACCATAGCCATCCTATATTGTGTTAGTAAACCCTTGATGAATGAGCCATGGCAGAACTCCATCCGTCAAGCTGCAGCTCTGTTCAGAGAGGCCTGCCTGAAGTATGGTGTCGTGTGTTCATGGACACGTGAATTAAATAAATTCATAGTAAGCCCGAATGTAGGCGGGAATCTAGCAGACGGTAAAGGAATACCTCACCTTGCTGGGCGGAGGATGGACTTAATTCATGCTCTTGACACAGCCACCCACCATAGCTTTATTTCAAAATACTGCATGCCAGAAGCAGCTCAGGATGGTTCAGAGTGTGAAGTATTTAAAAAGAATAAAAGAAAGTAGGCAGTGTCAAATGAAAACATGGGCAGATAGGAAAGAAAGCCTTTTCAAAGGTGTAACTCAGTTTAGGTTCAACAAGATGGAAGACGGATGAGGCTGAGTGCACTAAAGATGTTGCATCAGAAACTTCTGTCTGTTTTTTAAATTGAATATGAGAAGATCAAAACCCTGTAAGAATAGACAAAAGGCATGATGAGACAGCACAAGCATGCAAGCATGCTGTTATATGACAAGACAGCATACACATGCAGGCATGCTGTTAGATGAGACAGCGCAAGCATGCTGTTATATGACAAGACAGCATACACATGCAGACATGCTGCTAGATGAGACAGCACACGCATACAAGCATGCTGTTATATGACAAGACAGCATACACATGCAGGCATGATGTTATATGACAAGACAGCATACACATGCAGGCATGCTGTTATATGACAAGACAGCATACACATGCAGGCATGCTGTTATATGACAAGACAACATACACATGTAAGTATGCTTTTTATGGTCAATCTTCATTGCCAACTTGTCTGGATTTGAATCACCTAAGAGCTGCCTTTTTGGGAGTGTCTGGGAGCATGTTCCCAGAGAAGTTTAACTGAGGAGGGAAGACCCACACTGAATTGATATCCCACGGGCTGAGAAGATGGGAAAAAGAAAGCCAGCTGAGAGCCAGCAGTAACGTCTGTGTACTTGTGACTACAGACAGTGTAACCAGCCACCTCACATTCCTCCTGCCAAAGCTAGAGCTGTTCTTTCCACTAGCCGTCTCTGCCTTCACAAACTATGAGCCAAAATAAAGGGTTCCTTCCTTACGCTGCTTTTATCAGAGCAGAGAGACAAGTAATTAATGCACGCATACGTAAAAAATGTCTCAGGAACTTGACTAGAGTACTGCTCCTCACATGTCTGATTGGCAAGCGTTCTGAAGCATTTACTCTGTTAATTCACTGATGAAGGCATCATCAAATAATGTAGATACTTTACTGGGGTGATTGGTGAATGAGGAGGAAAGGGCAGGTACCTTTCAGGTTGGAGAAAAAGTATGGAGGTTCGTAAGGTTTACCTTTGAGTTTTCTATAAGTATGCTTTGAAATGAACTGTATGACCAGAGCAACAGCAACTATACTGTGTCCCTGATGACTTAGCGTGTGGGAAACCAAATCTCAAATTGTGCAACAGCAGCATGCACAAGCTGCCAGATGCTTCTCCACCTTCCTTGCTTACTGCTTACCTTGCTCTGGACGACTCTTGGTTGTTTCTTCTTTGCTCCAACTCCTATGCCTCATTCCTAAAGTTAAAGATTCAGTGTCTATGCTGCTATCTTTTCCTTAAGGCGACACTGTTGTCATAATGCTCGTAGTAATACTGTTGTAATGCTTATAGCTTAGGTGTAGAAGCAGTGTGAAGGTACTGTTGCATCTGGGAAGGCTGGGTGGTGGTGGTCCTTGTCAAGGCAGCAGGAGTTTGGTGACCTGTTAGCATCCTGTAAACATGCCATGGAAGTGGGCATTGCTCAGGTTCTGCTCTCGTTTGATCAAGAAGCAAAAAGGCCAGGTCGTTTTGCCCAAGACTTGCACAGCTCCTGCTGTAACAGAGCCGGGGCTAGACCGTGTACCTGAGAGGATGTGTGTGCTGGAGTCCATGCATGAATTGCTTGTCTGCATTGTAGTGTCTTAGTGTGACTGTGCACACGTATACTCATAGCTTCTGACCACTGCTAATTTGTGTCTTGAATCCTTTCGTTCGTGTCCTAAGCAATTCTCTGCTTTGTAGAGTACCTTTTTCTCTCTTCCATCCCTCTGTTCTTTCCTGTTTGAGCTTTCCACCCCACTAGTCCCCTTTTAAGGTGTGTGTAATCTGCTCCCTTTGCCCCACTCCCTCAAAACCTTTTGCTGTTTCATAGTCCTCTTTCTAGCTTTATGACCTATGCCCCCACTCACAGCTTCGTGTATATGAGAGAGGGAACACATGTGGTGTCATGTTACATATATATATATATGAGTGTTTACCTGCATGTATGTAGGTGCTCCACATGTGTGTGTGCTTGGTGCCCATGGAGGTAGGAAGAGCGTGTCGGAGCCCTTGGAACTGGATGGTTGTGAGTCACTATGGTTGGTCCTGGGAATTGAACCTGGCTCCTCTTCAGGGACAGTAAGTGCTTTAATCTTTGAGCCTTTGCTCCAGTCCTAATGCATGTGATATTTGCCTTTCTGAATTAGAATTACTTCTATTTAATAATTCCAAGTTCATTCATTTTCCTGAAAAAAAATTTTTTTTACAGCTAAAATTCCATTGTGCGTGTGTGTGTGTGTGTGTGTGTGTGTGTGTGTGCGTATAAAATTAAAAATTTCTCTGTTGATGGACATCTAGGTTATTTCATGACTTAGCTGTTGTGAGTGCTTCAGTAAACACTGAAGTACAAGTATTTCTTGACTATGTTGATTAGAGCCCTTTGGGTAATACCCAGAAGTGGTATATATCTGGGTCATATGATAATTCTATTTTTACTTTTCTTTCTGAGAAATCTCCATACTGATTTCCATACTGGCTGCATTAGTTAGTCCTCCCATCAGCAGTAGATTAAGATTTCTCTTTCCTCATAGCCTCAACATTTGCTGTCATTTGTGTAAACCACTGTTTCGTTTTTGTTGTTTCTGGATTTTAGCAGCATTGCCAGATTGGAATAGTCATGTTTTCTCCCTTCTTTCTTGAAGCAGGGTCTTGTTCTGTAACTCAGGATGACTTAGAACTTACTGTCGTTCAGGCTAGCCTCAAGCCGGCAGTGAGCCTCCTTTCCAAGTTCTGAGGTTACAGTCTCGTATCAGCACACCTGTCTATAGGATTCATCATTACGTGTCCCCCAGAAGCTGCTCTGTGGCTTGCACAACTATTATATTCTGGCTCCTCTAGACAGAGACTTACTTGGGTGTGGCCCACCCTCCTGGCAAGAAGGCAAATACAGTTTTTGAGTTGTTAGTACACTTTGGTTTTCCCAGGTTTGGGATTAAGTCCAGTGTTTGACATGCTTCTTAGTTGATTAGGTTGTGGTTGGCAAAAGAGCCACTGAACTGGGTTTAAGCCACAATATACTCCTGAAATTGTCCTTTGTAATTCTCCCATAGACAGTTCCATTGATGCGTTCAGCTCGCTGTGAGGAGGTTGCCCCCTCCTTCCCTATCCTCATAGACATTCCACAGAAAGCTCTACATCAGTCAGAAGTCATGTGAGCATGTCCAGAGAGCTTGGACTGCCTTTATTAGCCTAACCTTCTGCTTGTGAGCTGGTGTGGAAAGAAAAACCTCAAATTAGTTTGTTTTACGTGTATTTTTACTTCCAAACTTTGAAAAGAAAGTGTAAGATTCCTTCCTGTGCACCGTTGGCTTCCTGGTTGTGCAGTCTGGACTGAGAAGCTGGCGTCAGCTAAATGGCAGCTTGACTGGCTAGTGGCCCCAGGAAACAAGCCTGAAGATGTTACTGCTTATCCTGTGATGGAATAATGGTTTCCTTGCTTCCAGCTAGTTTGGAAAGGCAAAGGAACTGGTCATTTTCCAGGCCTCTGGCAGGTTCCAGAGAGGGCTGGGTGCGGTGCTTGTAAGGACCTGCTGGTGGCAGCCTTGGCAGGATTCACTCACTTTCTCTCTTGTTTGTTTGCTTGCTCCTCTTGGGAGTTGAACCAAATAGCTGCTACTGACAGAAAGTTTTAATTCCTGGGGGATTATACCCTTCGTGATGGTAGTTTTCGAAAGACTACTAACTTGTTCAAGCACATACCACTCCCTTTGAAGGTTCTAGTGTTTGAAGAGGAGCTGGTTTTAGTGTTTTTAGTCACTGTTACTGTCAAGGTTAATTTTGTCTTGTCCAAGTCATTGTTGTTGGTTTTTTTTCTCCTTATTTACGAGAATAATAGTAAATCAAATCTCATGGAGTGTTGGGAGAAGAAAGATTCCCATGCTGCTTCCTCAAATCACTCAGACTGCTTCTCAGTCCCTACTCTTACAGATCTGTGAGTGTCTGACTCCCGCCTCTCATAAGCACCTCCCCCCAGCCCCACCCCGTATGTCTCCTGAGTGTATGTGCTCTGGGAGTCTGTGTGTTTCATGAGCGTGTGCTGAGGTCATCAGGATGCCTAGCTCTGTCTCATATCCTTCCCAAGAGACAATGACCTGTGTCTGGGGCTTCTTCTTTCTTCTTTCTCTTCCATCTCTAAGTTTCCCATCAGCAGTGGTTTGAAACAATTGCTGGTTCACCTTCATTGCTGGGAAACATCACACACACAGGAATGTGCATGGGCCTTAGTTTGCAGTTTAGTTAAGCACTGGAGGGCAAACTCATGTATTTACCTCCACCCAGGCCAAGTCCTGACCCCAAAGCCTCCATGAGACTGTTGCTGGCCCCGCCAAGGCACACCAGACCCTGACATTGGTCTATAGCTTCTTCTGCCTGCCCACCTGCCTGTCTGCCTGTCTGCCTGTCTGTCTGTGTGACTGTCTGTGTGCCTGTCTGTCTGTTTGCTTGTGCAGAGATAGGTATCGGCTATCTTCCATAGTCACTTCCACCTTATTTCTTGAGGCAGGGTCTCTCCATAAACCTGAAGCATGCCTACTCAGCTAGAGTGACCCAGGGATTCCGCTAACCCCTCTCCAGCACTGGGACTGCAGTTAGCACTGTATCTGGTTCTTTGTGTGTTTTCTTGGGGATCAAACTCAAGGCCTCATGCTTGCATTTTAGCATCTGAACCATCATCTTTATAACCCTGTCCCTGTCTGCCTGTAACTTTACTATAAAGTTTATTTTTTTAAGAGTAGTTTTAGTTTCACAGAAGAATTGTTGCTGTGAGCAAATACCTGACAAGAACCAATTTAGAGAGGGGAAAGTTTTCTTTCAGTTTACAGTTCAGAGGGATACAGTCTGTTATTACGGGAGGTGACTAGTTACACTGCATCCCCAACAAAAAGAAGAGAAGTGACAGGAGTGGGGCTGGACCATAAAACCTGCTCCCGGGGACTCACTTCCTCCACCTCTTAAAAGTACAACAGGAGCCATAGGAGATGTTTCACATTCAGAACAGCAGTCCCTGTGTACCTCCTTGTATCCAACAGGTAGAAACTCCTCTAGTGCCCACACTCCACCGGACGATACATAGATGTCATATGCATATATATATATATATTGTAATATGTCACATGTAATAACCATATATATCTTGTTATTATAGTTTATATTTCTATATCTATACACTTTTTGGGCCCATACTTCCTTATTCATTACTCCCTGCCCATTGTAGGCCATAGTTTACCTTCCCTAGAGTGGATCATTAGACTCATCTTCCCTGGGTTTTGGAGTCCATAGTTAAATTTCCTAACTGTTTTCATCCTCTGCACATCATGAGGCAGGGGAATCCTAACCTTTGCTCTGGAATAAAAAAGACTGGATCACTGGAGCAGAGGGGCTGCTGGGTTCTTACTAGTCCACTTACAGGTCATGCCTGTGCTAGGAAGGTTCCAGAAAGCCTATGAATAGGGTTGGGAGTGCATTAAGGCTCCCAAGGGTGGTGTCTGGGGAGGGTGGAGGAGCACCAAGAGCATCCCTTGTTACGTGGTGCATCTCTTCATGTAGATCCTTGTAAGCCAGTCACGCGAATAAGTCTTCCCCGTGTTCTGTGGGCCTCTCAAACACACAGTCACATCTAAGAATGAGGTCTTGAGAAATTGGGCAAACCAACTAAGAACCTGGATCTGGCATCTAAGAGGCCATCTTGTGAACTGAACGGGTGATCTGTGGTATCTGTTGGTCTGCCCCATAGATTGTGTTGGAACTGAACCAGCGGGCATGACTGATGTAGTTGGTTGCTTGTGGGTGGGAGCCTCTATCCATCGTGGTGTCAGAAACACGTTATGATAGTTTAATGGTGGAAACTGAATGAAAGCTTGTTTGCTCCAGTTCATTGCAGTTTGATGAAGCACAGCACACTATTCCATCATCACCACCTGCATTTACAGCAGAGTCCTCTCTTGATATTGGACATTCTGTAGGCCGGACAGTATGTGATGACATGTGCCCGTCTTTATTGCTTGTGAGGAGTAGTCTCACTGCCTTAAAAATCTCTGTATTTTTGTTTCTCCTGCTCAGCACTGAGCCGTGAGGCACATTGGTGTTACTGCTTCTGCAGCAGCTCATTCGAACTGCTGGTGAGTCTGTTTGACTGCATAGCTTTTATTCAGTCATCCTGTTGAGTATGGATACTTAGTGTACAGTTTGGGCAATTAAACCTCATAAAGTAAGTGATCGTGAGATATGTTGCTTAACCATGTTTGATAGTGAAAGAGCCTTTCATTAATAATTACCCCAATATGACATATGTGACCAGGAGTTGACCCACAAGTCCTGGTCAAGTTAGGTCATGATCCCAAAGGCCAAGAATATCCTGTGGGGGACAAAGAATGATTGTGAGTTGTGGGCCATGTGTATCTGGACTGCAACTAGGAGGTGTATGTGTGGTCCTGTGACAGTGGGGAGAAGGCCACAGTTGGATGAGGGTGCCTATATGGTTTACTTTGCTTTGAAATCTTCCTTCTTTCCTTGAATGTCTTCTTTTGGGCTATTTGAAGACAAAAATATGTTAGTAAATCTTATAGTACTTTGTAAAATGGTAATTTTTGCCTTTCTCTATAACTTTGTCTGCTTTTGGAAAGGTGCTGAAGAAGTATCTGGGAGCTTCTCTTTGGGAATGACTAGCAACTTGCCTGACAGCTGAGTGTAACAGGCTCTAGGTTTGAGTGGGCCATGCTCCTACCCTGTCTCCTTGGGCTTCCCCAGTGTGTGTCCCTTTTGGGGGAGCTTTCATGCTGAGTTAGGTCAGCTTCAACCTCCTGCTCCTGACCCCAGCAAGTGGGAGGGTCAGTTACAGCTTGGTTACTGCTTACATCTCTCAGATTTCAGCTTGGAAGTCACAGTTGGCTTCTACTTTGTAAGTAATCCCGTCACAAATGCCACATAGGAAGATAACACTCAGTTGCTTTAAAGCATTCTTACTACTCACTAAAGCAGTTCTGTCCTAAGTCAAAGAACATTGTGGGACCAGGTATGTCTGTGACCTAATGTCTGTGTGACACCACAGAGCAATGGGACAGCAGTCTGCCTTCCAGGCAAGTTTGTGATTGCAGTATATATACACAGGGAAGAAGGCTTGAGCTCAGTGGGTTTGTTTTTAATCTTATGCGTATGGGTGTTTTGTCTGTATACAAGTCTGTGTACCACTTGAGTGGCCAGGGAGCCCAGAGGAGGGCATCAGACCCCTTGGAACTAGAGTTATAGGTGGTTGTGAGCTACCATACGGGTGCTGGGAACTGAACCTGGGACACATATTGGAGTCCTCTACAAGAACAGCCAGAGTTCTTTCCACTGAGATAGCTCTCTGGTGTTAGTATGGGTCTTAAAGCTTTGTTTTATTAAAACAAACGGTAAAGCTCTTTCTTCAGCTTCACCTAACTGGTTCATCAGGAATATTTCTAGGCTTTGTACTTAATAGTATGGCATTAGTAGTGTTGGAATTGTCCTCTCCCCAGGGATAGCTGGCACTTACTGAGCATTTGCTCTGGGTAGGGGTTGTACAAAGCTCCACATGGGTCATCTACCCACATTGTGTAGCTCTTGTGGTAGGCACCATTGCTAATCTCTCCTGCCGCAGGAGGAAGGCTCCAGAGGCTATGGGTTAAAATATGGGCTCAAGGCCAGGAAGCTGAAGAGCTGGGTTCTCAAACAGGCCAGCTTTCAGTTCTGAGCATGAGGGTCATTTTGTCCTGCGCTGAGACCAGTGTGCTAGTTGTTGGGGAGAGTGAGTCAGTGTGCTTTAATTTAGATCACCAGAGACAAAAAACAGTGTACTTTTCTGGGGGCACATTTCCCAAGCTCACTTATCTCCTCACAAGCTAGCTTTGTGCGGCCCCCTTGCCTTTTAAAGGCCCAGGAAGTCTTAGGATGACCAAACGTCTGATGGAAAGCTGTTGTGTGTGACTTTTCCGGGGGAGACATGAATAAATGTCTATTCACTGCAGATAAGGCACTGATGCCACACCAAAAAAGAAAAAAGAAAAGAAAAAAAAAGGATTCAACCAAGTCTAGCCTGGTGAACTAATGCGTTTATTAAGGTTACTCACAGGAGCATGGGAGAGGGGTTACTTGCATGAGTGTGGGTGACTCAGAGGCAGCTGTATCACCAAGAAGCCCACCTGAGACCCAGTATTTCTAGAGCTATGTGGGCAACTTGTTGACAACTCCAATGGAAGTCTCCTTTCTGTAGCAATAGTTCACTGCATCGCCTTGAGGACAGGCCCTGTGACTCTTACACCTCTTTGAGCTGCCTAAAGTCCCTTAGGTTCTTGATCTAATAAGCCCCTCCTCCATCCGGGTAGTGTTTTGATTAGAAACAGCCACATACACCATGCTTGAACTAGTCTGCTCCTTCACCTCTGAGGTGTACAAACAGGGAGTTTGGGGTATTTGAACATATCTCTTGCTGTTCAAAGGGAGGTGACTCACTTCAGCCCTAGTGAAGATACAAGGGCCTGTTCTGTATGTGGGCTCCTCACTGCATGGGACCAGCAAAGTCTTGAACTTTGGTAGATTCCTCTTGGCACCAGATGGTCACAGTAATTGGCAGTATTTGTGTTGCCTATGGTTGACTGTGTCCACCAAATCCATGCCCTTCAGAGAACCCGGAGTAAGAAGCACAGTTAGAAATCACCATCGGTTTATAGGTACTCTCTCATGCCTGCAATCAGGCTCCTGACTTCCTTTGGTATACATTTTCCCCCCTTTTGTACTTTGACTTTTGAATTTTACATGTCTACTATATAAATTTTATAAGCTAGACATCTTTTTAAAATGTTTATTAATTATGCACTAATAATTTTTCTGAAGTTGTGTTTTCACTTTCATCTATAACATGTGCAGAGCAAATCCAGCAGTGTGGACCCCTGTTCCATACCATGTGGTTGTGTGGTTGTGTGGTTGTTGGTTGTGAGTCTAATAGCATCCTCCAGGTTAAGTTTTAGAGACACCTACTTAGCATTTAAAGGGGGGTTGTTTGTTCTTGCAAGGCTAGACGCTGAAGCGGTACTCATTTGTTTATCATTCTGTCTCCTCTTTATCGTCCTCCTTACCTGAGGAACTGCTGAAGGGCATTCTCCTTAAGCAGAACTACCGTCATCTCTCATCAGATCAGATGTGCCTGCTCTTTTCACAGGCAGCCATCTCCGTTTCCTGCTGGCTGAGGGTGTTCTTCAGAGATGGAGGGGATTGAGGGAGAGTCATTGGACCCTTATAGGAAAGTCTATGTGCTCTTTGTAGTCATGTGTTCAGCCTGAAATGCACACAGCCTCAGGGTCTTAGAAGGTGGTAGAATATTTAGTCTGGAGGAGAGTAACAGGAGGCTCCATGTTTGTGGTTCTGGGAAACCTTCGTCTATGCTGGATGGGGACTTGTCAGTAAAGCAGCTTTGGGATCGCCCATGCTCTGTGTACGCAAGCTCCCCAGGTTGGAATTCCGTAGAATTGTTCTTTAATTGTTGACTGGAACCTCAGAAGGAGCGGGTAAACATTGTTAACTCTTCTCAGGGGAGGGATTCTTACCGTAGAACTAAATACTACATTTTTAATAGGTAGAAGCCAAGTCCTTGTATGAGGTTGGGTCATGCAGGGCTAAGAATATAAGTACTTTGAGGGGATGCCAGTTTAAATGCCATCAGTGGCTGGGGTGGGCTTTGGAAGGTACGACACTTGCCTAGCAGAACTGGGGCTTTGTTTTCTCTTAGTACCTCATGAAGGGAGGCAGTGGGGGAAGATACCATCTACTGCATCTGTCACTGTCCCCAGGAGAAAAGTTGTCAGGGGCAGTGACAAGATCATCTATTTATTTGAGTTTGTCTTATCTTGTTGGAACCTGTTTCGGCTCAGTTGAACTGGACCCAGGGTCCTAAGGTGTGAGACACTGAACCGTTACCAAACATCAACTTGAAACAGTGACTCCAAGTTCGTTGTCTCACATTAATGAAAATTAAAGACAACTGTTCTGCGCATATGCAAAACAGAAGCCAGCTTTAGTGAGCTTTGCAGAAAAGTGTCAAACTGAAGAAAAGTAGTAATTTAAAGAAAAATAAGGAAAACTCCCGAGAATAGGAGGGACTTCTAAGAGGGAAACCCTGCTTAACTTCTTGTCTATGTTGTGTATGGGGATATGACAGAAACTGGAAATAGGCTGAAGTGATTGCTGTGAGGTCGTCTCTTTGGACTGTCATGAGCCAAGCCAATGGCAGACCCTCTTGATTCATGCATGTCCCCCTGGCCCAACCAAGGAGATGATTGTGCACTGTTGAGAACCCCTTGTTCATCTCTGACTTATGCTTTTGTTAGTTGCCATCTTGACTACTAGCTGTTAGTCGGTGGGTTAGTGTTAACACCCCTCTTACCCTGCAGGTGTCTCTAGTGCTGTAATTACATTAAATTCTCTCAGGTGTCACATTTATGTGAGGAGCTTGCAGCTCTGCCATGACAGATTTATTCTGTCACAACCACAAAGCTCTAGCTGCAGTCTTTCTTGATTCGTATTTAGCTCTTTATCTGCGAGGTGGTCTTCTAGGTAGAAGCTTCACGTTGGAAGACAATCCTTGCTTCCAGTTCAGTCTGCTACAGTTAGCTACATTAGAATCCAGGGATAATGCCTTACATCTGTTCTCTTGCTATCCTTGGCTCTGAGCCTCCTGTAATCTCACTGACGTGGTTATCGCATACCCAGCTACAAGCCCTCCTATTCATCGTCCTCAGTGTGTCATGCTTTGCTGTTTTAGCCCTGTCTTCCTTTTAACCCCAGCCTCTCCTGCTACTTCAGCTAGCCGGTGTGAGCAGCCTGCAGTCATCCCAGAGGCCCTTTTCCTTACAGGCCACAGAGCTATGCTTCCCGCATCACCGTCACCAGGGTTGTTACTGAGATTGGCCTTGCCTCAGGCCTTTCTCTGTCTGGCCAGCCTGGGAAAGGGCTTGAAACCTTTGCCTGCCCCAGGGTATCTTTCTTTGCCTCCACTACTGAGTCTTTTAGGGAAACTGTCCTGCTTTTCTGAGTTTCTTTTAAGATATTTTTCCCATCACACCCATTTGCTCTTTGCACCATGATGCGTCCTGTAGGAAGTACGGCCGTTTTTTTTCCTAAAACTGTTTCCACAGTGAAAAATCCCCACTTGAAAGTTCTGGTTTCAAATGTAGTCAGTTATGGTAGCAACATCTTGGTCAGTGGCTGACTGTACATGTATGATTCTGTGGGAGCTGAAGTCACCAGCTGTGTGGCTGCATGGTTGCTCTAGTGATGCGATAACATACTTGTTGCTCCGGTGTGTGTGGGCTAGGTGTATACAAAGCTGTTCTGCTGCCCTCGTCTAAAAGAACGGTACATACAGCTGGACACCGTTGACTGTGGTTTTAGTTTATGTGTTTGCTTAGCTATGCGCTCATGTTAGTTCAGAGAAAGTTTACTAGGAAACAGTCTGCCGTGTGGTGCCACAAGCAGCCTCTTTCCATGACATCATTTCCTCTGTGCTTGATGTCATCGCTTGTTAATTGCTCACAGCTCTGGGAGCTACTGCCACAGGCACACACCGTGCAGCCTCATTGCATGGTGGGCTGTGCCATCTAGACTTACGTAGATGCAGAGTCTGTACCGTGATGACAGCACCCAGCCATTCATTGCTCACAGTGTGTTCCATCCTTTAGGGGTGAGAGCACATTATTCTGTGCTGTATTGTACAGTTTGCTAAGCGTCAGGTCAAAAAGAAACCCCACTTTCCCAAATTGTGGCACCCCTTCCTCTCTAACAAATGAGCCAATTCCCTTATCAGTGGCAGAAGGGACAAATGGCTGTCTGTGGTGCCTGTTAGCATACCCAAGTGCATGCTGGACCCCAGGCTCCCTCAGGATCATAGGCACCTAGCTCTTCTCACCCCCACCCCCACCATAAACTGACTGCAGCTCACAGACTTCCGTTCCCTCAGCTTCTCGTTGTCCTTACATATCCCTGATATTTTAGCTCCACTCTCTCTTTTGCCGTCTCTCTTCATCTTCCTCCTCCCATCCCCAGGCCCAGTCTGCTGGCTTGTTCAGTCTACAGATTCTCTCTCTGCTCTGGACTGACTCTTCCAGAAGCCTCTGGCTGTTCTCTCCTCCATGGCTACAACAAAAACCTCTCACTGACCAATACCTTGTAGTGGCTACGTCCTCAGTTCACACACTAAGCTATTTAACATGTCCTCTCTATCGGTAGTCTCTATTTAATGATTTAAAAACCCAAAATGATACCAGCAAGTGATAAAAACCACATCTGCTGTATGACTTTTGAGGGGGGGGACAGTCTGTTTCTGTTTACCCCCAAAGAAGTCCATGACTGACCAGAGAGACCTCTCAAGTCTCACTCGGTGCGTCAGTTGGCTTATTGGGGTTGCTTGTAGTCAAATGCATGACTGAAAGAGCTGCATCACCAAAAAGCCCATCCAGCACTAGGGATGACTCTTGAAAGCTGCCCCATTGGAGTTCCCAGGCAACAACACCACTGGAGTCTGCTCCCTGCAGGCATGAAACTTATTCATATAACCCTGGAGAGGGACCTCCTCTGCCCTGTCTTCCTTCTAGGAAAGAGTGTGACAGTCCTGAGGAGTAGCTACACAGCAGTATTACAGTATCAAATCGTTATAAATTAAGGTTGAGAAGATTTGGAGGGGCTGGAGAGAGTAGGTTAGGTTGCTTGGTTTTTGCAGAGGACCTGGGTTCTTCCTTTCCCAGCACCCACATGGCGGATTACAACTGTCCTTAACTGCAGTTCCAAGGGATCTGACATTCTCTTCTGACCTCTGCATGTATACCAGGCATGCACATGGTACATACATACATACATACGTACATACATACATACACGCATATATACAAACAAAACACTCAAACACATAAAATAAATAAATAAATCTAAAACATTTTTTTTTTTTTTTACTAAAGAAGGTTTGATCCCCAAAACCACATTTTAAAAAATCAGTGTGAACCAGGCGGTGGTGGCGCACGCCTTTAGTCCCAGCACTTGGGAGGCAGAGGCAGGCGAATTTCTGAGTTCGAGGCCAGCCTGGTCTACAGAGTGAGTTCCAGGACAGCCAGGGCTACACAGAGAAACCCTGTCTCGGAAAAAAACAAAACAAAAAAAAAGAGTTATGGTTTTAGATTTATAGTGACAAAGTCTGAAACACTTGCAGTCTGTTTCTTATCTATATATAGACTCTGTACTTTTTTCTACAGATTTTTCCATCTAAACATTTTACTATAATAGAAGCAGCATTTGTAGCATTATTATAACGTAAATATATTGTATTGTAGAACTGAACAGAAAGAAGTGTGATTCTGAGGCACAAAACCCCTGCCAATCAAACAAGGTTCACATGGAAACTCTGTCTTGTAGGCTTCCGAGCTGCTTCTGGCAGCTTCCGTTGCCATGGCTCCTCTATCTTATGATGTCTGTTTTTGGGTTCTGTTTTCTGTTTCGCTGGAGCCCCTCCTTAATCAGCTGCTTCGTGGAGTCATGACTGACAGGCTTCTTAAGTTCTCACCCAGTATTCAAACATGTAATTACTGTGTTCTAACAGTCGATCGATCCTCCGACTGGGTCTGGAATTCAGGCTTTGAACTCAGAGAGAACTCTCCAGCGTCTGATGCTGCAGATAATTCAGCAGTTCTTTTGCAGGGAAAGACTCAGTTCTTTTACAGGGAAACTTCTTCCCATCCTTTAGACCCTGGTGTCAGTGGATCCGCCCTGGGAACCCTCAGACTTTCTAATTCTTAGTTTCTGTGGAGGCAGTGGGAACACTACCTTTCAGACCCCTTTCCCTCAGAGGTCTCTTTCCACAGTTCCCCATCTGCTCCTGCTTTCAGTCCTACAGCAAGCTTTCTTATCATCACTGAGGTTCTCTGGTCGTTGTCAGTCCTTCTGTGGCTCCCTTAATGCTGTAAAAGACCCTTTTGACACTGTGACCACCAGGTGGACTGAACGGCAAGCAAATGGAAACCTCATCCCTGCTTGAATCAAAAGCCTTTTGGATCAATCACTCCTTGAAAGGGCGTGGCTTCGTAACTCAGAGTCCTTGGTTGTTCGTGCTCTCAGTGGAAACATCTCAGTGTTGTTGAGGGATTGGGAAGAAACTGGATAAAGCCAGTTCTATTGAACTTAGCAGCTTATATGTAAGACACGTGCCTTTTTACACATGTCATTTTTTATTGTGTAAGTGTACACCATAAACTGGAAAATGACTGGGTGGTTTTGTCATACTTGTCTTGATAAAACAGTGTGATACTTGTCTCTGTTATCTTAGCACAATTCCCAGCAGATAAGATGTCACAACCTTAGCAAAGTGGAGAAATTATAAACATCTGTTTTATTGGGAAAAATTGGAAGTCTTCCCGACGGAGAAGTTACTGAGTAGTTATGGTTCAGAAGCGCTGCAAAACAACGTATGCAGACCTCATATGGCAGTGATTATGTAGAAGCAAGTCTATGACTAAAAGCTAGGTATAGTGGTGAATGTCTGAGACACATTAAAGCGGTCCTTGATAAGCGTGCTTTGCATGAGCGTCACAGCCCTGCTCGAGAGCCATGCTTCCTGTAATGAATTAGACTCATATAAAGTCACTTCCTAGGTTACCCTTGACTGACCTTAGTCGTGGTAAGAGAGAAGTTATTCAGTTTCCTTGTTTGCATCACAGGGAGTCTGGGTTTGGGTTATGTTTGACATACTTGGGCTCACTTTGTACTACAGTACATGTCAGTGTGGGCCGTGACCTTTGGTGTATGGAAATTTTCACTTCATTTTCTTTCTATTCCTTCCCCCCTCCCTCTATCCCCCGCCCCCAGCATACGCTGGAGATGGTACTCAGGGCCTTGTGAATGCTAGGCAGCGCTGTCACTGAGCTATGTTCCTACCCCTTAAGGCAGGTCCATTCTTACTACCTAAGCACACCCGGGCACACAGTACACCACTTTCACTTCCAGGAGCTCGTTGGTGAACTCCCTTTAATCAAGAATACCTGTTCTTACTGGAATAAGACACAGTAGTCCTGAGGTCTCCCAGGCACCAGAGTCTCATGTCTTGCCCCTGCCTCCCCTCAGCTCTGTAATGACTTAATGTCTCGTAGGACAGTTCATAGGTGCTCTGCTGTGCCTTTCAACTTGGCTGTCCTCCCCCTCGGGAGGGATATGGGGAAATGTGTGTATACTTAAACTTCATTTTTATTACTAACAAAAGCATTGTCTCCGTGATACCAGCTTCGCTGTGTCTGTCCCGTGCTTTCCTCCTTCCTTCTTCCTCCCTCTCTATCTTTCTTCTCTTTGAAAATTGCCAGATTTATTGTATGATAGAAAGTTATGTCAACATCAATTTGAATTTTTAACGACTCTCTTGAAGAATACTTGAGTAGAAATGTAACGCCAGCACACCTCCTTAATTGGTTTCTGAATGTTAAAGACGACGGTTTGTTCCTGGTGGGCATGCATCCAGCTTGCTGTGATGGTCTGTCTTTTATGTATGGCTGGATTTAAGCATTCTGGTGACTCTTGGGTTTATCTTCATAAGAGACATTGGCTGCTGATTTGTGGTGTCTAGAGCTGGGTTACAATGGCCTCAAGAAGACATGGTCCCTCATACTTGCTGGAAGGGCCTATGTAAGTCTTGGGGGGTTTTTGTTTTGTTTGCTTGTTTGTTTGTTTGTTTCCATTTGTTAGTGTCTCCACATATGGCTTCTTTCTTTTTCAGTCTTCTGTAGTATGTATTCTCTCTCCAGGACCATATTCCTTCTGAAATGTCTCCCCCAAGACTTCCTGTGGTAGCAAAATGTCCCAGAACCATTCCGTCTGAAACACCTTTGTTTTTCCTCACTGTGAAAAGACTGTGTGGCTACACATATTTGGAATCTTCTGCTCCCAGCTCTGTGTGTCTTTGTAGCTTTTACCGCTCTGTGTCATTTCTCTGTTCTCGTTCCAGGTTTGCTGTTGCTTATGTTTTTCTGCCCTCTAGAATTTGAGTTGAGAGTGTCCCTTTTCCCCCCAAAGAGGGATCCTATGTTGGACTTTTGGTCCTGGGGGAAATGCTATTGGAAGCAGGTAGAGCCTTTAGGAGGTTGGGTCTTATAGCCACATCTTTAGTTGGGTGGAGAGGACACTGTAGAATACTCACTCCTTTCTTGGCCGCTCAGCGTCCTTGCTGTGAGCTGAGTGCTTTCGCTCTGCCATGTCCTCTGTGGTGAGATGCTGTCTGAACCACTTGTCCTGTTGTCTCAGGCCACTGAGTCAGGAACCAGAGCCTCCGAAGTAGAGCCTCAGTTATAGTAACAAAAAAGCTGACTGAAACAGCAGGCACGTATGCTGTTAGACCTCAGCCCCCAGTGTTTGAGTTTTTCTTATGTTTTCTGAATACTTTACACTTCTTTCTAGACCATACCTCTCATTCTTCCTCTCAGTTGCTTTTTTTCTTTGGGTCTGATATTCTGTTAAAACCTGTCCATCAAGTTTTTAATTGCAGTAATTGTAAATTTTTATTTCTGGAAGGTTATTTTTTTCCCTCCCCAATTGGTCAAGTTTTTTTTTTTTCCCAATGTGTCATTCTGTTTTCCTGTTTTCACCTGTTTGTCTGAACTGTTATTTTATGTCTGTGCTGAGGCTCTGTTCCTTGACTGTCTTGGTGCTGTTCTCCTTCAGACTTTGTTCTCCTACCACAATCTGTTTATTCTCCCTTGGCGGCATCTGTGTGAGTCTTGGTGGCCTTAAGTGACGATGAGTATTTCCAGAGAAGATGTGCTATTGCTTCTGCCAGGTGTCAGCTTACGCTTGAAGTTTGGCACTGCAGTGCATCGGAGTGCTTCTGGGGTACCTGGTCACATGGTCCGAGGCCTCTAATCTGTGGGGTTATAGTGGTTTTGTGTACTAGGGACACCTGCTTTGCTTTTATCAGAGATGCCTGTTGAAGTCCCCAGCAGGGCTGAGCCTCTGGACCTGACCCGTCTCTGGTGGACTTACTCAGTCAGGTTTTACCAGGCAGTGTAGGTACAGCTACAGTGTCCCATTTGCCTCCCACAGCACGGGTGTTCTTCACTTGAGCACATGCTCTCACAGCCCCGGGGTGCGGCTGTTACTCTGTGTCATAGAAGACGAAATCAAGAGGTTCGGGGCCTTGGCTGGGGTTGGGCTCTATAGCTGGCTTTCTCCAGCTTACCTGCATTTCTTCCCCATCTCCTGGATTGATGGGAGGGCGGCTTCAGTGTCCACTTGGTCTCATGGAAGGAAGCACAGTCTTCACCATGCCTCTTTCTATATAAGCTTTGTTCTGCCACCCTCTGCCGTGTCTGTCGTATGGTTAAAGACTTCGATGTAATGCATCCCATTCGGTAAGAGCAGGATGCAGCCAGGAGAATTCCTTTCAGAAGTGATGATAGGGCTTTTCTTGATAGTCAGCCGACCTTCATGTTTAGCTGTCAGATACAGTGTTGCACGTGTAAAATGATATTTGTTATATCGACTGACCAAATACTTCAAAGTATAGCATTGCTTATATAAACAGATCATGTTCTTAGGATTTTGATAAAGAGACTTAGTTGGTAGGCCTGAATCTTGTTAGAGAAGTTGGTGGAACCTCAGGGTTAGGAACCTTAGCGTGTTTGGAGGACAAGTTGTGAGTATGTAGACAGGAAGTTGTAGTTTGTGGGGGTGAAGTTGAGGTTTGTGGGGGTGAAGCTGTGGTTTCTGGGGGTGAAGTTGCGGTTTGTGGGTGAAGTTGCGGTTTGTGGGAGTGAGGTTGAGGTTTGTGGGGTTGAGGTTGCTGTTTGTGAGGGAAAGCTGGTGAGGGAGTATGGAGATGAGAGTGTAAGTATTTGGAGTGAAAGTTGTGGACATGCAGAGGTGAGGCTGGAGGGCAGATGAAGCAATGCTCTGGGCGTGTGGAGGGCGTCGGTGAGAAGGTGCGTGAAGTTGGCGGGCGTGTGGAGGTGGTGATATGTAAGTGACGTGTAGATGTAGAAGCGAGGCTGGTGGTTGTCTTTACTGTCCTTAAGTGCAGAGATTAGCTCATCCTTAGACCTTAAAGCTATTGCTTGTTTTAGTACCCATCTTCCCAAGACTGGTTTATTGGCCCTCCTGGCTGCCATAGGGATTTCTGACCACCTTCCTTCTGTTATACTTGATTTAGAGTGGGTCTCATATTTACTCTTATTTTATTTTTCTGTTATAGAAAGCTCGGTAAATTTGCAGTTGTTTTGTTGAATTTTTCTTTTTCACTCCCCTTCTTTTGTATGTCTGTTGAGTTTCTTCATAGAAATTCTTAGTCATATCACCGTCATCATGTGTGATGGGTGGTGTATCTGTGTGCCGTGACATGCACAGTAGAGGGCTACTGTGTAGAGTTCATTCTCTTCGTTTATCTTTGTGTGGGTTCCAGAGATCAGACTCAGGTCTGCCATCTATCTCACTGGACTTTATTTGTCCTTGTAAACAATCCATTCCAAATTTCCTTGAGGGGAAAGACTGAGTTGACAGATCCATTCAACAGAATTGTGCCTGCTGGTGTATCCGTCAGTGTTGTCTGGAGAAATAGAACCAGTGGGGTGTATCTTCGCTTCTGTTTTTAATTCACTGAGTCTGTGTCTCTTCATCTTTCTGTGTCATTTGAGAGAAAGTGAACAAGCCAAAGCAAGATAGGTGTAGTTAGGGAGGCTGGGGATTCCCTAGCCCGTCTCTGAGCTGAATTCCTGAGAAAGCTAGGGTGAGCTGGAAAGACTGAGAATGGAGAACAGTGGTGTGAATTCTCACTCTAGGCCCAGAGAAAATATCCCAGGTCAACCAGGCAGGGAGGTAAAAGGGTAAAGGATGCTGCAGCCTCCATTTTGGTTCTGCCTAGAGCCTCAGTGAGTCAGGAGACGCTCAGCAGTTAGAGGACATTCTCCTGGGGTCCAAGTACCAACATCTGAGAAAACCCTCACAGACACATCCAGCAGCAGGGTGTCGACTGGAGACCTGGGGCGGCTCGTGCTAATGAGAAAAGTTCATTTGACTGGGCACCGCATCGGAAGGGCGTGTGAGGGTACATTTGGTATAGCAGGAGTCTGTTACTCTGTGTATCTTCATGTGCTCCGGCCTGACTTCAGCCGTTAAAGGGTCCTCTTGCCTTCTTTGGTGTGTCAGCAATAATGGGGTGAAAGTACTTTCACTTTCAAGTCATAAAAAATAATTCCCTAAAAGCAAGAAAAAGCCATAGTGAGGATGATGTGGCTAATCGTTCTTTTCATTGACGAGGAAAATCACAGCCCAGGAGGCCTTCGTTAGTTATTAGAAAATCCTCAAGGCCCTCCCAGTAAGATACTATTCCTTCCCAATACCCAGAGAAACAAACCAAGTCTCTGAGATTGTGAGCACCTAACAGTGACAGAGCCTCCTGATGGAGTCTGAGAGCCCCACGCCTTTTGAGGGAGTTTGGGTATATCTGGCCCGGAGGTGGATAATTCTCCCAAGAGGGTGGACTTGAAGAGAAAGGTGCCAGCCAACATCTCTCTCACTCACCACCTCCACTCTGTTCCTTAGCGGGAGGCCAGCACCCATGCTGGCTTGCTGGCTCGCTGGCTCGTTCCTTCGGCTTGTTCCTTATTCCTTGGGCTCTGCCTCTGTTCTTCTCTGTATATCTCTCTCCATGTCTGCCTTTCTTCTCAGTCTGTCTCCAAAAATAGCGAGCTCGTTCATGGTATTAGGATCATTAAATTCCTCTTGAGTTGATCATAAAAACAGTCAGATTGGGGGAACTCCGTTTGTTTAATGAGCCCTTTCAATATTTGCAGCAGGCTTTAATTTCACGTGAATCTTTAAACTGCTGAAAGCTTGAGATAGTCTTTTCTCTTGTGTCATGAAAATATTTCCAAAAATGTTCACTAGTTCACTTAAAAATGCAGGATGAGGACCTGTAGCTCAGTAAACGGACAGATGTAGCTGAGTTGATAGGGTGCTTGCCCAGTGTACACGAAGCTCTGTGATTAACTCCCAGTAATATGTAGGCCAGGTTCAGTGCACACATTTATAATCTCCAGTCTCAGACTGTGGAGGCAAAGGGTCAGAAGTTTAAGGTCATTTGTGGCTGCATACTCAGTTTGAGGCCAGTGTGGGACATTTAAGACCCATCTCCAGAAAAATAAAAGGTTTAAAACTTTTTTTTTTTTTTTTTGTGGAAGCAAAATTGACAAAACAAAACAACTCTGCACTTATTTAAAAGTGAACAATGTTATCACTGTTGAGATCCTGAGACCTGTTGCAGAGAAGGTGGTTATATTTCCAGATCTGCCCCAGCCTTTCCTGACCCTTGCTTGTGCCTGCCAGGGAGCCAAGCTGTGTGGACCATGTGGTCCCCTTGCATTTCCCAGGAGGCTTGTGTAGGTGGAGCTTTTATATATGCTATGAGCCCTTATATTTCCACAGTACATTCTTAGGATGTTATAAAGAAAATAGGTGCCGGGTAGTGGTGGCGCACGCCTTTAATCCTAGCACTTGGGAGGCAGAGGCAGGCGGATTTCTGAGTTCGAGGCCAGCCTGGTCTACCGAGTGAGTTCCAGGACAGCCAGAGCTATACAGAGAAACCCTGTCTCAAAAAACCAAAAAAAAAAAAAAAATAATAAAGAAAAGAAAATAGGTCATTACTTGCTAAGAACACAAAACGTGTTTAGTCAGCAAAGCAAATGACAAAACTCTTCCTTTGGTCTGTTCAGTAAAATACAGAGAGTCCAGGCCAGGCCAGGTGATGCTTGGAGTCTGAGTGGCCATGATGATGTTATTAGAAGGATGCTGGCTTGGTTGGGTCTTCAGAACTGAGATAAATCAAATTACTTGACTATAATATAGATTTATCACCTCAACTAAAATTAGCCCATGTCAGGGAGTGGGAGGGGGCAGTTTAAATTAAGCCAAAACTGGCATTCGTCCTGTTTCAGAACATCCTTACATGGAGTGGTGAGCTCAGCTGCTAGTGTCTCTCCATTCTTAAGTTTTACCATGTGGTGTTATGCACAAACTAGCAGGGCCTTTGTGCTGGGCTGTAACTGCTAGGCGTAGATATGCTGTCCCTGCGAATGGCTATGGACCATAGCTCTCTGGCCTCCTACTTAGAACAGTCCATAAAGCTTCTGAACTTTATCTTTCCTTTTGATTTTCTCACATTGAAAAGCCCACCTATTGCTTTTGGAACCACAGTCCCAGGAGTGGTTGCCAGCTCCCTTTCCTGCCAGGTGCTGGTCACTGAGTCCTCTGTCTTCTCCTGCTGCCAGATCGTTACTCTGAGCTTCCACCTCACACCCTTCGGGCACAGTGTTTGTGGCTGACTGGGCTGGGAATCTTCTTGAGAACATAAATAGGATAGCTCTCTCTTATACCTGCTTGGGGGCCTTATATCTAGCCTTTCTCTTATAGCACCTGCACAGTCCCACGTCTGTCTTAGCTGTGGTAGCATCTATATGTCCCTTCTCTGTCTCCCTGGGCGACATCCCCTCTTCTCTGGGCCTGTGAACCTCCGTCCTCCTCTGATGGCTCCAGTTCTGAGAACCACAGGAACATTCCTTGGGAACCTGTTCTCTTGTGGTAGGGAGGTTGCTTCCTGGTCCTGGTGTTCTGATCTTTGTTGCTTATCAGCTGAGCTTATTGTGCCTATAGAGTCCTAGGATAACAGCTGTCTGGAAACACGGTGGCTTGGGCGGTGTGCTTACCACTTAACCACACGCTCGTGTGATGGTGCTGGTTTCATGGCTTTGCAAGATAGAAAATGGGAATATTTAGTGTTTGGCAGAGCAAAGTCCTTACTTCCATACTCTGATTAAATTATAATGATAAATATCACTTTAAAAGAAAATGTAATTGTTTCATTTAATCGATATGATTATTACTGGCACAGCAAATCTATCAAGTGCTAGGGTGATAAATTCATGCTAATATAATTTGTGCTGCACTGCTGTTGGTATCAGCCTTCCCTGGCATCGGTGGATGAGCTATTGAAGTTGATTCTCAGCTTGTTGAGCCTGGAGACACTTGTCAGAGAAGAGGCTTCTGAAACTCAGAACAGCCACCAGAAATGGAGAGGGTACCAGCTCCTGAGGCATCAGTCAGTGCAATTGTCTCTTCCTCTGTCCCGTGGGTTGCCAGTTCTCACAATCACACATGTACCTGCACAGGCATGAGCGTAGTCTGCCTAGTACATGTGTATGGGCTTGTCTGTCTGACCCCCCCTCCCTTAGTTCCTGTCTCCCTCCTCAGCATCTCTTTCCTTTCTGAAGAATAGAGTCTCCGGCTGCCTCATGCCTGACCTGCATGAGGGTTTCTCTATTCTGTTTTGTGCTACAGGTGTTATCTGGTGGCAGTGGCCAACAAGTGGCTGTTAGCCAGTCTTGTAGCAGCTGCGTATAACGCTATGTAAACCCGTTGTCGTTGGAGACATTTTTCCAGGGCTGATTTTTTTTCTAATATATGTTTACTATGTATTTTCTGAACAGAAGAAACTTGTATAAAGTAATTATTTTAACCACATGGCCACACACCCATCACCAGCTTAAACTAGATGGACATTGGCACTTAGTCTGCGCCACGCTGCTGGCACCTTTCCTCGCACACTGATAGATACCTTCTATACTGTGCTGTGAAATTCTGTCTTAGCTTTAACCCTCACTTTTCCATGGACTCATGCAGCCATGCGCTTATGACTTGACTTGTCTGAGAGGAAACTTTAGGTGGTGGTGTCAACATGTATCTCTCATGTTTCTCCTATTTGTTAACTTGGTAGATCAGACTTTTACACACACATATGTGCACCCACACTTAACCCATGTAGCATGTAGTTTCTGTTTCCCCGCTTTACACTCCCAACCCAGGTTCCCTTGGATCCTCGGATGAAAGACACTCATACACATTAGTTTATTTTTAATTTGCTTTTAGTTCAATGGCCAGGCTCTTCTAAGACCCCCTCGAGTGGCATGTTCTTGTCTTCACTCCCAGATCAATACCTCTAAATCTACCCTCAGCTTACTCAGTTACCTTCTCCTTTCTCAGCGCCCTAATCTGCCCTCAGTTTAGTTACTCAGTTACCTCTCCTTGCTTAGCACCCTAAATGTGCTCTCAGCTTAGGTGAGTTTTTTAATTTGCTGCCTGCTATCCCAGGTCCAGTTGGAGAAGCAGCCAATGGCCACTCCACCTGAGATTTCACATGACTGGTGGCTCTCTGTTCCTCTGAAGCAAGGTGAAATACCTTTCCTCCTCTTGCATCTCCTAGCCTGCCTTAGGAAACCAGGAAGTCCCACCTCTTCTGCCCAGCCATTGGCCGCTAGCATCTTTATTGATCGATCAAGAACCAGTTGGGGGACAGGACCTTCAGCATTCACACACAGATTCCAGATCAGAGCATCAGAACCACCCCCTACACCCACCTTGTTGGGTTAAATCTGTTCACCTGTTATTTAGTGCTTGGATGTCTATATGCGTGAGACTGAGTTGTCCTTCCCTTTCTCATTGTCTTGACAGATATGTTAAATGTTTTGGAACAGCCATGTAGGTCTGGAGAGTTTGTTGTAGGGTAAATTTTGTTTTCTGATGCTTTCACCTATGCGGTTTAGTCAGATAGTCTTGTTCCTTCTGACGTCTTTATAAGTCTGTAGTATTCTTGGGATTTGTTAATTTTGCTTAACTTTAAAAAAGTTTTGGAGGTGGAATGCATGTTATATGTTTAGTGCTGCCATAATTTGAAGCGATAATATTATTTTGGCTAGCTCTTGGTGCCTGACAATGCATCTTAAACGTATGGCACATAAAACAGCACCATGTTCGTGATCATCGTGACTAGGATCTTGTGCCCAGTGCAACTGGTGCCTCAGGGGGCCACTTCTGTTTGGAGATGGCGTATGGCTGGAGGTTTGGTTTCAGTTGTTCACCAGGGTCATTGGCTCAGTATCCTACCATAGAAGACTTTTGTAGTGATGTGGCTGACCATCTTCCCACATGATCTCAACACATAGCTAGCTTAGACCGCTTCCCAGTGACTGACATCCCCAGAGACAATCTAGCAGAAATGGGAAGTAGGAACCCACCGCCTCTTTTAGGCACAGGCCTGGTGCTAGGCAGTACCATGCCCACGGAGTAGTTTGATGGACAGAGCAGTCACCTGGCCTGTGGGACTCACAGGGGGCTAAGGACTCTTCACTCAGATTGGTAGGAGCATGTTAATTCATTTCTTGGGGTTCTGTGATGTGTCTAGGTGTCATTGGAGAAGCACGGCAAGGCTTTCCCCCATGGTCTGCTCTCCCACTGCTCTCTGGATCTTGGTGGAGCTGGGTTGTGACAAAGTGAGGTAGCTCTGGGAGCCCATGCCAGGAGCTTTGCGTGCCCTTCTCCCAGGCATTCTGAGGTGATGAAGAAGCCGTTCTGGGCACTTGGCCCAGATGCCTTTGTGCTGGGCTGGATGGCTCTGCAACCCATAGTCCCAGGTCTGTAAGGCATCTGTGAGGAAGCTGTTGACTTTGGTGGCATGAATGTAGGGCTGTGGGCGGCACAGCAGGGAGACTTGCAGGCAGACTCTCTTCACCCTTTCCCTCAGAGGACCTACAGCAGTGTCCTGATGGCAGGGAGCACTCGCAAGAGTTAGGAACTGAGCTGACAACACACACTTTATTTTTGCTTCTAGCAAGGATCTACTCAGAAGATCTACTAGTTACCTCTGTGCATGGCTCCCCAGACACCTAGTAGGAACTCTAGGGCAAGGGCCATGAGTCTGTTGTGCCGAAGAAGCACTCTTTCTGGTTTACAGTTGACAGTTCACGGAGGAGAAATGAGCTGCAGATAATTTCACAGCTTCAACTTCTAGAAGCAGGGTGGCCACCAGGGTAGGTTAAGGGCTGGACACATGGGTTTCTGTGTCTGTATTTTCACACACATGTATTTGCACGTATAATGGATGTATGCATTTGATTTTAAAGAGAGCAAATTTTTCTTGAGGCCTCTTTTCTAATCCTGGTGTCCTGTTAGGGTATTCTGTTTGGCCAGCTATATTTAAATGTGGATGCAATATGTGCATTGACTTGTGGGCAAGTGAACCAAGGCCTGACTTGTTACTGTGTATCCCCTTTAAAAACTCCTAAGAACCTGTTTTAAATGGTATACGCATATATAGAGGAAGAAGACTTTAAAAATCAGAGTACCGAGTCAGTCGCCGAAGACCTGTAATCCCAGGGGAGGTGGGTGCAGGAAGACCTCGGGAGGTCAGCCTACAAGCAAGAGTATCTATCGCTGGAGTTCTTTCCTGAGGTGCTGAAATGCCTTTAACCTTGAGTTAAAGAAGTACCAAGTGACTGAATCTTTTATTACAGAGTGAAGTGTGTCAGACTGGACATGGAGAGCTCACGGTGTGGCTAAAGGAAACAGCCGGCCCAGCGCATCACGCTTTCTATTTCAGTGCTGCGGAGCTGGGAGCTCGCTGAGCTCGCCCTGAAGGAGTTTTGCCTCAGGATTTGAGCCAAAATAAAAACTAAACAAATTTCAAGGTAAGTAAAAATCTTTTTAAAATCTCATAAAATCTCACCAAAGATGACTTTTGTGCCAGGTGTGGTGGCAGAGGCCTGAATTCTAGCCTTTCAGGAGACTGACTGAGGCAGGAAGAGTAAGAGTTCAGGGGCAGCCTGGGATACATAGCAAAGCCCTGTCTTTTTTTTTTTTTTTTTAAGTTTAATTAAATTATTTGGCTTACTGTTGGAGTGTATTTCCATAATCCCAGCACAGATTGTTATCCTGAGCTAGCTCACGAACTTCTTCCTATGGCCACCGATCATCTTTAGACCTCACACCCTCCAGCCTTCCTTGGGGCTGCCTCTCACTTCATCACTGTTGATAAAGCTTGCGCTTTGTACCTGGCACTAGGCAAGGCCTCATGAGAGCCTTTTACCACTCACCACTTTTTCTTCGAATTTTCTTTGGTGTTTCATCTTTATGGCTGTCAGTTAGGGTGGCATCTGTTCTTGTGGGGGTGCTTGAAGCCCTTAAAGCACTAGTACGAAGGTAGCTCCATTACAGCTGTATTCTAAAATATGAAAGAAGTTTCTTCTTGGTGTGGAGGAAAGGGCAGCTGGGAAAACTGTGGTGGCGGAAGGTGCTGAATTGAGTCTTGAGACCAAGGAAGGATTCGTGGTGGCACTTTGAGCTCAGCTAATGACCACCTGTTTTTGACACGCCGCAGAGGTAAAGCATCATGTTGATTCTATGTGTAGTCCTGGCTTTGCTGCTTCCTCACTTACAGGCTGATGTTGAAGAGCACCCTTGTGTGGCAGCTGCCGTGTGAGACATCCTCGGAACAGCAAGGGCTAGTCTGCACTGCCGACTAGAGAACCTTGGGTAGAAGTTTCCGAGAATACATGTGGGCAAAGCAGAACAGCTCCTAGACATCTCTATGTCTGGGGAGCAGCAGTGGGCTCGTTTCTGACCATTGGGTTTTGAATTTGTGCTAAGAAAGACCCTACCTGTGCCCAGAAATGTCTTAGAAAGAAACTGAGAGCTTTAAAAGAGAAGGAGGCAGGAGGTGGGAGAACCAAACCACAGTTCCCTTCGTCATTGATGTGCCAGTAAGCAGAGTTTTATTGTCACGGACAGCCCATCTTTTAGCTCCATGGAATGGGAAGTCAGTTTCTCTGTAACCAGAGTATTGTGAGAGACACTGAAGATCCCGGAGTTGAATGAGTCTAGAGACTAAGGAAGGATTCACACTGCCACTTTGAGCTCCACTAATGGCCGCCTGTTTTTAACATACCACAGAGATAAAGCATTGCATTGATTCAGTCATGTGTGTGAGGCAGCAGGATGAGCTGTTTATATCCTTTTGCACAGTTGTTCTTAGAGAAATACAGGAAAGTCAGGCCACAAGGAGCTCCGTGCAGCAGATGCCCAGAAAGCAAAGCTACCGGCCAGCCGGAGTGCTAAACTTTGCGCATTGTCTCCTCCTACTGGCTCTGTGAATCAGTGCTAGCAGCAGTGTTGAAACAGTGTGTTGCTTTTACCTCAGATGATGTGAGCTAATTTTGTCAACAGTTTGATCTTTTGATTTTTTTTTCTTCATCTGATTTGAAGTAAAATAAACATGTACGCTTTGGGCTATAGTAGTCCTCCTCTTGATTAGGTTACCACATCTCCTACTTCATGACACGTACCCTCCTCAGACAGGCATGGCGCAGTCCAGGGACTCTGCATCTAGTGCCAGCAAGGTGGCTGTGTCCCCTTGGCTCGCTCCTTAAGAAGTGGTGCATAGCTCAGGAATTACTTCTGACAGAGGTGTCAAGTACTGGGGTTTCCTGTTGAGGTGGTGCAGTCTTGTGTTCCTTCTACAATGGTCGCATTGGAGAAAAACACACGATAAAGATATGTAAACATCATTGTGCTTGTGTATGAAACACCAGTAGGTCTTGGCGTAGCTCACGTAGACAGCTTTTGGTGTGTGTGTTAGTCAGGGTTCTCTAGAGGAACAAGAGTAGATAGAATGGACATCTGTATGTGAAAAGGGATTTCTTAGAATGGTTTACAGGTGGTAGCTTTGCTTGTCAGACAGTGGCTGTCTTCTGACAGAAAGGTCAAGACTCTGGTAGTTGTTCAGCCCAAGAGGCCAGATGTCTCGGGATTCCTAGAGAGCTGCTGATCTTCTGGCTGTCCTAAGGAATCCTGGAAAAGTGGGCTCTAATACCAGCAAAGGAAGGCCTCAGCAACAGGGTATATGAACAGCGAGGGTGAGGGCAAGTAGGCAAAAGCAGAAGAGTCCTCCTTCCATGTTCTTTTGTGTGGGCTGCCACCAGAAGGTGTGGCCCAGACTGAGGGTGGCTCTTCCCACTGTCACATGATCCAATCAGGAAAATCCCTCACAGGTGTGCTTAACTGCTTGATTTTTAGTTGATTCCAGGTGTAGTCAAGTTGACAGTCAAGGTTAGTCACCACAGGACAACACATAGGTCTGTTCTGGGTGGGTCTTGCTCATCTTTGAAGTCCAGAAGACCTGTGTTACTGATGACCAAACCCTTGTAACCGTTATCTCTTGACACCGTCTATCTCCCCTCCCACTGCATGCTCTCACAGTCCCAACTGTCTGCCTGTGTGGTGCACGATCCACCGTTCTCACGAGGACCTGGCCCGTGCCAAGATCAGAACACCTCCCGCACAGGGACTGGTGCTTCAGAGGACTCCAGGTGCTAATACAGGGGCTGCGGGGGCAGCAGTCTGGAAGGGGAATGAAAACTCAGCCATGAACTGGGAGGAGTGCACCCCAGAGCCCTGAGAAGCAAAGCTCCTGTGCATAGGACTAGTCCCCATCTTTCCCTAGGAACCTGTCCATGGGCTGTTTGATTATTTCCTTCAAAATATTCTTTATAGGGAACTGGAAGAGCGATAAGGCTTTTTAGAGGGTAAAAGTGCTTGTCACCAAGCCAGAAAACCTGAGCTTGGTCTCTGAGACACACATGGTAGAAGTGACCTAACCAACCTCATAAACTCACACACATAAATAAAAAATCTGCACGTGTGCGTGCACGCACACACGTGCGTGCACAGACACACACACACACACACACACACACACAAATAAATAAGTGTAATTTGTTTTAAAGAAACTGGAAGCTGGAGAGATGACTTAGTTCAGTTCCAGCATACACTATAACTCATAACTATCTATAACTCCAATTCCAGGACATCCAGTGTCCTCTTCTAGCCTCAGTAGGTACCAGGCTCACACATGGTGCATAGATATTCATGTAGGCAAAAACACCCATACATATAAACTAAGAATAACAAAGAAACTGAGTGTGAGGAAAGTTTTCCTCAGGGAGCTCTCTGAGCAGGGGTTACGAGAACTCATGACTTGGAACTGGCCGGTCAGAAGTTCAGAGGCCTGGGCTTGAAGCTCTGGGAACAGAACCCTCAGCCACTGGAACTGACACGCCTCACATAGACAGTTTCAGAGCTTCGCTGGATCAGAGGCACCAGCTGTTCAAGAGCTGGTGTCTTGCTTCCTAGTGGGAAGAAACTGTCATATGGGGGCACAAAGATGAACCGTCCCATAAGAGCAAGTGCACTTTCTTCCAGCCTTATTAACTCGCCCTCATCTGCAGAACACATTCACGTACCACCGCAGATCAGAAGGGCTTCGGAAGACAGACTTCACTGCTGGCTGCACTGCCGCTTTGCAGGGATCTAGAATAGCTTTCTCAGAAGTCCCTGTCACCCCAGGCAGGGTTTGGGGATCACTTACTTGACATTTTATCTTGAACTAGGAGCCAAACCCAAGAAATAGATCCATACCAGGCTTCCCCGATGGAACTTCTCCTTAGTCTTCCTGTGCTCATCAGCCAGTACGTGGAGCTGATGCTTGGTATCTGAGCTACACGTCAGATATTGTGAACAGTTCCTTCAGACAGGGCATGCTGAGGCCAGAATGAGCCAGGATAACTATTGGGACATGGACGTTGACTGCAGAGGGCAGAGGAAGGTGTCACTCCCTTGGTGGTAGTGTAACAGTAACTGCATTGCTTGTTGTTGTTGTTGTTTGAATAGGTCAGAATCCTTCTAAGTCTCTTATTAGAATTGTGCTCTACCCTGGGCAGTTGCCCAGGCTCTCCCGTCCCACTCTCTCTGGCTTATAGGTTGCTGATTCCCTTCTGTCTCACCCTACTCCTGCCTAGCTGTCCATAACAGATCTATTAAATTATCTATTCAGAATCCTGCAGTGGGTTCCACTTCATATTGCCAACTTTCCCTTAGGGCTCACGTCTCTGCTTAAGACTGCCAGCGGGTACACATGCTTGAGAGAATGTGCCTGGCCTTGACTTTGTCCTTTGTACAGTCACCCTTTCTCTGTGTGGTCAATGGGCCTTGACAGTCTCTGGCCATGCAAACCTGACAACTCTAGCGAGTCACAGAAACACCACATAAAGTTTGCTTCAGGCCAGAGACTAAGGAAGGGGGTCAGCTGCCAGGATGGGTAGCACTCTGGCCAAAGCTGTTGTAGGTGAAGGAGATATCCAGGGCCTGCAGTATTCTATGTTCTGCCCAACGCTAGAGCAGCTCTTTTGAGTGGCCTCTTCTGGACAGCAGGTGGCGCTGTGGGATCACTCCAGAGAGAGCAGGCCGGCAGCAAGCTGAGCAGAGCTGTGAGTGGGTATCACAAGTAGACTGAGTTACAGTCCCTCCTTTTTAACATGGAAGGTATGGGCTTGCTAACCCCCAAGAAGGGTGCATGTGTTGTCACCACTTATTTTTCACAGGAACTGTGGTGTATTAAAGAGTAAAGCCAGTGCTTTCGCCGTAGTTAGTATGGTTACACGTAGACACAGAGTCTAAAGGTTGGCGTGCTGGAGTGGCTCTTCACCTCAGCCAGGCCCCTCAGTGCAGCATCAGTCCTGACTGCATGAGAGCCACCAAAACTGAGACATCTCTGCCAGCGCTGAGCAGGTCTGCACTCCCAGTTAGCCCAGGATTTGTCCCAGGGCTGCCTTCTGTGATTAACAGATCAGGGAAGTAAGAGAGTGGGCACTTACACACAAGCCTGGCCCATTGGGGCGGAGAGCCTTTTGATGGAGGTATTTTACCATGGTAATGCGTGGACTGTGCAGATAATGGACTATATAACTCCATTTTAAACAAGCATGACACGAATGGCTGTAAAGCAGTTGATGGGTGTCTGTTCACCTCACACAGCCACTCCAAAACCTTCTTACTGATGTTTGGTAAGATTTAAATGGGCTGGTACATGTGTAGGGACTGGTAGTGTGGGTGAGGACCACTGAAGCGCTCACAGTAGCATGTTCCCCGGGGACATTTCTGCGATACCCCCATCTCATCTAAGCCACTCTGCTCATAATCCAGTGTGCCTCTGCAGGTGAGCACCAACCACATGTTTCCAGCGTAGGCTTTTTCCTCTTGGTTCCAGACTCAGACCCTGCCTGGTTGCATCCTCCTGTGGATCTGCAGACACCCAGCTCCTGCTCCTTTGTCCTGTGTTCTCCCTTCTGTTCTCCTTTGCGTTCCTTTTGGATTCCACACTCCTATCCAGGAAGCCCCCGTCCGTACTTCAGAGCACCATGGGATGCTTGCTTCCTAGTTCTTGCACTGCTATCCCCAAGTCCTGCCTTGTGTTCCTGCATTAAGCCTTCCTCCGGACTGTTCCCTGCCAGCCTCCAGCATTCTTAAAAGTAGGTCAGAAGCAGATGAAAACTCTTGGTAACAGTCCTGCTTCCTGCTTCAGTCCCCTCTGGTGAGTGGCTGCCACTTTCCCTAGGAAATCCCACATGCTGAGCCCACGAACCCCTTCCTTCATCTCTGCTTTGCTGCTTGGCAGTTAGTCTGGTGCCTAGCTGCCCCTAGACACTGCCTGCAGAATATGCATGCTTGATGCTGGTGGCCAGTTTCCTTCCTGCCTTATCATTGTGGAGAAACCTTACCTCATGCTGACCGCCCCAGGCATCTTTCTACCATCCACAGGGCATGCTGTTATTTAGTTGTCTGACATTCCCTGTGCATCCTTCTTGTCCTTGTTTGAATGTAGTTGCCTGACAGCAGCCATGTGTTTTTTGTTTCCTGATGTCTCTCAAGCACTGAGGACATGCTGTGTGTAGTGGAAATCCAATAAATATGAGATAGATAAGGGGATATTTTGGTGGTTTTCTCATTAACAAATACTTGTGAGGTGTTTTCATGTTCTTTGAAGAGATAGCTTAGTGGTTACAGAGGACCCAGTTTGTTCCCAGCATGCATTGGGTGACTCACAACCATGCACACCATCACATCAGATCCAGAGTATTTGATATCTCTCTGACCTCCAAGGGCACCAGGTGCACACATATATACATAACCAAATTTAAACATTTTTAAAAAATATTATATTAAGGAATGCTACTACTTTTTTTATTTAAGATGTCTTATTTATTTTGTTTGCTTTTCAAAACAGGGCTTCTCTATAGCCCTGGCTGTCTTGAAACTCTCTCTGTAGACCAGGCTAACCTCAAACTCAGAGATCTGCCTGCTTCTGTCTCCTTAGCACTGGGATTAAAGGTGTGAGCCAACACACCTGGTTTAAAGTCCTTTTTAAATTAACCCATCCATTATCAGGGAAGCCATGTCTGGCTCACTAGATAAGTGCATTCTGCAGCAGGTTGGTTGGGTTTTTTTTTTTTTTTTTTTCTGCATGAATCATCAGACTTCTGTTTTGATATTTCTCTTAACTAACCCAGAAGACATTGGAAGGCAAAAAGAGTTGAGTTGTCTGTTCTGCTCTGTAGACTGGGGATAACTCAGTGTAAATCAACATGTGCTAACCACAGTGGTGACAACAGCATGCTTCCTGGCCATATACCCCAGCTTCCCATAGCTCTCATGCTGTGTGTCTTATTAAACTGACTTTCAAAAAGGCCAAAGATACACCAACCATGGGCCTGAAGAGAGAGGGGGACTGTCTCATGAGATCCAGATAGCTGCTCAGAAGACAAGTGCACACAGCACCAGTTTGCACCAGTTTATTCACTGTTGCCTAAGTACTGCAGGTGGCTCCCTGTAACTGAGGGGCCAGAGAGCCTTCCCAGTTCCCTGTTACAGTAACAGAGAGTCACTTTCCTTTATGATTGTCTTCTCTGTGGTTTGGTGCTCATTCCTGTAGTTGTGTTTGACTCCACGATGGGAGCCATACTTTGTACACCTGATTGTCACTGTGGGTTTGGAGTCGGCGGATGTCCAAGCACAGTCACATGACTGCAGCCAGGATTTTTGTCCACCGTGACTTGGGACAAGAAACTATAAAAACCGCCACCTGGGTTGGAAATGTCATGACTAGATGTTTTTCAGAACAAGTCATCTGCCCCCAAGGCATCCTGAGGGCACAGGAAGAACACAGACACAGCAGAAAAGGATTTCCCTAAGCCCAACTCAGGTACCCCTGAACTGTGGCTGGCAATCTCCTCAGCCTTATTTTCACAGGCTCATTAGAGCTGTGGGAGAGGTCTAGATCACTCTGCTGCTGGTAGCCAGGCCTATGTGACCACCTGATCCCTCTATGCTGCCTCTAGGTAGCTCTGCTGTCTCCTTGGCAGCCCCTCCCACCCATGATGAATGCCTGGCGGAGGCCTAGTGAGGTGACAGGTTGACACACAACCCTCTCTGACTAACACTGGAGACATGCCAGTGTTGCTCTAAAACTATTTTCTGTGAAAAGGTTCTTTGGCTTCCCAGGTATGGGAGAACCTTTTAAAGGTGCTTCCCCCAGTCTGTCCTTAGGGATACTGTTTGTACCCCAAGGACTGTCCTCTGTTCCCAAGTGCCCAAGGCCCCCACAGCCTCAGGGAGCATAACACAGTGTAAAAGGCATTAAGGCTGAATAATTGCTTGTAGGTATTGGGCTTGCCTCTGACTGCTCTTGTCCACTCTGACCCTCATTCGAATCTGTGGGATGTCTATCTCCAGTCATGGATTGAAACTGTGGGAAAAATCGCATCTGGGCTGAGCATGTACAGGCTTTCCCTTGTCAGCTCTAAACACTATTGTTGTTGAGAAATGGATTCATATAGCGCGGTATTCATACAACAGTTGTGTTGTACTGGGTATGAAGAGTTCTTGGGATTTAAAGTCTGCAGGAAGATGTGTGCACAGGTCATCCAGATACTATGCCACTTAATGTCAGGGACCTAAGCATCTACAGATTGTAGTATGGGGGCTGGTATGTTGGCTCAATCCACAGAAGATGCTGAGATGCAGTAGCCCTAGAATGATGGGTAAGAGTCCTGAAAGGTGGGAGCTTCGTGGGTGGGACAAGGCCATGCTAAAGCCAGAGCCTAGATAAGTGGGTTCCAGGCTGGGTTCTCCTGTTGATGACACTAAAACATGCTAAGGTGGTCTGTGCAGGACCTAATCAGGAGAAGGAAGTGTGACAAGGTAGCCACCATCTTCCTACCTGGGCTTAGGAGAGTCATGATAACCCCTGTTGTTCTGGCCTCCAGCAGTCCAGAGAGTGAGAACAGTGCTGACTTCTCCCTGCATCAGCTGATTACAACAACTCCCTCTCAGGAGCGGAATTCTGCATCCTCTGGCGTCTGACCTTCCCCAGGGAAGCATGCTTCTGTCCCCTGCTGCCCACCTCAGGCCTGGCCTGAGAGCCTGCATCCTGTCTTCTTTGCTAGTCTTCCATCATTCCTTTGCCTGCTTTACAGCTATGATGGTCACCACCCTGTCTCTTCACATCCCACCCGCCTGCCTTTCCACTGTAGGATATATATGTGGATTCCGCACGGCTCTCAGGACAAGTTCTAAACATTGCTTCACCTGGAAAGAGCCCTTTCAAGTCATGCCCCACTTGCCACCTAAGGCACTCACTCATTTGTGCCACCACAGGTTCAGCCTCACCTTTCCAAAGGGCTCTTGTTCTTGGGTTTCTTAGCAGATACTTCCAGTGTTCTCCAATCTTGAAAATGTCTCCCAAGGGGGGCACTTCTGCCTGGTGTGTTCAGAGCTTGCATCATTAATAAGCTGAGACTTCACCATACATGTGCATGAGCCATCGTCATTTCCCAGCGGCAGGGACATCTCCAGGACAGCTGCTGCCTGCTGTCTGCTACCTGCAGCACCCCTCCATAGCCTGGACCTGTTGGAGCAGCATGGAGGCTTGAGACAAGCCCTGCTTAGAGTTTTAAAGTACTTAAGTCAGTGTACTACAGACACAGTGGTTCTGCTCGCTGACAAGTGTGCATTCGAAATGGAAAGATGGGATTTTAATGACTGAAAGTTGGCTACATAGCAGAGACGCCTGAATCAGTCACAGCCACATGTCTGGGCATTCTGTGGAAAGCTTACTCATGTTGGAACGAATAGTGGATCAAGACATGATGTTTTTGTTGGTACCTAAAGGAGTGTTGGCAGCTAGGCCATAGTATATTTTTATTCGTTTTAAGAGAGTTTTTAAAGATAAAAACAAGACAAAAATGTGCAGCAGAGACACATAGCCTTACTGCCTGTCTGGCCCTTTACTAAGAAGTATGCAGGGTCTTGATCTAAAGGATTAAAAAATAAAATATATAATTGGAGGTATACAAAGTTTGAACATATTTCTCCAGAGTGTCATATGTTTAAGTAAAGTAGGATTTTTCACATTTTAAAAAAATATTTCTGATTTTCAAAGGTTATAAAACAACTGTCGATGTGTCAAAATTACTTAAACAGTTTAAATTTGTTAGGTCCTGTTAACAGTTCTGCAAAGATAAAAGCTATTGGCGGCTCTGTTATCCAGTGTTCACCGAGTTGCCAGTGTGGAGTAGAAGGCGTGTCTTCCGGGGAGCATGCCGTGCACATTCACATTCAGAAGGTTCCCGTGCGGCTGTCGGTGTTACACTAACTCACGCACCTTCCGAGTGACCAGTTGTGAATGGGTGCTGAGCACCGTGGGTGAAGGTTTCTTTTATGCTATGCATGGTATGAGGAGAGAACGGACACATGTGTTTTCTCTACTCACATCCTCCATGTTGTTAATTCTCCTGACAGTTCTTCTGCAAAGCATTCCATGCAGGGACCCAGGACTGAGAGGCAGTGGGAAGTCTCTGTGGAGTCTGACAGCGTGTATCTCTCTGGAGCAGTTTTAGGACTGGGGATTGCTGTGCCAGCATTACTGTTGTCTCCTGAGCAACAGAGGTCCCATGTGCTATGTGATGTGCATGTATGTGTGTACCTGTACATCTGTGTGTGCTTGTACAGGCGTACACATGCAAGTTATGGATGTGTGGCGTGTGTGTGTGTGTGTGTGTGTGTGTGTGTGTGTGTGTGTGTGTATGTATGTGTGTATATGTAATGTGCATGTATTTGTGTATTCATGTCTGTGGGATATGGCCCTGCTGATCAGAGTGCTGTCTTAGGCTAGGCTGGATCTGTATGTTAGAACCCTAGGCATGGCGGAAAACACAAAGCAGCTAGTGTCTTCCCCAGTCCTTAAGCACCCTTCATCAGTGACCATGATCTACACTCTTGAAGGATCCAGGCCAGCCCTGGTTCCAAGCACATGACTGAAAAGAGGAGGGGGCAGCATCAGAGAGACTGCGCCTGATGGTGGACTTGTCCGGGGAACTCTCCTGGACCAGCTGAGCTCCCCTTTCACACTCATGACTTCTCTCATCTCTCTTGTTCACCTATCTGTATCATGCTTTGCGGCTACCCATTTTTGGTTTTGTTTTTTCCTCCAGCTCTCACTCCACAAACTACTCTTTCATTGGTGCTTTTATTTTTAATGTAGGAGTTTTTGTTGAGACGGGACTTCAGTGTTTGTCGTGGGAGACTATTTTCCCAGAACTGTTTGCAGGCACTGCGCTACTCTCCTTCCTTGCCCTGTGCTTTGAGGGTTAAATATCACATGTCACTTTCTGGGTGGTGTGTGAGGAAATCATTGTGTGTTTGGGTCCCATTCAACCCAATTCTGCCTAATTCTGAGGCTTGATGAATGAGCCTGAGACGGAGAAGCAGTCAGTCGCTTGCATCCTGCCGGCAGGGGTGGTTGTCACCTCAGCCTCAGCTCTGCACACTGAAATAATCCTCCGTGTTATTGCTGAGTGACCAAGGCACGCGGAATGAGCTTGGGACTAGCAGGGGCTAGCAGCCACTCGTCGATCCATATGGCATCGCTGGGCTTGGGGACTTTGACCGTGGGTGCCTTCTTCAGCTTCGTGGGGCGTCGGTATAAAAGGAGGCGCAAGAAACGCTCTGAAAGGAAAGGTAATTGCTCGGACATGTAGGTGGAGTTTGCACGCCACACCATAGTGTCTTCTGAGGTGGGCTGCCTGTGGCTCAGCCTTGCCAGTGCCCGCGCTCGCTTTCTTCTCTGCTCCACTGTTGATTTGAATGTCTCTCTCTTGCTGATACTTTATGGAATTTGATAGGCAGGCAGACAAAGGAACCTTTGAAGCTGCGTTCCTTAAGTGTGAGCAGAGGTCCTTTGAGCTTCCGTCTGCAGGGTGCTTTGGGAGGGTGTTTGTGAAGCCGTGGAAGTTTGAAGCATGAGTATTACAAGGCTTCTCTGTCTAGAGAGATGATTCGTAACAATCACTTTTGCTGCCGCTCTTCATGCGTGCCTCTTTTGCCCTAAATTTGCTTATTTTACTGGGAGGGTAAGACCATAACGGTTACTGTGGAAATACTTTTCTTCTACAGAAGCAGAGATAAGCCCTTCACAGTCAGCACTCGGCTTACTTCAGTACTTAATTCCACTCAGTGTTTAAGACATTAAAATCCATAGGTGTTTTTTTCTTTTTTTTTTTTTAAATAAGATTCAAAAGTTTTTATAGTAGTAAAAACATCATGTGCCCTCAAGGGCACAGACAGTGTCCACTACTATAAAAACTGCAAACCATTAGCTTGTAGAGGGAAAACATTCCGTATGAGCTATCACCAGTTACTGTCTCCATAGAATTGGAAATATTAAAAACTGTCCCAGTAAACAACTGCGTCTAGCTGGGAACAGCTGGCCATACTGCTCACTGCCCCTGCCTCCACTTCCTAGGCATTGCCTCAGTGCTACCGCCCCGTAGGGCTAGGACATGACCCGTCACCATGGCAAACTCCGTAGCCAGCAATGGTAATACCTCAGGAAATAAATGAGCTATAGTTTTTTTTAAAGGATGAAGAAGAAATTCATTTTAGAGCCAGCAGTCTTTGTAGTTTGTTCAGTGTAAATCTGGAGTCCTTAACAGAATGCCAGGGGTATATATTAGGAGGGCATCATGGTCCTTACATCTTTGTAGGCAAAGTACGTGTGCTTATTACTGTATAGACAGAACAAAGGGAAGCTCAAAAGGGCCAGTTTATTACTGACTTGCTCTCATCTTAGAAGAGTCCTGCTGGCCTTTGTATCTTCAGTTGACTTTTGTAAGATAGGAAGTCACAATGCCAGTCAAGAACACAGAAGCAAAACTATGGGGAGTGCTGATCCATTAGCCCAGTTTAGAAATGCCACTTGTTCTGCGGTTCCTCAGCACGAGCCACTTAGCTGGGAGAACGCTGGGACATCCGAGCCTAATTCTGAGCACATCCTTTGGACTCCCTGCAGTCCCAGCTCAGGGAAGCTTCCTCAAGTACTCTGGGGCTGTGTCAGCTGCAGGAAAAGCTCTGCTGCAAGACCGCCTTCTTCAGACCACCGTCTTAAAAGAGTAGAGTATCACACGGGCGCAGCCAGGCCTGTATAGGATGGGACTTGGCTCCTGGCTGGGCTTCCAGATAAACTCATCGTCAGTTACTGAGCAGCGTGACCGTGTATAGTGGCATCTGCTCTTGGTGGATTATAATACGTCTCTGAAACTAATAGAAACGCCTTTAAAACAGTGGAGGCTGTGAAGACTACACATGTGGTTACAGCAAAGTTATTTAAGATTGGAAGTGTGAGCTTTTTAAATACTTTAAGGGGCTACAGATCATGTTTAATGAATTGTGTGTGTGTTTTTTTTTTTTCCTAAGACTGGGATAATGCATGCTTTGAAAAGTTTGGTTTTGTGGTGAAACTGTAGTGACAAGCTGCTTGTTGAACTGTGACAACAATACATCTTCATTGATTTTCCTCCTGCCTCCTTCATTTCCCGTGTGGCTGCTCTGCCCCCACAGGACAAACATTGGTTGGCTCGTGTGCAGCTCAGGAGGAGCCACCAAGACAGCAGAAAGTCCTATGGGAAAAAAAGCTTTTTAGTCCTGGTGCTGACCAGGCAAACGCTTCTGGTCAAGGCCTGAGAGGAGCTTTTGACATGGTCCGACTGTGAGGCACATTAGAGTCTGATTGGGGGTCAGTTGCCAGCCACCACATAGGTGACTGGTGGGGTGAGCTGAAATTCAGAGGTACTCCTTTGCTGTGTTCCCCACGATCACCACCACATTGTATGTGTAGGGTCCCATGTCTGTGTCCTGTCCTTCTGCTTTCTCTCTGAGTCTTTTGTTTGTCCCAAATGTGAGAGCATCTTTAGTTTGTTCCCAGTTCTTCTGCACGTACTCAAAGGCCGTCGTCAGGTGTCTTGATCCGAGGCCAGCCTCCTCTGCCTGGTTTCCAGGGTGGAGAAATGAGTGGGATTGGGCACGTTACAGTGAGCTCTAGCTCAGCAGAGGCACGCACTCTGAGTACTGATGGAAAGTTACCCTGAGACTCAGAGCATCCTTCCCTGCTCAGTGAGAAGAGGACAGCTGGTCATGAGTGACTCCAAGCTGCTGTCATGAAGTCTTCCCCTTAGTCTCAGCTCGAGTCCAGACAGAGGGAATCTTCGGAATGTGGGATGGAGTGGCACTAACCCATCTGTGTATCTGCCCACCTAGCTAACAAGTGCCCACAAGAAACTTCTGCCTACTGGCATCAGAGATTTGGACTTTCACAGCACAGATGTAAACACAGGATTTCAGTAGTAAGAATGGTGCTCTTGACTGTCAGGCTGAAGGTTTGCTCTGGAATAGGCCATATGAAATCTCGTGTGGCTAGGGAGGTGGCTTCTGTGATATGTGGCTGCCATGTTGTTTATGCAGGTAGGACATTCCGTAGACTCTGGGAGACTAAAAGACAATCTGTGATGTCAGCTATGAGAGGGCCTCAAGTGTAGAAAGATGCCACTGACTCCCCCCCCCCCACACACACACACTGAAGAGCCGCACTTGTGGGTAGATAGCTCAGACTTCCTAGAATGTGCTGTTACAGATACAGTGTATGTCTCATTGCATTTGTGCGCACGGCTTCATGGAACACATGAGGACCTTGGTTGCAGGGCAGGAGCTCCTCTCAGAGAGGGTACACTTTGTGGCGGCAGCACATTCCAGTTTAGCAGCTGAAATACTGAGTCACACTTGGAATGTGAGAGAAATCGGGTCCAGAATAAATCTCAGTAACGCCAATTCCCAGTGTAAATGCTAATATTGAAAATACAGTTTTAGAAACATTTTCAGTGGCTTTGCTCTGTTTAGTTGTCCCATGGGAAGGAGAGCTAATTAAATATAAGCAGAATATTCTAGATTTTATGTGCCTAATATTCATACTTGTTAGAATTGTTCTGAATATAGCTTTAACTTACTGTGAGGCTTTAAACTGCACACTAAACTGCATGCTAAGTATTTTATACTTTGTTGCATGATTTGGTTATGATGCAACCATATAACTGTTCTTCCTAAAGAGAATGGTCTGGATTTGGTTTTTTCAACTACTTCATAGGTGGAACTTGGGCTTATTACCTCGTTTTGGGTCATTATGTTCTTAAATTTAAGCTCCATTTACATGTGTATCTGGAAGATAACAGAAAACAAGTCGAGCTGTGTCGTGAATGTGTTTCTTTAGGGATTATTTTAATTTTCCTGAGATAAACAGCTAGAGTTCAGAGATCTGCAGGTAATGCGGCAGGTACAGCCAGCCCGTGTCTGCTGACTGTGGTTCCACTGTCCAGGGTTCTATCACCATCAGTTTCCCAACTCACCAAGAACAGTCACAGGCCAAGGGCATGAAGAAGCATGACTGAAGGCTCTGTGCTGGCCTGGCTTCTCGCTGAAATATATTTACATTGACAGGAGCACTCACTGTATGCAGGCCATATGAGTGCTAAATCACAAGGACCCACTCTGTGGCCTGCAACCCCCGCACGCACACTCTCTCCATGAGGAAGGCACGTGACTGCTGACGCCAGGTCAGAGGGCCTGCAGACTCCAGCACCCCCACCAGCCACTACCCTGTCTACCTCAGACTCTTACTGGTTTCTGCTAGACGGGGACCCGAACAGCAGAGAATTTATGTCCTTCAGCAAAGATAAATGAAAAGAACCTGGAACACACTGTTTAATCTTGACTCCGTCAAACACTTTCCATTTGATCCTTTCCACTTAGAACCCCTTCCAGGTTAAGGCCCTCAGTTTGCAGCCATACACTGTTAAGTAGACTTGGCACAAAGGAAGCACATGTGGCCGATGTGGTCTCCCAAAGCACCTTGGACCATTGAGCACAGATGTGACCAGGAATGAGGGCACCCTGACTACATACCCACCTCTGTGTACCCTGGAAAATACAGGGGTATGTGCCACAGACAGAGACCAAAAAAAAAAAAAAAAAAAAAATTCTCTCGTGGGGGGGCTCTGAGCTCTCCGTGGGGTTTGTCGGCTGCTTGCAGGGCGGGTGCTGCAGATGAGGGGACTGCTCTCTGTGAGGATCTGGGACACCCAGAGGAGATGCTGGCTCTGGGCTTTTGAGGCCATGAGTACCTGCAGTTCCATCTTGACAATAAGTGTGTGTGGCACTTCCAGGGGAGGGAAGGCATGGGTGTAGACGGCATGCTGAGTAAAGCGGAGCTGGTGGGGCACTGGGACTCCGGTCTTCACTGTGATTACCCCATACTTGCCCTTTCTGTATGACGCTATTGACCCCGCCACTACCTGACATTCTTGATAAACTCAGCTGGTGTTCAGCCAGGCTGAGCCTCGCAGCCCCAGCTGTGTATGTCCAGGCACAGTGGGGGAGTGTTTACTTAGTTAGTGTGGTTGGTCTCATTTGGTCAGATTGCTTCTAGCTGGCACATTTCAGTAAATATTTCAAAGTGGAAATAATTGATGAAACCCGTGTTTTCTCTTTTGGTAAAGAATGGTCTGCCGCTGTTTTAATGACGGACGAGCCAATGCAGAAACAGCAGGTACCATCCAAAACACAGCTCAGCACCTAGTCCTCCTGGCACTCAGTGGGTTACCTTGAAGAAACAATGTAGCAGTCATAAGATGGTGGGGAAGCTGGGGATCTCGGCTGTGGTGGTGCAGGATATAGATGCACCTCTGTGTCTAGCACACGCATTAAAGGAGTTGAGTAGAGCTGGGAGGGGCAGAGCTGAGCCCTCACTCAGCCCATCTTCACTGGGCTGACAGGCAGTTAAGGAGATGAAGCCGGCTTCACCCAAGTGGGCTTCAGGTATGCAAGGAGGGAGACAGTCTGCAAGCCGTTGACCCACTGTGCCTGGAGTGGGCGCGGCACCTGGAGGGGACAATGGTTGAAAGTCTCTTTGAGTGGGTGTTTGGCTTGGGTTTGTTTCGAGAGGAGGCGGGAGCCCTGCAGTAATTTAGGGGAAAGCACTGTAGATTCCCGCACTTGGAGAAATCACATCCAGGCTTCTAAGGGAACCTGGTATTAACCCAGTAAAAAAGAACCAGAAGCCATTGATGGGAGGTGCTTAGAGTCCAAAGAAAGGTAGATCTGGGATGTCAGGTGTTGTGGTTTATCAGAGACTGACAGATGAAAGCGTGGTCAAGGCGGCTGGAAGAATGACGCGTCCCCACTTCTTGAGGCGGAACGAGGATACTTGTCGAGTATCCATCCAAATGGCTTTCATTCCTGCTGGAGTGAACCTATGTTTGGATCCAGCTAAAGTCAAAGGTGCCAGCACATTCCTGGTACTGACCTTGAGTAGGAAATGATACAGCAAATAGGTCAGCATGGCTCAGAGGCTTCCTAGCAGTTGTCACTCAAGATGAATACATTGTCAGGCTGCATGCTTCCATCCTGGGCAACAGCACAGCCAATGGCCCGTGAGGAGAGTCTCAGGCGGGCCATGATAGGACACACCGGGACATGTGTGAACCTGGGGGCTTGTGCTTCCGGGTACTTCTGGTTTGCATAGAGACTACCCTGGATACTGTGAGGGCAGAGGCCAGTGGCTGATACCTCTAAGCTAGACTTTAAGAGAACTGGCAGTGCAAGACGTGGCAGGCCTGAGAAGGGAAACTCACGGGTGGACTGTAGATGGTCTGCCTTAAGCATCATGAGAGGTGGGACCCTCAAGATGACACAGGTTTATACACATTTGTGTTGGTACAGTTGCTACCTAAGTGAGCACTTTACACCAGGTCCCTTAGAGAGGCCAGCCCTTACAGGGTCACTCCTTTCTCGACTTTCTCCTCAGCACTTGCCCGGCAGGCTTTGCTCACTAATAACTGAGCCTGTCCACACAACTGGTGTATGACTGACCCCCCCCCCAATGACTCACCTGCTGCCTGGGTGTGAGTTTTGCATGATACCTGGTTTTTAATAGAGGGAGTGAGACCCACACACCTGTGGTGTTGCTACTCTCCTTCCCATGTTTTCTATCACCTTTACTGTTTGTCTCTACCCTAACCGGGTGTCATAACCTGTACCAGGTCCTCCTGAGCTGATGGCATGTGGTGGTGGCTCTGCTGCTGCCCTTGGCTCTTTCTTCTCTGCCCCATGGGTTACCCCTAGTGACATTCCACTTAGCGTGATGAATGCTCTGCCTAGCTAGCCTGGCTGTAATTTCCCCACTTGCATTATACTATAAAAACATACTTGCTCAGATGCTGTGTCCAGTTCTTACTTGCTGACACAACCTGCCACCTCCTCCTCAGTATGTACGGACTCTGCAGGAGTCAACTCAGCGTCAGGATACATGGGTGGTTTTGTAGAAAGGAAAGCCGAATATTTTTGGAAGCCTTAGTGGTGTTATTTTGCTAGGTGATATCGAAAGCAAAATACCGGTCATGACGTGCTTTCCATTTTCTGACATGCTTGGTTAACCTGTTGAGTTTCACTTTGTTTTCTTTAGGCGGTGTGAGACATTTGTATTTCAGAAACCATTTTAGATAATCAATTCATCATTTAAGTGTTTTGTTTTGTTGCTGTGGCTATAATTTTATCCTCGAGCTGAGCTTACTGCCTGTGTCTAGGAAGACTCAACACAAATAGTATTTCAAAACTCTGCTTTTAAATTTTTGGTTCATACAAAAACAATACCAATGCTAGTCATAAAGAACACATAAAAGTTTTCTCAAAATCTGTATTTTCTTGAGGGAAGATGGAAATTGATTAAATCTATAACAGTTATTTTGTAAGTTTATTTATTTGCCACACATGTGAGCACATGCACATGCATGTAGAAGCAGGATCCATGGTGAATGTCTTCCTTTATTACACTCCACTATATTTTTTTGAGACAGGGTCATTCACTGAACCTGGAACTCATCCATTTAGTAAGGCGAGCCGGCCAGTGAGCTCCAGGGATCTACCCGCCCTCACTCTTCAGCTCTGAGGTTAGGACACTGCTGCCTCCAGCTTTTTGTGTGAGTGCTAGTGATCCAAACTTGAGGCCGTGCACCTCAGAGTGTGTTCTTTACCACGGAAGTGTTACCGAGCCCTCACATTTGCCAGTCATCTTTCTTTGTAATTGCTTTAGTATACTTAGGGAGAACATTTTCACTAGCCCAGGAAAAGAGATTCAGGTTCCCATACGTCTTTGATATAAGGAAGTCATGTGGGCATGTTTCTTTACTTTTCTCCTAGAGTATCTGTTTGTTAAAGGGAGAGGGGCCTCCCTTCACCGCCACCTCACCACCATGGGAAGATGAGGCCTGCCTCAGAGGTTAATAGAGATGTTAATACAAGTTTTGGCACTTTTGTTTTGCAACATAAGGGTCTATAAAAAGATACATAACAGGGCTAGAGAGATGTCTTAGCAGTTCAGAGCACTGACTGCTCTTCCAGAGACCCTGAGTTCAATTCCCAGCAACCACATGGTGACTCACAACCATCTGTAATGGGATCTGATGCCCTCTTCTGGTGTGTCTGAAGACAGCAACAGTGTACTCACAGCATAAAATAAATAAATAAATCTTTTTTAAAAGATACATAACAAGACTCATTGACGTCCAGCTAATTTAGAAGTAAAGCATTGCCAATGTAATCACGATGGTGTTTGTTAAGCAGTAAAGACAGTGCAGATGAGTGGCCACGTGTCGAGGGAAGGCTCACTTGGGTGTCTCTGGTTAGAGCACCATCTTTGCCAAGCATTGGCTTTTCATTCTATCCTGGGCATCCAGTCCTGTGAGCTGGGGCCCTTCAGGCGCTGTGCTCTTGTGTCCCACCTGGAATGTTCCCCACAGGTTACTGCCTTAGTTCAGAGTTGCACAGTTATTTTTAACTTCCCTTTTTTGGCACTGCCATTAGAAACACCTTGACTGGTGATACTGAAGAAGTCAGAATGCTATCTGGGGCTCTACTCGTGAGTTAGATGCAGGTCTCTGCTCTTCTGATGCTGACTGAGTCAAAAGGTCTTCCGAACTGCTGCCTCCAAGTTCTTAGCTTGCCCCTCCCTGCCCCTGGAGGCATCTTGAAAAATGAGGCAATTATTTTAAATGTTGCTATCAAATAAAGCCCATTCCTGGAATTCTCCTCCATTGGGACTTTTGATGGGGTTTTAATTCTTGTTCATAGTTGAAGCTGTAAGACCTTTTTTTCAGGCCGTAAGAAGCAGCCACGTGAAATGCTGTAAAGCACTTGGTGGCTCAGTCCATTTTGTCTTATAACCTTTGGGACAAGGGTTGGCATTTGTAGGCGCTGGCTTCTGCTCTGCAGGGATTTCTAGCTCTTGTTCTTGCCACACAGGTCCCCCACCCACCCCAGGCACAGCACAGTTATTTTCTACTGTGAGACATTTCCCGTGTCCTTTACGGAATTTCAGTGAGAGTAGCACAGTAAGGCAGACTGTGCAAGCCAGGTGACCACCAGGCTGCGCTCGGCTGTGCCCCAGGGTCCATCGCTGCAGGAGACATCTGCGGAAAGCCAGCTCCCACCCACACCAACAGCTGACTGATCCTATAAAGAGTGAACCTAGACTGGTTGTGCCTCCTGCCCGACTCTGAGATGATGTACATTCCCGTGCAGCGTGAGAATCAGTTGGTTCTCATGAGGACCGAGGTCTTTGTTTCCCTCGGATAGATGTCCCACAGTGCAGCTGCTGGGTTGCGTGGCAGTGTCCCGTTTAGCTGTTGGACTCCTGGCAGCTCTGTACTCCCTTCCCGGCAGTGCCTCGTTCTCTTACCTTCTCCTCATAGCCAGGCATGGTGGACACGTTTGCATGTGCTTGATTCCCGCCCATGTGTCTCTGGTGGCAAAGGGTTTCTTTTTTTACTCACTCCCATTTTCATACTGGATATGTTTTACCATTGACCTTCTTATCCACCCGCCCCCGCCTCTTGCTGGCTGTGTGGTTTCCAGCTGCTTTCTCCTAATGTATACTTTTAAAGCAGGGCCTGTAAGAGCAGGTTTATTTCTAAAGTCCAGTTTAGCAACTTCCCCTTTCCTGGCTTTCCCTTGGACTGTCGGGTCTGACAGTTGTGCCGTGGGTCCCAAGCAATTCCTCTGAAGGTTTTCCCACAAGTTTCATGGTTCTGTGTTTTGCATTTAAGTCCCCAAATCATTTAGAGATTACGTTCGTGGGGGCTGTGCCGAGGTTCTGGGTTTCATCTTCCCCTTTCCTGGCTCCCCTCCGTGTGGAAGGCTGTCCTACTGGCGACTCCTGCACCGTTGTCTGGGCTGCCAGACTCACTATGAAGGTGTGTCCTGAGCTCTGCTGTCTGCCCCTTGCTGACTCTGCAGTAGCTGTTCTCTACCCCAGAGGGCTGCTTTTGCCTTCCTCCTCTCCTTTTTTCCAGGGGTGAAGTCTGTGTTAATGTCACTTCCTGGCCACTCCACAAGCCTGTCATCCCTGTAGACTGACTGTCCCATCCTCCTGATTCTATGGCGGATAGGTGTTTGTTTGTTTGTTTTTTAATTGGAACTTGCTCATGTGATTATCATGAGACTCCGGGTCTTGTCCAGTTCTGCTTACCACACTCTATAAGAGGAAGGAGGACAGTGCCTTACATCAAGTGGGGACAAGTCCAGCAACCCGCTGGGCCTCTCAATGCTGCTTCCCACCAAGAAGATAACTTAGGATATAACACCACGACCAAAAGCAACTTGGGGAAGAAAGGGTTAATCACAGTTCCCTAGAGCTGTCCATCACAAAACAGTGAGGGCAGGAACCTGGAGGCAGGAGCTGAGGCAGAGGCCATGGGGGTGGGGTGTGGGTTGGGCTGAGCTGCTTACTCACTTGCCTCCTGTGGCTTAGTCAGCCAGCTTTCTTATAGAACCCAGGACCACTAGCCCAGGGGTGATGCCCCACCCCATCAATCACTGCCAGCTTGCCTATAGCCTGAACTTATGGAGACATTTTCTTAATTGAGGGTTTTTCCTCTCTAATGACTAGCTTGTGTCAAGTTGGCATAAAACTCACCATTGCAAAAGGCCTCTTACTGGCCCTTCTGGGTCTTCTGTGGCAGTGTTAGATTGCTTCCAGGTGGGTAACAGAGTTATCTCAGCCTGGTGGGTGTGAACCTTGTGACTCCCCCTCGGGCTTGGCTCATTCCATCCCTGCCTGGGACTCTGGACTCCTCTTAAGAGCCCATCATGGATGGAATGAGGCTGGGCTCTGCTGTTGTAGAGTTTTTTGTGAGTTTTCCCTCTTACCAGAGAGAACTGATTTTGTCAGCATTTGTTCTCTTGTTTGTTTGGTTTTTGTTTTGTTTCCATCTGTGCCCTTTGGTTTAGGCAATTTCCAACTTATTCCACCCTGAGTCAGGTTAATGAGGCTTAAGGAAGTTTCAGAGCTTCTGGGCACCACCTTGGCTTCTAGGGCACAGCATGCCCTTCCCGATCTGGTTGTTTTATTTCTCTTATTCTGAAATCTGGGGCTCTCGGTTGTGCATCACAGAACAGGAAGAAAAGGTAAAGTCTATATCCTCCATCATCGGCACGTTGCATTCTGGTCATCTTCCAGTCCTGTTCTCCTTTCTTGTCCCCTCCCTTCCCACGGATGCCCGTCCTCTTCCCAACTAGCTCTGCTTCCACTACTCTTTTGGTGTCCGTGACCCAGAGAATTTTGTTAGGATTGTTTACAGGAACATAAGTGAGTTTGTTTACTCACTTATTGGTAAGGAACATGAATTCCTTACCAATGGCTAATACCACTGAAGAAATCATCTCGCTCCACTGCCTACTGTTAACTGCCTGTAAATGTTTAGGTGGGGGGGGGGAGACCCCTATGAGCCCTCCTCATTTCATGACAGGGTGTTGATGGGTCCTGTCTTGGGCATGTGATCACAGCTACTGTGATATAACAACTGTGTCATGCTTGGAAGCCAGCTTTCTATTCTGTTCCCTGCCTGACCCCAGCTCTCTCCCTCTTCAGTGACATTCCCTGAGCCGTGTGTGTGTGTGTGTGTGTGTGTGTGTGTGTGTGTGTGTGTGTGTGTGTTGGGGGTGATAGTGATGTTCCATCCATGACTAAGCAGTCGTCATTTACTCTTGGTACTTGGAACAGCTCTGGATCTCTGAAGTTACACCAGTCATCGCAAAAAAGAAGCATCTGTGTCCTCTGCCTGCCTCAAGCCTCCTTTGAGCAAACAAGAGCTTTCTGTGAAGTTTCCATCTCACCACAGGGGCTGGGTTTCTCAGAGATGTCTGTTTCCTGTCCTGTTAACTTACCTACACTTATTTACTGTTTCCACAGTATTGTGGTCCAACCTCTGGCCATAACTTGTCTGAATGAACAACTACATCCCTGTTTCCTGAGATTACCCCATCATTGGGAAGGGTGCCTGCCCCTACAGTGTTCCCCACACTTGATACTTCACCAAACCCCTACTTTCTCCTAAAACTTTCCATGGTGGTTTGGGCTGCTGCGATGACTCCGTACGTGAAGGTGCTTACTGCACAAGCCTGAAGAGACCAGTTTATTTCTAGAATCCACGTAAAGGTGAAAGGAGAGAACCAACTGTAAAATTACCTTCTGATCTACACACACACACACACACACACACACACACACACACTAAAAACTCAAATATTCCCCTGAGGACACTGTGTCATACATGGCAGAGCCATATAAAGTGTGTGCCCAGATACTATTATTTCATCTATAAATACTTCCGTGTGCACCTTTAACAGGTAGCTACTGTTTCTATACCCATAATTGTTAGCAAAAGTTCCTTAGCAGAGCTAGCTGTCTAGACATTTGGATTCCTCAGCTGCAAAATCTATCTGATTCATTTTAGGTTCTTATAGTACCCAGCTCTGCTTTCAACATAATGGATACTCTGAAAGTATATCTTAAGATAATGATTTAATATAAAGTGATAATGCCTTTATAGCTCCCTGGAAAACTTTCATTTTAAGATTTTTTCATTTTATATGTGTGGGTGTTTTGCCAGCGTGTGTGTGTGTGTGTGTGTGTGCATGTGTGCATGTGTGCGTGTGTGTGTGTGTGTGTGTGTGTGTGTGTGTGTGTGTGTTTATGTATGTCTATGTACTATGTGCATGTAGTACCCATGGAGGCCACAAAGGGTATCATATCCCCTGGGACTGGAGTTACAGACAGTTTTGAGCCTCCATGTGGGTGATGGGAATCAAACCTGGGTCCTGTGAATATCAGCCAGTGCCTATAACCACTGAGCCATCTCTCCAATCCCTTGAATAAAGGATTCTATGTAGAAACTCTATCAGTGTTTAACACTGCATTTACCAGAGGGAGAAAAAATGAGAATAAAATTAGTAACAAATGATTGTCATGAAATCTGTATGTATTTTATGCAAGTGTTTTATGAGATAGATATACTTCTTAGCAGACTTAATCACCCTTTTCCTAAAAACAAGGAACTGATTTTATTGATTTTGATAGAGCAAATTTTGTTTCCGAAGCAATGTTTGTTTCAAAATTTGCAAATGTTCTTTCTCTTAGTTGCAACTGATCAGAAATAATCTGGAAGATGAAAACCTTGAGTTTTTAGTGATTGGGCAGCTGAAAATTTTCTTTAGATCTTTTCTCGGTTTCTCCTGCCAGTGAGATGGGAGCTGTGTGTGGGGAAGGAATCATGTTAGATTGAGCTGTATCAGATTTAAGCTACTCTGCACATTCTGCTCTCCTGTGATGTGCTGCGGGGATGCACAGAGGTTGGGGTGAAGTACTTGGGGATCTTGTTGTGTGAGGTCACATTGTCACCCATTCATAGTTCTGTTAGGACAGAGGCTAGACACTGGGTAAGACACAGCTGTTGACAGCAGGCCCTTATGGGGTAGAATTATCACCTTGTCCCTGGCCCAGAACCCTTAGTGGCCTTTACTCCCTGGGGTAAAGCGTGAGGTTCCTGGACACTGCCCTAGGCTTCCTTTGTGGTGACCCCTTTCTTACGTCCAGTGTCCCTCCTTTGGTGGCCCAGAACATGCTGAGAGGAGGTGAAAGAGACTGGGAATGTTCCTTCTCAGATGGCAGGCTCCTTACAATTTTTCTTGTTTTGATTGTAGCGATACGATCACACAAAGACTCCATACCTCATTTTGCAAGGATTACACACTAAGCATTGTTTCTTGCTGTCTTTCAGACAAAAGAGGTCTCCGCCAGTCAAGAAACCCTCAAAAGCACTTTACCATGGATATGGAAGATGAAGAGAACTTGAGTAAGATCCCAGCCTATCACATAGTGTACAATAGTTCATAGCCAATTAAAATTGTAGTGTTTTCGTAAGTTTGACTGATAAGAACGGTTTGATATTTCCTGAGATGTGGGCTGTTGGCAATGTTTTGTTTCTATATAATAAGCTTCAATATTTACTGTAGATATTTTCCTTACAGCCACCCTATCTAGAGTTTTCATCCCTCATTACCATCATGGGACCATCATTTTTATTCCAGAAATATGCCTCTAGGTGCCTATCCCATAATGCTGTGTGGCTTCATGTGACATTGTGGTTCTTGTTATAAAGCTCTGAACTTGCACCAGTATGAACTCAAGAAAACCTTTTTGATTGACTCAGATACCTGGTCACTGGGATAACTGTTCATAAGGCTCCCTTCAGTCACAGTTGCTACTCCCACCTTGGAGGGAAGGGAGTCCGTGTGATTTTAGTCTCTGAAGACTGGACCGTGATTGGTGCTTGTGTGAACCAAACCCTCACTGGGGTCCTTTCTGCTCTCCAGCATCTTCCACGGGGCTTCGGGTATGGGGCCTTGGGCACACCGATGTTTCTGCCCACCCTCAGATCTAAATGGGAAGTTGTCTGGAAGAAGGCACTTTTCCAGCTCAGGTGATCTGTCTGAAGGAAGAACGTACAGCCACACAGCAGAGCCGCATTTTCCTGGGGGTGGTGTGATGGTGAGACCCAGGCTCAGCACGATTTCCGTGACTCAGTCTACTGGCACGGGCTGCCGCTCTGCAATTCTTGGATACCCAGAGCCTAACAGCGCTGTGTGAGGCCAGTCTGTGCCCCACTGCCATGCTGGATCTGGGGTAGGCTGTGCAGCAGACATCGTCTACTCTGAGGATGGCCACTGGCTAGCACAAGGCAACAGTCCAGTGCCGTCTTTAAGTCGTGTAGTTGGCATGCCTTTTCCTCTGCCAGTGTGGGCACTGCTCACTGGTTGCTTCTCCTCAGTTCTGCTCTTGAGATGTTTTAAGCTGTGGAGTTTTGCTGGCAGATCCACTGGTCAGTTTCAGCTTTGCCAGGTTTTAAATCTGCATTTCAGACAGTATTGCCAATGCTGTGCCAAGCCAGCAAACCCCCTGGGGAGTGTGTGAAGGTTCCCTAGAACTACCTACCGGCTGGGGACTGTGGGTTTTGTCTCCAGCTGTGGCTCTCACCATTGAGCCTTGGTTAATTTAACTAAGAAAGTATCCTCCCAAAGAATATTCCTTTAACAATAAACGGTGGGGTCTAGTGCAAACTTAAAAACGCCAGCCTTGCGCATCTCTTGTGGTTTTAAAAGCAGTTAAAGTTGCACTGTGATTCACTTCACATTCTAAATGCGGCAGTGTGCTACATGGAGAGAGTGTCTGCTTCAGCTGACCGTGGGCTCTGTCTCTAATTGGAGTATTTTATTTTTGTTTCCCCAGGAACGTTTTTATTTTGATACCATGTGATCGGTACCTTTATTTATGAAGTAAGAGTTGAGAATGATCTCCACTTTCACAGAAAGTGTTTTGTTGTTTTTCTCCTAATCTTGACTGTTAACTTAGTTCCGAGGGCATTTGGCTATTTGACATCACTAACGTTTGGGTAAATGCGTGTCAGAGTGCCTTGTCAGTAATGTGCATTTCTATGCTGGTAATTATGTTTCCTGAGAAACCTGAACTGTGAGCAGATGTAGTGTGTGATGTTCTCCCCTTTATTAATTTCTGTCCGTCTCTGCTCTGCCCTCTCACCTTTTGTTCCCTGAGTACCGAAAGGAGTAACCTACCGGTCTTTTGCTGGAGGATGTTATAAATGAAAATTTAGTGCCCATTCCATTAGCTTTGTCAGCTGGGAGAAGTGGCGTGTGTGTCAGGAGTCTTCTGGGCAGGGGTGTCTACTGAGAGACCCCTCCCCGCCTCACACAGGAGACTTTCCACGGTCTGAGTCTGTCTTGGTAGTCTTTGCTGTGTCAGCTGAATCAGACCGGCAACAACGACCAAGATGTCTATCACATGAACCCCGCCCACGGGCTCACTGAGGAACATCTGCAGCATTTTCAGACTACTCGACACAAAGAAAATCCACTGGTGTGGTGCATAGTGGACACAGACCCCCAAAGCCATCCTATTCAGGGATATTTTCATCAGTTAAGATTTACTTTGGATCTTAGGAGCTAGTGGTTGAAGATCTAAGCAAACAACTGCACAGGCCCAGTGCACAGGACTGTGAAACTGAAGGCTCAAAGGGAGTCAGTCTTTCGTTTTTTCAGAAGGCTTAATAAGCCAGGGAAAACCTAACATGCCCCCCTTAGAAAGAACAGACTTTTTTTTGCTTGGCAGGAGGTTGAGACAAAGCCACAGGTAGCCTCGTTGGTCTTCTAACTCAACCCCGCAGAGGTGCACCACCATGCCTGACAGTTAATTCCCTCAAATATCAAAGTCATCTTTTATTTTGCCATGTAAAATACATTTAAAAGGTATAGTCACCAAGTTATTCTGGAAGCCTATCAGCTGTTTTTAGAAAGGCAGGTTTGCTGGCCTGTTGTGAAATTAGGGACCACAGCTTACCTGCTGCTCCAGGACTGTGTCCTGGTCTCACTCCTTTTTTAGCATAAAATTTATCGAAGATTCTGAGGCAAATAGTGCTGAAACATAATGAAAAACCTTCAGTGAATACATTATTCTTCAAAAACAAATTCTGTAAAGTCATATAATACTTTACCTTATTATATAAGCAATTTTCTATGATCAATTCATAAACGAAACCAAATAATCACGTGTTGATCAGATGTTTGGACCCTTGAGAGTCAAGTCAGTTGGGAATACACATTTCTAAACAGCACCTCCTCTCCCGAGAAGTGCTTTAGTTTAAAAACTGGTGTCTGTTAAGGTCAGTAACCTTGTGAAGGAAGCGTTCGCTGAGGGAATTGCCCATGTGCTGGTGGACTCAGAAACCACCTCATCAGAATTAGTGTGGATTAGCTTAACGTGTAACATCGTGATAAGCTAGCAAGATTTAAGATGTCTATGGCAGAGAAAATAGTTTAAAATATTTACCTTCTAGTGCAGAAGAAATTGATAAACTAAGTAGAAGAGGCAATAGGTCCATTAGTTTTCAAAAAAAAAAAAAAAAAATCTCAAAGTGCATTTCACCCCTAAACAGTTACATCTTTGGTCAGTGTATAGTTCCTCACGATTGCACGCACGCACACACACACACACACACACACACACACACACACACATCACTTACCCAGCTACAAAGGGATAAAGGAATCTATAAATTTTGCATTTACAAGATCCTGCAACGAAGGCGTTGTAAGTTACTCTTTCTGGGCACCACAGGTTTCAGCAGCACTGATGTTAAAGAAAACCGCAATCTGGACAACATGCCCCCCAAGGACAGCAGCACACCCGGGCCTGGCGAGGGTATTCCGCTCTCCAACGGGGGTGGTGGTAGCACCAGCAGGAAGCGGCCCCTGGAGGAGGGCAGCAATGGCCACTCCAAGTACCGCCTGAAGAAGCGAAGGAAAACACCAGGGCCCGTTCTGCCCAAGAACGCCCTGATGCAGCTGAACGAGATCAAACCCGGCTTACAGTACATGCTGCTGTCCCAGACAGGACCCGTGCATGCACCTCTGTTTGTCATGTCTGTGGAGGTAAACGGGCAGGTCTTTGAGGGCTCTGGCCCTACAAAGAAAAAGGCAAAACTCCATGCTGCTGAGAAGGCCCTGAGGTCTTTTGTCCAGTTCCCCAACGCCTCTGAGGCCCACCTGGCCATGGGAAGGACTCTCTCTGTGAATACAGACTTCACGTCTGATCAGGCCGACTTCCCTGACACGCTCTTCAATGGCTTTGAGACTCCAGACAAGTCAGAGCCACCCTTCTACGTAGGCTCCAATGGGGATGACTCCTTCAGCTCAAGTGGAGACGTTAGCCTGTCAGCCTCCCCAGTGCCTGCCACCCTTACCCAGCCTCCTCTGCCCATCCCACCACCATTCCCACCCCCAAGTGGGAAGAATCCTGTGATGATCTTGAATGAGCTACGCCCAGGGCTGAAGTATGACTTCCTCTCTGAGAGTGGGGAGAGCCACGCCAAGAGCTTTGTCATGTCCGTGGTGGTAGATGGCCAGTTCTTTGAGGGCTCAGGGAGAAACAAGAAGCTTGCCAAGGCCCGGGCTGCACAGTCTGCCTTGGCTACTGTCTTCAATTTGCACTTGGACCAAACACCATCTCGCCAGCCTGTCCTCAGTGAGGGTCTTCAGTTGCATTTGCCACAGGTGAGGAAATGTGTACTTGCAAATGAGTGGCCATTGCCCTTGACGACATTTCTAAGCAGGCTTTAGTCTTCACTATTGCTTTTGACTCCTTATGTTACTAAGCTTTCAGCAGGAGCAGTTGCCGGTAAGTCTGGCTATGCAGTAACTTTGCCTTAGTTTCCATGGTCACTGAGAATCTGATTTAGTCTCCTGATGCTGGCTAGGGTCATGACAATTCAGAGCAGGGATACCTCAGGGCCCTCACCAGCACAGACACAATTCCCTTTCCACTGAATTATGCCCCCCAGAGAGACCATCACCCCACAGCAAGCCTTTATTGGGAAAGGGGCAGGGGGTCCAAATGCTGGAGTTTTGTCCTAGGTTCAGTGGGGCATTCTTTGAATCATTGCACAGAAAACTCATGGCCAGAATAAGGGCTGCTGGCCAGTCTGCCGCTGAAGGCCCCCTGTTAAGGTCTCGGTGATAAAGCACCCCCCTAGAGCAGTAGGGGTCTGCTGGTGGGTCAGGGGTGTGGCAGGGGGAGCACTTTCATAAACACTTGAGAACCTGCCAGTTGCTAGGCATCTCTGTATGCCAGAATTCCTATGTGGCACCTCTGTGGGCTTCTCCCTGCTCCAGCTGGATGTGGACAGCCACTCAAGTTTGTGCCCCTGATAGAAAACTCACAGTAAAGAAAGAGAAATTTAAGGTAGCTCAGAATGGGTCTCTGAAAGAGGAAGAAGGAAAAGGGAAGAATCCAAAGGGTCCCCACCAGGTCCCAGATCACTGGGCATGTTCTTGGTTCTTGGAGTCCCGATTTCACACATCTGCTTTTCAGTCTTCTGTCTTAAGAAGAACATGTCTTTGTGTCGACATGTTCTTTAGTGTGGAAGCAGTTGACCAGAACTAGGGAATTAACAAGTTGGAAAATGTGATGGATAGGAAGGCCATTCTCCTGAGTCTCGGGGGGGGGGGGGGCCCTTTCTCTCTGGTCTGTGTGACAGTTAGAGTTGGGGTGACCATAGTTCTTGGTTTTAATTTACTGTTTTCTTTTTAAGGCAAGTTCTCATTATAAACCCTGTCTGGCCTGAACTTTGCTATGTAGACCAGGTAGGCCTTGAACGCACAGAGATCTATCAGCTTCTACCTCCCGAGTACTGGGATTAAATCCAAATCTTGGTTTGAAAAACACTTGCCTAAAGCAGTCAAGTACAACTCAGTGTAGAGGAATAGACATGGTGTCTGACTGACTTCCTGTGACAAGCAAGTACTTGTTTCCAGTGAGTCCCTAGTTAGCACCTCTCCAAGAGTAACCGACTGGCCCAGTGGTTGTTTTCTTGGTTTCTAGGTGTAGATTTGCTAAAATCTTTGGACCTGAGTTCAGCATACCATCTGATGTGACTTGTCTTCCTTTAATGTTGACAGTGATTGCCAGACCACTGAAACGATCTCAGATGCCTCAGATCCCATAGATGGTCTGAGGCAGGTGACCTCAACCCTGCTTTCTGTTTTGTTGTTTTTTGTTTTGTTTTGTTTTGTTTTGTTTTGTTTTGTTTTGTTGGTTGGTTTTGAGACAGGGTAGTGTCACTATGTAGCCCTGATGGTCCTGGAACTCTCTGTATGGAAAGGACCAAGCTCCTGACCTGGGGAGACAAGTGGCATCTGTCAGGATCTAGTCATGGTGTGGTAAGCTGGGCCCCTTTCTGCCTCTGTATGCTGCTTTCCTCTGGGTCCTGAGATGTCAAACATCGATTTCTGGACCTCTGATTTGGAGCCACTTGTCTGGGAACAGTATCTTTACACCTCTGCTCAGTGGCACAACCCACACTGCCTGTTTTAGAGCCCCAGGGTAGCTCAGAGATTTATGAACCACAGAGGATGAAACCAGTAAAGTCTTTTCTAAAGGGACTTCCAGGACCAATCCCAGTGGCTATATGGCAGAGGTGGAGGTAGGAGGATCACATCCTGCCTTCCAGGAAGGATGTAAGTTCTTGCTTTTTCCCTTAAATATTTCTTAAAGGGCTTGAGCTAAGCATCCTTGGCCTGAGAGCTATCTGCCATCCTGATGGTTCAAGGGTGGGGTGGGGCTAAAGTCAGATAGTATTGGCCGTACCACAGCTGTGGTACTCTGCTACAGCCGGCATGCCAGGGTCGTGTAGCCGAGCTTCAGTATAAAGCAGGGCCTCATCCTGTTTACGTCATTAAAGGTAAGTGGTTGGGATGCAGGGTATTTTATTTTATTTTATTGTTTGTTTGTTTGTTTACTTATTTACTTATTTGAGACAGGGCCTCCCTGTGTAGCTCTGGCTGCCTTGGAATTTACAACATAGATTAGGTTGAACATGAAGTCACAGAGATCCATTCGCCTGTCTGCCTCCCAAGTGTCGGAACTTAAAGGCACAGGCTGCTATGCCCAGCTGCATTTAGGGTATTTAAATTTCTGTTGTGTACAGCCCCAGCCACTCAGGGTCAGGTCAGAGAGTCAGAACAACTTGTGTTCCTCAGTTGCCCGTGTCTCATAGTATGTATTCCATAGATATCTGGTCAGGATTCATGGGCTCAGGCTTGTGCAGGAAAATCACTTGGAGCGATAAATCACTTTAAAATAAAAACTTATAAAAGCTTATATTTTAAAAATTTGGGTTTTTTTTTTCACAATTTCATGTACATACATATGTGTGTGTAATAGATAGATAGATAAATAGATAGATAGATAGATAGATAGATAGATAGATAGATATCTCTTTAATCCTTTTCTCCCTCCCAGTATCTTCTCTTACACCTTCCCACTCCTGCTGAAGTCCTTCTTACCAGCAAGCCCCCTCCTGCCTTCATGGCTTTTTGTGTGTGTGACCCACTATGTCTAATTGGGGTTGCTTGCACAAGCGTGAGTGAGGGGGTTCTTTACTTGAGTACAGGCATTTACAAGTAGCTGTGGCACCGAGGAAAATGACTTCCCCAGCAACTGTTAACTTCCCATGGTTCTTTAGGGAGGGTGGGAGCCTCAAAGCCACGCCCTCCCTCAATGCCATGAACACAATGTACAGTCACCTGGGAAGGCAGTCTTATTGAAGGGCTGTCTATATGTAGGTTGGTCTGGGGATTGTCTAGGGGTGGGGAGTGTCTTGATTATGTTAATTAATGAGGGAGAAGAAGACCCTTCCCCTAGCATGGAACCCTAAATTGTTTAAGCATAGAAAAGGCAAATCGAGCACTAGAATGTATTCATTAATCCCTCCTTGCTCTCTCCTCTTGACTGTGGATATAATGTGACCAGTCCTCTCAGGCTCTTGTTGCTGTGACTTTCCTGTGAGCTAAATAAGCCCTTTCTCCCTTCAGCTGCCTTTGCTAGGGTATTTTATCACAGCAACAGAAAAAGACAACAATACACCTATCCATGATAGAGTGGTAATAGAACCCAGCCTTGTTTTCAAGCCTTTGGCAGGTATCCACTAATGATCTTCCTAAGGCAAGGTAGTGGGTGCAGCCGCCATGTCACGTCTAGAAAACAGTGTTTCTCAGCCCTTATCACCCCCTCAGTCTCCTACAGTTTTCTGTCCCTTTTCTAGTGTTCCCTTAGTCTTGCAGGGGATGACATAGATGTTCTGTTTGGGGCATTCAACAGTGACTCTTTCCCATCACCTCTTCCTGTCATCACTCTCTACACTCAGGGATGCAGGCTACAAAAAGACGTGCTTCTCTGAGACTGGGCTCAGCACTGGCCCTTAAGTGTAAGCAAATACTTACAGAGCAGTTTGACAGCATGTCTTTAGCAAAACATGAGCAATGGCTTCCCCTCAGATGGCCATAAGCTTCCTAGCCATGGGCTTTGGACCAGGTTTACAGTGCCAAGCATGAATTTCCTTCTGTGGAGCAGGCCTCCAATACAACTTTAAAGTGGTTGGTTACACCCATAATATTCATGCTCAATTACATTAGTGTTCCTGTGTTGTCAGGCACAGGGTCCATGCTAGATAAGCCTACTGATGACTTTTGTCTCTGTGCATACATCAGGCATGTGAGCGCGCGTGCGCATGCGAGCACACACACACACACACACACACACACGCGTGCTAGGTATGCTTGTGTGAGATTTCTATAGTAGAAGTGAGACTGTAAGAGTCTTTGTGTTAGACAGCATGTGTTGGCACTGAGAGAGACTGGTTCCACTACAGGTAGCCCTGGCCCTAAACTTGGTCTCTGCTCTCCATCCAGGTATTGGCAGATGCTGTCTCACGCCTGGTCCTGGGTAAGTTCAGTGACCTGACAGACAACTTTTCCTCCCCTCATGCACGAAGGAAAGTGCTTTCTGGAGTAGTGATGACCACAGGTAAGCATCTAGCACCTTGTTCACACTGCCTGCTTTCTTCATCTCGTGACACCAACAGAAAGTCCCCTTTTATTCCCTTTTATTGTTTTTCTGTGTTTGTGCATCTGTCATATACAGATATAGGGATTATCCTCAGAAGCCGTTCCTTCCTCCTTTGAGGTGGGAACACAGCTCATCGGGTAAAACACATGTTTAGCCGGTGAGGTTCCTGAGGTCAATCTCCAGCAACCCCCACCCCTAAAACAAAAAACGTACACAAAACAAAACTCTTCCTTCAAAATGTTCAGTTTATTTTTAAAGGGATGTGTGTGTGTGTGTGTGTGTGTGTGTGTGTGTGTGTGTGTATGCCCACATGTGTGTGTGCTTTGTCTATGTGATAGATACATACAGTGCCCTCAGAGGCCAGATGAAGGCATCAGATTTCCCTTGGAACTGGAGTTGTAGATGTTTGTCAGCTGCCATGCAGGTGCTTGGGATCAAACCTGGATCCTTTGTAAGAGCAGCAAGTGTTCTTAACTGCTGAGCCATCTCTTTAGCCCCCGCCCACCCCCAAACGTTCAGATTTTCATGGTGTCCTTTTCCTTTGGAGAAAGTATACTGTATTACCATGTGACTCCATTGTGACCCGGGTGACTCTGGAACAAGACATTACGATCTCTGACCTCTTGACTTCTGTTGAAGCTTAAACCTTCTCTTCTTTGTATATGTCACTACTACCACAGCAGCGTGAATCCCATGGGGAGCAGGAAGAACCCTTGTAAAATCAGAACATCTGGAAAGTTGCTAAAGCACACTTCAGAGATGTGCCTCTGAGGGCATCTCTGAGAGTGACAGGGTGGAAGACCTGCCTGAATGGGTCTGGCGGCATCCCGTGGCTGGTGGTTCAGAGAATGGGGGTCCATTAACCTAAGCATATTCGTTCTCATTCTCCCTGTTTCTCTTTCTTCTCTTCTCCCTCCCCTCACCCCCATACCCCACCCTCACACCCACTCATAAATACACCCCTTTCTTTCCTGGTCACCATCATATCTGACCTGTTCTGCCACATCCTCCCCCTACAGTAGACTGAAAACAGAAAGTTTTAAAAAAAAATTCAGCTTTCTCATGAATTTGTCATACCAATGACAAATATGTTAGAAACGTGGTGCCATCTGTGATCCAGCAGGATTGTTGCTGTGACTGATAGACTGTGTGGTTCAGAAAAGCCTTTTAGAAGTGGCTTGTGGGAGGAAATTTAGCAATGTTTGGAGGTGTGGACCAAAGAGGCCCCAGAGTGTGTCAGCTCATCTTAGTGGGTGACTTTGTGGAGCTCGGAAGACCAGGACAACTAAGAATGAGGACCTGTAAGGTTCCAGATGGGGACCCAGAGCATGCTGGAAACTTGGGTTACACTGTATCAAAAAGCTTGTCTACAGTTTGTCCCCCCCCCCTTTCTTCCCATTTGGAGTGGGAGGTTTATTGTCACTGTGTGTCAGGAATATGTAAAATGTGCTTTAGTTGTTACAGGGCTCACAGCTAAGCTTTTGCCTTGAGTCTCCGTAGACTTTGGATTTGAACAGTTATGACAGTTAGAGTTAAACTAAATGCATTTTTCATTAATATCCTTTTGGAGACCAAGGATTAAAGTTGTTTTAGGATGTGTTTGGCTGTTGAGCTGACTCCCAGTGGACTTAGGATGGCTAACCTTGATTGATTCGAGAAGTGCCTAGGTGTGTCTGGGAGGGCATTTCCAGAGGGGCCTAGGTGGAGAGGGGCAGCCTGAATGTGGACAGCAGCATGCTGTGGGCGAGGGGCCCATGGGGAATAAAAAGGGAAAGAGGAGAAGGCCTGAGGGCAGGCATCCTCTCTGCCTCCAGCCATGTGAGTTAAGCTGTTCTGCCCCATTTGCCACGATGCACTAAAACCTCTAATGGTGAGTCAAAATAAAATATGCCCCTGTTAAACTGTTCTCCGGGAATTCTCTCACAGAAAACAGAAAAAACTTAACTACTAGCATTTTGTATCTTTTTCCCGACCATTCGCTCATCGCCAAAATGTGTCTAAAGCCCGTGAATCGGAACTGGGTGCATAGGTTCAGTGCTCTCACTGCTCAATGGCCTCAGGCAGGCTAATAATCCCTGGGAGCTGCAGTTCTTTTCTTCAGAATGGAAACAAAAGCTCTCAGAGGACACTGTGAAGACGAGCGGTGAGGAGGATTCACTAACGCTCCTGGCACAGTGCCTCCATAGAGCCTGTGTCTGAGTTCCTTTCCATGTTGCTATAATCAAATACCCTGATAAAAACAGCTTAGGTGGAGTTACTTCAGCTCACAGTTGGAGAAGCCCGTCATGGTAGGAAAGTCACCTGACAAGAGCTTGAGGCAGCTGGTCACATTGGATCCATAGTCAAGAAATAAAGAGTGTTTTGTTCAGCTCCCTTTTCTCTCTCTTATGCAGTGTAGGATCCAAGCTCAGGGAATGGTGCTGCCCACAGTGGGCAGGTCTTCCCATTTCAGCCAAGCTAATCAAGAAAATCTCTCATAGGTATTCCCAAAGGCCAGCCTGGGCTAGAGAACCCCTTACAGATGTGCCCAGAGACTTATCTCCTAGGTGATTCTAGAGTGTCAGGTTGACAGTGAACACTGACTCTCACATCATGTAGCACACATCATTTCTGTCACACACATCATTGTGAGTCTGCTGTGAGGCCATACTCAGGATTTGGTGGTGGTGGTTGTTGTTGTTGTTGTTATCCTAGGGTTATAGCCCAGGGCCTCACGCATGCTTGGTGTATGTTCCACCACTGAGACACATTCCTTTCCATAGTCAGATCATTGTAGCATGTCTGGGTCAGTGATCTGTTCCACAGGATTTATTCATGATGTTCCCTCTCTGGAAGGTCACATTGTGTATGATTTCACTCTCGGTGTGGGAAAGTGGGAAAAACTACTAATGAAATCCACAGAAGCTGATTCTGTTTTCTGGTACTCATCTTGAATCTATATGTCGTTCCTTCCTCGTTTACTTTTGGACTAATTCCAGGCCAGGTAGTAGTTATGTACAGTGCTTCTTACCTAGAGTCAAGGGTGAAGGTTCAGACACCCATGCCTGCCAATGGAAATGACCACATGGAGTTCAGGGTGTAGACTAAGGATGAGGAAGGTAGCTTCCTGGAATTGGTACATAATAGCCTCAGGGAGAGGCTCCTTGTTCAAGTCTCTCAGGTAGGGATCCGAGACATGAAGACACATGAGGACAAGCTCAAATGTTCAGCTGATTCTGCATGGTCCACTTGCCTAGAGTATGTCAGACAGGATGGATCACTGGTTCCAGTCACTCTCCTGTCTTTCAGGTACAGATGTCAAAGATGCCAAGGTGATAAGTGTTTCGACAGGGACGAAGTGTATCAATGGAGAATACATGAGTGACCGTGGCCTCGCGCTCAACGACTGCCACGCAGAGATCATCTCCCGAAGGTCCCTGCTCAGGTTCCTTTATGCCCAGCTTGAACTTTATTTAAAGTAAGTTTGGGAGTGAGCAAGTGAAGGAAGCTATTTTAAGATACTTTGTATCAGAAAGCATTGCCTAGCCTTTGCTTGTTTGTGTAAGCGCTGAGGAATCCTCCGGACTGTAACTGTATGAGCAATACTGGGGGCCAACCTTGCTGTCCTGTGATGCTGTCTGAGCAGGCCCACTCTCCCAGGATGCTCAGTTATGAACTAGAGTGGATGAACTCACAGACACACACACACACACGCACGCACGCACGCACGCACGCACGCACGCACGCACATGCATACTTATATAAGACATATACACAGAAACAACATAGTCATACATTTCAAGTCCATATTTCAGATGGTGTCTTTTGCCTCATGCATTGTAAATATAAACAAACGTGTCTTCCTAGCTGGGAGGTGGTGGTGCATACCTTTAACCCCAGCACTTGGGAGGCAGGGGAGGTAGATCTCTGTGAGTTTGAAGCCAGACTCGTCTACAGAGCTAACAGAGCTAGTTTTAGGACAACCAGAGCAACACAGGGAAACCCTGTCTTGAAAAGAAAAAAAAAAAAAAAAAAAAGGCACAAAACAAGTCAAAGAAACCAAAAAAAGAAAAAACATGTCCTTCCAAACTGCCTGGTAAACTGTCTTTTCAAACTGCCTTTTCATCTTGGTCACCGGGCATGGTCAGAGCTGCACCTGTCGCCTTTTCTTGACAATGCCCTAACTTCCATGTGGTCTTTCTACCTTGAAAGCAATCATACCTGAGAAGGAACAGTCACTCCCAGTTGATGACATATTGATCACTAGATGGACCTGAGCTATGGATTACTATAAGCATGGGTAACAATGATTCCAGTTCAAGCCAGACAAGGTGCTGCACAACTGTAAATCCTAGCAGTAGGGGGAGTTGAGGCATCAGAATCCCAGGTTCGAGGCCAACCTGGTGTACATTGCAAGAGACTGTCTCCAGAAACCTACCGCTCCCTACTGAAAGCACTGGCCTCTGAAGTCAGTCTGAACCGGTAGACCCCACTGTCACCTTGTCACTTTTCCCTTGCAGTAACAAAGAAGACCAGAAGAAGTCCATATTTCAGAAGTCAGAGCGGGGTGGGTTCCGGCTGAAGGACACCGTGCAGTTTCACCTGTACATCAGCACCTCACCCTGCGGAGACGCCAGGATATTCTCTCCGCACGAGCCCGTGCTAGAGGGTACGGCGCCAGACTCTCAGCAGCCGACAGGTTCCTAAGAAACATAATGTAATGTAGTGTTAGAATGCATCCGCATCCGTGTTCTCCTTCAGCTTTCTTTCTTTTCTTTTTAAACTGTGTTTTTTTAAAATTTCAACCTTAGGTATGGTTTCGATAAGAGTCCCTGTAAAAGTACGGCTTCTTTCTTCCCGATTTAGTTAGAAAATGTTAATGAGTGAAAAATGCTAATTGGAAGAGGAAAATGCCGTGTGATCCCTGTGTTTGCAGTGAATCTGACTAGTGAGGGTGTGAAGGGTGAGCCCCTCCCCAGAAGCAGGGGGACACCAGCAAGGGAGGTCCCTAGTGTTGTCTGTTCCATCCTCTGAGACCAGCCTAGCACTGCGGCTTTGTGACACTTTTTATCTAAATCCCTACTCTCATGCCCAAGCACCATGTATTCCAAATGGGTTTCCTGGATTATGACAACAGCGATACTCGCTGTAAATAATTACTATTTTCAAAAATATATATATAATAAATTACAGTGACCCATAGAACTCTCTGGTAATCACTGGGGATACCTTCACATATTCCCAATGGATTGATTTCTGTATTTAATTTTTGAAATGATGAAAACACAAAGGTTAATTGATAACAACAAGCAGTCCAGTATCTGTTGCCCGGAATTAGCAAGTCTTAGCGTTTTTCTCCATTTGTTTCCACTCATCAGTGACGGAAATCATCTCAGCCAATGTTTATGTGAACCACCTTTTTCCATGCTCATAAATGTGGTCTGTATTATGTCTTTTTAGTTCAATTTTATATATTTACTAGGATGTGTTTTTTACATGGCTTGAATAAATGTTTGCATACATATCTATAAGTTATACTTTAAATTTTGGTACGTTGGTTGTGCTTTTCAGTATGTTAGCTGTTTTATCACCTGTGGGTTTTGAACCCTCTCTTTCTTCTAGAACCGGCAGATAGGCATCCCAATCGCAAGGCAAGGGGACAGCTACGGACAAAAATAGAGTCTGGCGAGGGGACAATCCCTGTGCGTTCAAATGCCAGCATCCAGACCTGGGACGGGGTGCTGCAGGGGGAACGGCTACTCACCATGTCCTGCAGTGACAAGATAGCACGGTAAGGCCACAGGGCCCACCCCTCACCACGTACATGTGATAAGGACAAGCCCTTTCCTAACTCCCATTCAGATTCATTTGTATTCTAACCCCATTCCCTGCTTGGGTGGTCCTACACAGGTGCTTCTGGGGTTATTAGGAGGGACAAGGGAGGCCATGGCCCAGGACACTCCAGTGTTCCCACATCTGGAAGACATTCATCTTGCCTTTTATTACGTCTTTTTCAACCTCGGTATCAGGGCTAGGCTGATGATGTTGAGCGTTCTACAGGCTATACTTTACACAGCTTGCTCCCTCAGGAAAGCATGCAGGCATTTCCTTGTCAGCAGGGAACACTGTCCACCTTGCCGTGCCCATCAGTTGGCACTGTGGTAACTGCTCTTTACCACCCAGAACAACGTGAGGCACCCCAGGCCGAGGAGAGAGCTCCGTGAACACTGCTCTAGTTACCACGTGCCTGGGAAGCAGCTTCTCCTGGGAGCTTAGATCCAGGTCAGAGTTTAGAAATCTTTCTTTAGATGCAGTACAAGTTCCAGCAGCTCTTCTCTTCCTGTTTCAGCTAACATATGTCAGTGTATATAAAATACAGAACACAGCCCTGTGACTCCAGGGTAAGCAGTTCTGGATTGACTGGCCGCCCGGAAGGTTTGGAATTGACACAGACAAAGCGCATGACTTTTGTCTCCTTCACATCAGATGGGTCACATGCCCAACCTGACATGTCCTAACAAGCTCGGGGAGGCACGTCACACAGTGTGCATGTCGCACAGTGTGCCAGGAAACCTAGTCATCCCTTATGAATAACTCATCTTTTCAATGGTCATGAGCACTTTGCTTTGATTGGGTTTCATGGGGAGCTGGGTTCATCATACCTGTGCCTTGGACCAGCACTGGCAAGCACTCTTCCCAGGCACTGGTGCAGGTTGGGGTACACCCAGCTAAAGAGAAGAAAGAAGAGAAAAAGTCAGGACCAGGAGTGTTTGAGGTTTTAGAGGTTTTTGCATTTTGAAATATTTGTGTAGTCTCTGCCAATTCAACTTACTTGACTGAAAACCCAAAGCTTACATGCTCCGAACCACCAGGCTGTGGTGAGATGTTGCCTGTGCCTGCAGTGGCATGTTGACTCTATGTGTCTTTCCGGTCTGTTGTCCAGATGCTTTTGGGGGATGGGGGGGCTCATCTGTAGGCAGTCCCTTCTGTCCTGTTGCACTGTATGTTTGTATGCTAGGATCATAGTGTTTTGATTGCTATCAATTTTATACTGTTTGATATCTTTAAAATTAGCCAATAGGATCCTTAAATCTTTTTTTTTAATTTATTATTTATTTCATGTATGTGAGTCCAGTGTTGCTGTCTTCAGACACACCAGAAGAGGGCATCAGATCCCATTACAGGTGGTTGTGAGCCACCAAGTGGTTGCTGGGAATTGAACTCAGGACCTGTGGAAGAGCAGTCAGTGCTCTTAACCACTGAGCCACCTCTCCAGCCCCCGTTATTCTTTCTTTCTTTCTTTCTTTCTTTCTTTCTTTCTTTCTTTCCTTCCTTCCTTCCTTCCTTCCTTCCTTCCTTCCTTCTCTCTCTCTCTCTCTCTCTCTCTCTCTCTCTCTTTCTTTCTTTCTTTCTTTCTTTTTCTCTCCTAAGTTGTTTGGCTTTCTAGGCTTCCTAGAGATTTCGTAAGACTTCTCCTTTGTATGTCTGCTTTTATTTGCATGCGTGTAAGTCCCCTTGAGACTTTGGTTTGTTGATGCCTTCAGAACGTGGCAATTTGTTTCCATATATTTAATTTCTCAGTTTGCATTCTTACACTGGTTTATAGCTTTATTCTATAGAACGATACTTGTACGTTTTACTTTTTCTTGAATTTTGTAAAGCTTGTCTTGAGGCTGGTGTGTGGTCTGCCCCGGAGAATGTTCTCGATGCACTTGGGGAGCATGTGTCGTCTGCTGTTATCATGGTGGAGTGTTCTGTTTGTGTTAGATCCAGACTGTCTGCAGTATTCTAAATCTATGGCTTCCACTTTGCTCTTCCATACATTCATAGCCGAGTGGGCGTCGGCATTCCCTAACCTTATCATGCTGCTGTCCATTTCTCCTTGAGGCCTCTCGGGCTTTGTGCCATGTATTCAGTTCTGTGGCTTGCTGTCTGATGCTCAGCAGGATTTGTTATTACTGCTGTCTCACACCCTCGTGTGTCTGTCTGGCAGGTGGTGCATGCGGAAGTCAGAGGACTTGCCTAGATTGGTTCTCTCCTTCCACTTTGTGGGTCCCAGGGGTCTAACTCAGGTTGTCCATGCCCTTCCCCACTGAGCCACTTTGCTGGCCTGTTGGTGTGTTATCTTGCTGGTAAATTGAGCCCTTTATCATCATATACTATCTTTTGTCTCTTCTGAGAGTTTGTGTAATTTAAAAATCTCTATTATCTAATTATTCCTGCTCACCTGGTGCAGGAATTATCTCTCTTCATCTCTGCACTTTCAGCAATACCTGTGTCCTCAGAGCTGAAGTAAGTCTCCTAAGATATAATTCACTCCGTTATGTTATTAATCCATTTATCAGTCTTGTCATTTGGCAGGGAAGTTTAGTCTGTTAACATTTAAAATATTCTGGGTACGGAAGGCTCACCTTGTTATTTCTGTGTGACGTGTAGTTTTATTTCTCCCTTTATTGGTTTACTGATTTGCTCTTACTGCCTTTCTGTTAAAATAGCCTCCTAGGAATATCCTTTCTTTTTTCATTTTCTACAGAACTTCCTTTGTTGCTTTAAGGCTTTTTTAAAAAATATGTACATGTGTGTGTACGTGTGTGTGTGTGTGTGTGTGTGTGAGGGGTGTCTGTGCAGGTGTGTGTGTGAAGGCCAGATGTGTTGAATACAGCTGGAGCTGGAATTACAGGCAGTTGTGAGCCCCCAGATATGGATTCTGGGAAGCATACCTAGGTTTTCTAGAACAGCAATACCTCCTCTTAAGCCCCGAGTCATCGCTCCACCCCTCTGGTTATGATTCTGACTACATAAAACATCTTAAATTTATAGCGTTCTGTTTTAAACTGGTAATGATGTAACTTCAAATATGTATGAAAACTCTTCCTTTCTAGCTCCACTCCCTCATACTTTGTCAATGTAGTCACATTTATTTATATTTGGTTAATCAAAATTACAAGCCAGGTATGGTGACGTATCCCCAATCCCAGCTTGCAGAAGGCTGAAGTAGGAGAATCCTTTGTTCAAAGCTGAATTGTATAGTGCGACCCTATCTAAAGATAAATAAGTAAATAAGAATTTAAATAAATAAATACATGTACTATTTTATTTATAATATTTATTATAAATATATTAAAACCTGTATCTATATGGTAGTTAATTTTTAATGTTTATTTTCACTTGTGAGTATGTGTGTGTATCTGTATGAATGAATACTAAATGTGAGGGTGACTCTGAGGCCAGAAAAGGGCGTTAGATTCCTTGGAGCTAGCGTTATGAGAGGTTGTGAACACTGCCATAAGAGGTGAGACCTGAGCTCCAGTCCCCTGAGCAAATGCTCTTAACTGCCGAGCTGTCTCTCCAGCCCTGAAGTTACCATGCGGGAGAGCCTCCCTCACGTTTTTAACCCAGCTTCTGTTGCTGTCTTACTGTTCTGATGCTTCAGCCTGAAGGACTCCTCTTTCTGGGTCATAAGGTTTTACTGAGGAACTGAGTCGCTCACTTTATATGACCATTTACTTTCCACTGCAGTTTAAGACCATCTGTCTGGGCTTAGTTTAGTTGGATGCACTCAGTGTCACTTCCTGTTTACGCTCATTCCCGGTTCTTTGCCCTTGAATCTGTGTGATCTCTTTCTTGCATTGGGGTTTCAGGTATTTCTCCAAATAAACTTTCGTTCCTGCTTTCTTTCTCTGGGAATTCTCAGGACTTGCGTGTTGTCTCTCTCCCTGGTGTTTCTAAGTCCCATAGCCTGTCTTCATGTATAGTCTTTGTGTTTTTCTAATCTGCTCTATGATGATTTTGATGGCAGTCTTCAGGTTCACTGGCTCTTCATCCCACTGGCTCCTCAGCCAAGCTTTTCAGTCCAGCTGTTTGCTTCCTGTTCAGAATCTCTCCTGTGTTGACGACCCCGTTGTCTTTATTCAGTCTTTCCGTAGCATTGTGTGCCTCTGCTCTTTTATCTCAGTGAACATTTCTATGTCCATTACTTTAATGAGTTATTTTTAATTTTATATACATTGGTGTTCTGCTTACATGTATGTCTGTGTGAGGGTGTCAGATCCCCTGGAACTGGAGTTACAGACGACTGTGAGCTGCCATGTGGGTGCTGGGAACTGGACCCAGGTCCTTAAGAAGAACAGCCAGTTGCTCCTAACTACTTGTGGGGAGCTGACAGAAGGTGGCTATCATCCTTGCAGCCATCTTGAGCCATATACCCTGACAAGAGACTTGTTTACAACAGCCTACAACAGCTGAGCACACTCTGATAACATCTTGTTTTAGATACCCAGGATCTTCCCTTGGGTGTGTGAGACTTAAAGTGTGATTTAGAATAAGACTTAAAGGCGTGACTTAAAGGCGTGACTTAGAAGTGAGACATATAAAAGGCGAGAGGCAGACAGAAGACGGGCATCTGGAAACTTGGAACTGGGAAAGAGACTAGCAACTTGGAACTAGGATTAGGACTTGAGACTTGATACCTGAGACTTGGTACTAGGAACTAGGGACTTAGAGAAGAAGAGAGACTGAAGAATAAACAGGATTGAATCACACTCTTGTCTGGTCTCCATTCTTGCGTCTGTCCTCACTCTCTCTCTTGCTGAACCCTGACCCGTGGACTGGAGCAGCTTGGAGCAGTACGAGCCGGAACAACTTAGCCCCCAAGGCTTTTGGCAGTACGGGTTCCAACATTGATAGAGCAGTCCCCGACATTTTGGCCCCCAAGCGTGGGACAGAGCAGTCTGCGATATTTTGGTGCCCAACGTAGGGCAGAGCAGTCTGCGACAACTACTGAGCCATCTCTCCAGCCCCCTACATCAGTTACTTGAAATTATTTGCCAACACACTCAGATCTACATTTCTTTAAGGTTGGGTTCTAGAAATGTATTATTAGTCCTTTGGTCCACGCTTCTGTCTTTATTTTTGGTGCTTTTTATTTATTTACTTAGCTGGGATTGAGTATCTAGGAAAAGAAACTCCCCTTTCAGCCACTATATGTTATCTCTGTACAAGTAAGTTCTTCCTAGTAAGTTCTGGCTTTTCTGAATTCTTGGTCTCCTGGTGCCTGGCAACAGAATTGGGTCCTAACCTGGTGCTTACCTGTTTCTAGTGGCTTCTAAACTCTAGTCCTGCCCCATCACTGACCGGTCAGTCAAGATGAACACCAGTCCTCTAGGCAGACTTCAGACAGGCAAGGTACTGCTTTATGGCTTCCCTGTTCCGTCCAAGGTGTGCAGGCTTTCCCAGAACCACACTCTCCTTGCAGGCAGAGGTCACTAAAGTCATGCCAGGTAAAACTGGCTGTCCTGTCCCTTCATGGCTATCTCTGCACAGCTTTACAGTGGTCCGGATCCTGTAGCCTCTCAGTTATATACGGGTCCTAACTTACTAATATTTACCGAAGTCCCACAGCAGTAACAAGGAAAGCCATGTAGTAATAAGAAAGGGCCCTGACCCTCAGTCAGGGTCAAGTCAGAGTCTAGAGTAGGAGCGACCCTGATGCTCTGCAGCACAAAGGCACAGGTTTGAAGGGTACGCTGAGTGAGGGGAGCCTCTACCTTTAGCTAAAGGGGAGGTCACACAAACAAATGTCAGAGTCAGAATTTTTAAAACTCTGTGTCCTTTATTTCATATTTAATAAACATTGCTTTGTGGAAAAGCACAGGCAAACTGATGGAAATTGGAATGACAGACGTTTTCAAGAAAAGCCAACAAGGCTATGGAAATCATTGTGCAAGAATAGCATGGGACCCAGAATGATGTCAGTTGGATGCAGGGCCTCCAAAGAGGCCACTTGTAGATCTGAACGGATGTGTGCTGTGTAGAGGCCACTTGCTCCTCTTGTAGAAGAGCACTGACGGCTGGCCTAGGCTGAGGATGGGGAGGGAAGCACTAGAGATGACCATAGCATCCAGCTAGCCAGATGGCGAGGGTAGCCCCAGAAGGGTTGTCCTTAAGACAGGGAGGGGCCCTGGGAAGAGACCTAAGTCTTTGGCCTCTGCTGCCCAAGGATGCAGGAAAAGACAGATCCAAGGACAGGCTTGCTTGGCACATTGGCTTGCTCAGGACAGGTGGTAAGTAGGCAAGGCTGCTTCATGGATGGGGGAGGGGACTTCTACAGAGGCATGGGAAGCCCCTGGAAGAGCCACACTGCATGCAGGGTTATTTTGAAGGTTACAAGTGCCTTTTTCTGCAGGTTATTTGTGACATGGAAGCAGAGAGAAAGGAGACTCACTGAGCAAGCTGTCGTCCTGACCTCGCTGCTTGTCTAAGCAAGGGTGGCGGAAAGATGTCATGCACAGATCAGTGTTTGTTTTGTTGTTTGTCTTCAAGTCAGTGTCCCTGGGTGCTCAGGGCCAGGTTAGGCTCTGCAGTAGATTCAGCTGACAGCACTGTGTAGTCGTCTTCAAACAATAACCTAAGGAAAGCAAAACAGAAAAGCCACAGAGCAGTCCTGAACCCAGCATGACAGGCCGAAAGCCAGGAGTGAGAGGACCTATGGTCTTACAGAGCAGTCCTGAACCCAGCATGACAGGCCGAAAGCCAGGAGTGAGAGGACCTATGGTCTT